>JAHREE010000215.1:1036346-1125671 GCA_033628505.1 Tringa tobata
GCTGGAGCAGGTGAGTATTTCCTGAAGGAACTGCAGCACATGGAGGCCACCACACTGGAACAGGCTTATCCTAAAGGACCCACTCTGGGATAGGGGAGAAATCTAACTAGGAAGGAGCAGCAGATGGGAACTGCCATGGACCGACCATAACCCCCATTCTCCATCTCTCTGTTCCACATGGGGTTGGTGGGAGGAGGTAGGGAAGCTGGGAATGAAGGAGTGAAATTGAGCCTGGGAAGAAGGGAGTGGGGAGAAGGTGTTTTAGCTTTTGTCTGTTTTTCTGACTACCTACATCTACTTTAATTGGCAATAAATTAAATTAATTTTCTCCAAGTCTTTTTTTTTTTCCCATGATGGTTTGAGGTAAGTGATCTCCCCGTCGTTATCTTGATCCATGCTCTTTTCCATCTTGTTTTCCCACCCATAGTGTTGAGGAGGGGAAGTGAAAGAATAACTGGGTTGGGGTCTGGCAGGCAGCCAAGGTCAAATCACCATAGGCAGCTCTCATGAACACTAAATTCCCTAATTTCTATTTTAAAGAAGTCATTTACATTTTTAAAATTGAAATGCTTCTCAGTTCTGAAAATAAACAGAAACGCTCTTAGCTGTGTTAGAAATATTGCATCCTAGGAGTGAGTAAGCACTTGCAAGCAGAGAGCAAAAGACTGTTACAGGGTTTCTCCTGGTCAATCAAATTTGCATGTTGCCTAAATGCAATTGCAGGCCAGTATGTGCCATCCCTTTTCAGAAACTATATCAAAGAAACTGTCTCGCCTGTTTGAGGCCAACCGTTTTCTGATGAACAGCATAAATTAGTTTTAACACCAACAGGACTTACTAGATTGTATATAAATCCGCCTTCTCTGATAAGCAGGTCTATCAGGACTTTGCAGTTATTTTATAAAATCCAACGAAATTTTATGCTTCTAAGAATGTATTATGAATTCACCTTAGTTTTAATAAGAAGAGGGGTTGTTTTACAGGCCAGTTTCTCATAAAGATGCTTTCTGGTAAGCAGACAGACTGAAAATTCCCTGAGAACCTTCTTGTCCTGTCTATTCCTCCATCAATTCTCAGATCCAGCTGGCCCAGCCAGGTGACTTAATTTTAGAGAGTGTGGCACCTGGTGATTAAAAAGATTGTAGCAAAATTGTGAAAGTAGCTTCAGGTGAACACCGACATATGTTTCATCTGTGAATCAATGCTCCAAACTCTCTGCAGTGAAGGTATACATAAGTCTATACAAATAAATGAAATTTATTCAATCAAATACTAGTTTCTAAGAAGGCCTTTCATTAAAAAAATCAATTTTTATGCTTATATTTCTATAAAATCCTTTCTCAAAACCTAGAGAAGACTGAGATTACTTATGAGCTAATACTGTGTCTGCTGTCTATGAGATCACATAGAAAATGGAAAAAAGTACTGCAGTTTTATTAAAAACACGCAGACAAACAAACCTTAGAGTTGGATTGGGAAGATATTGTAGCTTTCACAGAATTGTTTTTCTGCGCTCTGCTGTCCCCAAGGAAAGTACGTATTGAAATAGACGTCATTGGTACAGATGCTCAGCAGCTACTTCCGGATATAGTTAAGAATAGACTGTTCTGCAGCATTTTTTTTAAATGAATTACCAGGTGCATTTTTGATATAAGACAATATTTTCTTACAATTCTATTTTTCTTTGGAAAACTGTCCAAATTGCTTTTTCTTTGCTTTGTTTTTATTAAGTTTTTATAACTTCTGTATTTTGATATTCTTTTGCAATTAATTGTGTAACTTACGTTCATTCTTCTGCTTAAAAAAAAAGTTTATCTACTGTCAGCAATAGCTTGATAAATCCATAAATATTTACTCTGAAAACGCATGGTGAATATTTGCCATCGTACCATGTGTTATGGTTAATTTATTCGGTTGGTCATGGTTTTTTTCCTCGTCACTGCACAAGCTTTTTCTATTCCAAATTTTCATCTTTGTTTGTATTATTTTTTCCCTTTCTCTCTCTCACTTTCTCTCTTTTTTTTTTTTTTTAATTTAGTGGGGAAGTTGTTTTTTTTATTTACTAGCTTTAAGACTAATATTAAATTAGTGATTAATCCCAACTTTTTTATACATTTAAAAATAATTTTAAAATAATCCAATACTCAGCCAGAGGAATATATGAAGAATTCTTTACACACTAACACACTTCTGCTGGAAGCATAATAAGAAATAAATTACTCCCATACTGCCAGTTAAATGGTAAGGGATTAAGAGTAGGCCATTTTATTGACAGACAGGGAAATACTGATTGTGGCTATACTGTTGTGGCCAGTAGAATTCTGTGCTATTTGAATGAAAATACTGACGTGAAAAATTTAGTTATAGAATTGATATTCAGTGATCAGTTTACTAGTACATCATTCTTTGAAAATCTGTGATTTTCTGACCCTCACCCTTCCATATCTTATGGTTGCAATAAGTTAATTAATAAATACTAGCTTCAGGGGAGGAATATCTGCTTCCCTTCAGGTCAGCAAGAAACTTTGTCCAATATTATATACCAAAAACTGTCTGGCTGAGTACCGAGTAGGCATTAGCCAAGTTCGTGCTGTAAATTTAAAGTTGGCCATTTCATTATTCACAAATGTGAAACAAAAGAAAAAAGCATGAACCATCTGAATTGTGTTATTTCAGTATCATTTCTCTGACTTCGTATATCAATATTTCAAGCACAGATATGTGAAAGAAAAGTAAAGTTTCTGTTTAATATTTCTTCTGTTAGGTGGAGAGGAAAGTGACCTCTTAGAAACTGAGAATGGGAGTATTGTTGTTCACTGGTCAATTGGTGACATTGTATTTTCCATAATGCAGTCAATTTTTGAAGAAAACATCAACTTTTAAAAGAATCAACAAGTAGAATAAATAGGACGCTTATTAGAGTGCAGAAGTGAGTCAGGAAAGAATGGGAAAATAGACAACCTGATTCGTTACTGGGATTTAATACTTTTCAATATTTGTGTGTCTTTCAGATGTAGCAACAATGTTAATATAGGTAAATACAAGATTAGGTATACCTTGAAGAGAAAAGTTATTGTCAAGAATTGTTAGATTATTTCACATGAAGCCTGGAATTAACTAGAAAATGGGTACTATAATGATATCAGGTTAGGTGATGAAGCAAATGTATTAGTGAGTAGACTGTGTGCAGGTTTTATAAATTGCTAAGATCGGATCCTCGTTTACACTAAGGAACGTTATGAGAAACGAGAATCAGATTATCCTGGTAACATAACCAAAACCACCAAAATTTACATAACGCTCCATTCATTCTGGTCTTCCTGTGATTTACGTCATAACGGCAAATTCTGTTACAAAACTTCTTGACTGAACTTACTCACAGTTACTTTTTTCAGGTTATGATTGATCTTATATTTCATTCACTTTTTTAGTCACATCTAACAATGGTTTTGTGTTTATTACTTTGGGGAGAGTAAAATAGCACTTTTTTCCTAAACAACTATATTGATATTTCAGTAAGCTTGATTAGTTGTCTCTCTGTGTCTGCGTTGTATCTTTAGAGTTTCTTCTTAGACACATCTATATGAAGCTAACCTATGCTATATTTAGCATATTCATCTGTATGCAGACAGATATTTCCTTGAATAAACTGACCAGACGTTCTGAATATGACATCAGATTAAAAATATTGCAAACAGTGTTTTCGCTAACTGAGGACTGGTTGAAGTTATGTTGTTAGAAATTACTGGTACGTAAAAGAAATATGCAGACATTTCCCACTGGATTTGTTTCCATAGTGATGAGAAGGTCTTGATGTTAGCAACTCCATGGGTATTTCAGATTTGATTTTTGATCCAATTCCTAAAAACACCTTTTGGAACTAAGTTTTTTTATTTTGCTGGGATTATTCTGACTATGTATACAGCACAATCTATAACCATTTTTCTTCAAAGACTATGATATGGGTGTGAGACATTTTTATTAACTTGGACATTTAAAATTAATTGTCTAATTCTAAACTAGACATTCTAAACTCTGTTTATGTTCAATGCAAAGATTCTGCTGCTTCCAGGAGCAGCTCTTCTTATCATACAATAAATACGGAAAATTGCATAGGATGAATGTTACCCAACGTGTTGGGCTAGTTTTCAGTGCTGTGTTACTCTGAGGTGTATTTCATGTGTTGCCTCTTATCTGACATCTGGACACACGCAGAAATCTGTTGCTTGAAGTAACCAATACATTAGACTTGAGATAGACATATGATTTTGTATGTCTTGAACATTGTTTCAATGCATGATCACTCTCATTTAACCTAAGCTAACCCAAGAGAAGTTAACCTGTGTGTAGACAAATTCAGTCAAACATTGTGGGGAAAAAAATCCTAGGAACCTAACTGGCTTGCATCATTAATTCTATTTCATTGGAAGACTGACCTTGACAGCACCTCGGATCTGCTAATGCTCTGCACAAGGCAATCAAAATATTTCTGAAGCCTTACTGTAGGCTTCAGTGCAAAACCGTGAAAAATGACTTGAGAGTCATGAGAAAATGCTAAGCTGCCATCTGATGATCTAAGCAGATAGGTGCTCAGATACTGCTCTGGCCCCCAATGGGCATATAGCATTGAGCTACAGTCTGAGCTATTCCCAAATTCAGTCCAGTGACTTGTTCAGTAGCTCATACTCCCTACTCATGGACTGGACTTCAAAACCCCATGCGTATGAACAAATCGTAAGGAGATGAGAGTATGAGACTGGGAAAATTGCTGGCTCTCAGTATAGTGGTTTGATGGAAAGTATGGTTAGATGAAAGGCGATAGGTGTTGCTACTTTGAATTATTTTATTTAGTGTCACTAATGCTGAGGTTTTTGTTTGGTTTTTCTGTTTGGGAGTAGAGACATGAGTGCCCTCGGCATTCACTGGGTGCTTTTCCAGGGTTTCTTTCAGTCCAAATCATAAGTGAGATGGCTTGTATTCCCTGTGCTGGAATTCCCTCCGGGTTTTCTGGGTACTCTGTACAAACGCTAACCTTTCACATCCAAGGATAACATTTCTGCAGTATTTTCCCACAGAATTCAATCAGTAAATAAGTTCCATCTTTCTGATTTGTTATGCTAAAACCCTTTAAGTTGTAAGCCATTAAAAGCTTTCGTAGCAACTCAGTCATGGTAGGCATAAACTTATTTTCTTTAAGGACTCACACAGTTTGATACTTAGACTGCATTACACTCTTTCCATATGTTTCTTCTTCTTCTTTTTTTTTTTTTTTTGAAGATGTGTGAGCTCCTCAAACCTTTTCAAAATATAGCTGTTGCAAAGTCAGACAAGTATCATTCTCTAAGGCGGAGAAAACTGCTGGAAAAGTTGAACCTTCATAATTATCACTATCAAATGCAGTGTGAAAGCTGTGGTCACAGCCCCACGTCTAAACTGCAGTTGTATCTGTAGCTGTTTCTGGTTATCTCCATATGTGGGCAGTGCAATGTCAATACCAACACATGGAGTTAACCAGGAACTGTCAATCGGAAACATCTCCATATATAGACAATCATCCAAATACATTGTTTTTATTTTTCGGGATAAGGGCTCTCTTAAATTTGTGCTATAACTTCTTGGATCTTTCCCACATAAGCATGTTTGTCTTCATTGCTTTTTTGTACACAGTTTCCAAGAAGCTTCTGAGGAATCTACCCATGTTCTTTCCTTCTATAGTGACTCTGGTATTTAGAATAAGCTGATGAATTGTCTTTATTTTCCCACACTGTTTTGCTGAGGTGTACTGCAAGATCATGTATCCCATTATCCAAACAATCCACTTGTGTCTGAATAAAGGTAATCTTTCTCTAATATGTGGGCTTCAGAACACACTGAACATGTTTGGATAAGATTTTGGAAACAGGAGGCTCTTCCAAGGAAAGCTATGAGAATGACCACTGAATTGAAAAATGTTTCTCCTAGCAAAAGAATAGAAAATTTTGGCTTCATTAGCTTACTAAAGGCAATGATACAAGATAACTTCCCCTTAGACATTCCTCCATGTCTATACAAGGAACAGAAATGTAATGGTGGAGGATACTGCAGTATAACATGGAGAAATGGTACAAGGACCAGAGATGATTCCCAAAGTTACATGATATCATGGTTTAACCCTAGTCAGCAACTGGGACCATGCAGCCTCTTGCTCATCACCACCCCCCTCCTCACTGCCCCTCACCTCCCAAAAGAGTAGGGAGAAGAGAGAGAAAATGAGGGGAAAGGGGAAAAAAACCCTCATGGCTTGAGATAAAGACAGTTTAATAGAACAATAACAAAAAACAATAAAAACAATAATGGTAAAAGAATATACAAGACACTTTCACCACCCGGTGAATTGTTTGTCCAGCCTGGCCCAAGCAGAGATCGTGGACATCCCCACCCCTGGCCAAGCCCCATTTAAATACCAAGCATGGTATCTGTGGTATGGAATATTCCATTTGCCATTCTATTTTTCTGTCTATGCTCCTTCTCAGCTTCTATGGGAAGCTGAAAAATGTCCTTGTCTAGTATAAACATCACCTGGCAACAACTAAACCAATAGGCACTATTGCCATTCCTTTCATACCAAATCTGAAAAAACAGCAACCACTAGAGAGAAAATTCACTCTATCTCAGCTGAAACTAGGACATGTGGATTCAGATTAGAAGTAAAGATGCTGACCTTTCAGCTGTGTGTGTAACTACGTGTTAAAGCACCGTACCGCATATGCTGGAAATGTTTTCTATCAATCAAGAGTGGATCTTTTTCTTAAAAAAAAGTACAGAATAGGTACCCAGCAGCAAATAGTAAAGGAATGATAAGGGGCCAGTGCTCACATTAAGAACTCTCATTATTTTTCCAGCTTCTCCAACCTGACCATAGAATTTGTTTTGGTAGAAAAAAGCCAAAGTCCAAGAACAGAGTGGATGGAAGCTACCTCTCTGTGTGGGTTTAGGAGGTGCACTCCTTTGGGGAGGAGAGCAAAAGAGAAAAATAAATTTTGAGCTCTGAACTGTGAAAAATTTCTCAAGGCCATGACAAAATGATGACTATGATAAGCATCCGCAGAACTTGTTTACTTTTGTTTTCTACTACTTCAGTAGTTCTTACTACTAAATAGACTGTATTTGTGTTCTAAGGAAGCTATTTGGCAACTGTGTGACATGTCACAACCTCCTGAAAGACACACAGCATGTATCTCAACTCTGGATAAGCAGGGTAGCAAAAGTTTAACTTACAAGGTACTGTAAATCTTTTTCTGGTCTAGTGAAGGAATTCCAAGCAGTCACCACAACACTGTTTGATGTGAACATCAAGCTTAATGATTATCTGGGCAACTGTGACAATGATTAGACAACCCTCTGGTAAATCAGTCACGGCACGAGCCTATCTTGATTTATTTAAGGAAAGGGCTCAGCACAAGCTTTTATTTTGCCTTGCTGTGTGTTTTCAGAGAACATTCTCTTCCATTCCTTTCTCCAGGGCCTCAAGCATGGCAACCTATAGTGGAAATAACCAATCATACTTACAATTTGGATAAGAATTGTCCCAGTGTCTTTTCTCCAGTAATATTCAAACCTTTTTTTTCTTGACATGTAGACCAAGCAAACTTTATGGACTTTTTTTATTCTCTGAAGGATTAGTTTTTCAAATGGAAAGAATACCTCTGTTATTTCTACCTCTTTCTTTTTCTTTTGCTTGTTTTTGTGAATGTCTTTGTTTCAAAATTTTTGGCCTTGCCCCTCATAACGGCAAGTTTTCAAGAGCAACTTTCCCAGAATACATCAAGTGATTCTCATTCTCTAATGAGCTCTGGTCCCTGTTGTGACTATTAAAATTTGATTGATTGAGAATCTAGAATTAATTTGTTTTAAACAAACAAAACAGTTTTGGGGCCAAGTTGATTTTCCCCCCTGTGTCCAGCTAATGTCTGCACAGAAGGCAACATATGCCATGTATTTATATATGCTTGCTTTGTTTGGAAGATTTTGTACTTCACAGCTGTTACTAGCCAGTTTGTCATAGTACTGTACTTTGCCTGAACCTCACTAGTGTAATGGATGGACAGAAAAAGGAATGCTTGGTTCATACACACCCTGATGTTAAGATTGATAGGTAGTAGTTCCCAAATCTGCCTTCTCTATCTGTAGATAAAGGAGGCGGCGAAGAGTCAATCTGAGTGCCAGTTCATTGCATTGCATTTTGGTGTCTCAGTTTCATTCCAAAATTCAGATTTTTTTTCAGTTTGGAAGCTAAGCTGAGCAGGAAATGAAATAAATGACTGCCAGGACATCCAATTGTTCATACCATGGACTGAAGCAGCAAGAATGACATAAGAGAATTCCAGCAACTCATCTGTTTAATTGCACAACTGGGACCTGTTTGGCAACCAGTCTTAATCGCTGCCCTTACTCTCCCAGTTATACCAAGGAACTGCTCAGTATGCAGTCTAATCCCTATAACACACATTCAGCAGGACATCTGTGTTAGGGTTTCCTTCCACCTGGCTATATATCCTACCGTATTTCTAAGAAGTCCCATGGTGTGAAAGTGCTGCCCAGCATAGCTCCCACGAGATAAATGGTTATGTTCCATCTGATAAATAGGAGCAGTGTGATAATAAAAAAGTCTGCTAGTATCTTGTGCAAATGATTCTCGGGTTTGTCTTCCATTTCCCAACACACAGGGTTTTATTCTTTCTAATCTGTTGAGAAATGGACAGGAAGAATGGGATGTACTTTCTGCACTGCCCAAACGTCACAGACAGGTATCTCATTTCTCCTCCCTAAACAAAAAAACATCAATCAAAACCCCCCAAACAAAACAAAAAATCCACCCCACCCTCCTAAGAAATTTTAGTAGAGCAGGATTGAGTCCAAGCAGAAGCAGAAGGATCAGGAAGGCTATGAAAAGGTACAGAGGGAATCTGAAAGTGGAGGAAGCTGGTTGGGCATCTCTGTTGTGGCAAAATAAAAGTCTAAAAAGAAAAAAAGATGAGTTAGTTTACTGGGTAATGGGAGAGAAGAGAATAAGAATAATAGAAGGCAAGGGGAAAAGGGCCACTAAGTAGATAGTGCAGAAAGAAAAGGCTAAGGATAAATGTAGAGGAAAACGAGGCAGCATATTTCAGGACTCCATGCTATATGTATTCCTGTCACTCTGAGTAACTGAGAGACGAACGTAAATTTGAATGACTGAATAGACTCAGTAAAACTAGACCCTACATACAAGTGTGCTTAAAACATGAATCACCCCTGATAAATGCAGGAAGTACTGCAAATGTTTCAATAGCCCTTTTCTAGATTGTTTATTGTCTGCAGATCAAAGAAGTTTAGACAGGCAAATAAGGCCCAGATAATTATTGTCACTTTGAGGCAGTTACCTGAAATGAAATCCACCTCCAAGCTACACCTGATGAAATAACTCATTCTTAGTAATATTTGTTCAAAGGTTAGCTTTCCTGTGGCAGATGACCCTGTGATGAGCCAGTCAGGTACTCTTTATTTCCAAGTAGCTTTTCGAGTGTTTTCAACAAACACCTCTCAGCTTTCTGTTTGCCATTGGGTATTTCCACTGTGTGGACAATCAACAAAATGATTTTGAAAACTGATGTATCTGAAGATGTTATTTGTAGGTGTGACCTAACCCACCTAATTTAGGCATTCTGTTTGTGCCTGTTTTTAAGTATCAAGGGAGTTAGTCCTGTGATCCCTCTGCAGCCACAGGTGGAGGGCTTCGGAGCCAGTCTCCAGAGGGCAGCCCTGTGCACTTCAGTTCATTTGCTATGTGCCAATCAATAAAGATGTAAAATAGGATCTGCATGGGATTTTCATGAAGCCTTGGCAGCTTCAGGTGCCTAAATCACATTCAGTGAGCATTGTTATTCAAATAAAAACACATATATCAAAACCTAAACAGATTAGATACACATCAGCTTCCCCTCAGTTGTTTTTGAGGTTTACTCATTGTAGATGAAATGGTTTCCGGTGACTAAGATTTTAAGTTAATCTCCAAGCTATTATTTTGTAAAACATTTTTTTCTGGGGAGATGCACTTACAAATGAAGTGTGTGTGGTTTTACACTGGCAATTCTTACAAAACAGTAGATTTACTAACTTAAAGTAAAGGTCTTTAAAAGCTTGTTGGGGCAAAAATATGTAAAAGCTGCATAGGTACAATTATTTTTGTTAGTACAGATAGCTACTATAATAACTGAGAATTTCTTGATTATTTTAACTGTCTGTAAATCATCTCTGGGGAGCATATCTCCCCAGCATATCTTAATCTCAAAATACTTGCAGAAATATGAAGTGGAAGAAGAGAAAGATTGAAAAAATGAAAAAAAATATAAAATACAGGAAAGATTTCCATATCTTCTGTTTCTCAAAGAAAGAAAAGGATACAAAAATCCAAGAACAAACTTAAACTCCCCTAGTAATCTTACAGACACACGTTTCCTTTTTAGATCTTCTGTATTGCTGAAGAAGTTGAGTAGATATAAGATAAACAGATAATAAAAATATGTGCAAGCATTTGGAATCTTGATCAAGATCAGCGTGGTTACACATGAGCAACTGAACTCTCTTCTCATCAGCCAGAAGGCTTCTGAATTTCATGCGATGGCCATCAGCCAGTGTGGCAGGACTGTTTAGGCCTGCCAAAGCTATAAGCTGACGGCACTATCTCTCGCAGCATAAAAATGCTGTGCAAAAAGTTGGAGAAAAAAAAGATTATCACTTTTAATGTGATATTAATTTGCAATATGGTTGCGAATTAATTTTCTCTGACTTACTGATATGACATACTACTGTATAGCATTGGGATTGAAAGCAGGCCTCCATCTTAGAAATAGAGCAATAGAGTTATCTTTTACATTTCCCAGATAATCATATAGAAAGTTGGCATAGAGGTAAAAGTGTGTTGTGAATGTCATTCTAGAGGAACAAGTAATTCCCTGAATAGTCTATATGTAACAGCTCTCCATTTTAACATAGTCAAATTGCTTCAGCCTAACATGAAGACAACCCTTTGTACAGTTCTCATTAACATTATCAAAATACAGTATTTTACAAAATATTTTGGTTGCTGTGTTGATTATGTAGTTACTTTAGAATTGCTGGGCCAATGAAAAAAAATATTCAATCAGAAACAGTGTTTTCATAAACCAGATTCCATTGTCACTTGCACAGAGCGAAAAATAAGCAACTACTGAGCCATTAAGTTTGATGTGTGTATCTTAAAACTATCGGATTAAACAGCCATGCTACTAATAGGTGCTAGCTTTTGGAAGAGAACATTGCCTATTTAGAAACATTACTAATGTAATGAAAGCACAGTGAGCATGATTAGTATGGATAATCTCTTAAGCTTTTGTGTTGGGTTGACCCTGGCTACTGACCAAACACCCACCAATTTCTTCCTCACTCCATTCTCCTGTGGGACAGGATGAAAATGGAAGGTAAGAAGACTCATGGATCATAATAGTGATATTTCCATAGGCAAAGCAAAAGGTGCGTGTGTAAGCAAAGAAAAAAAGATTAATTAGTTCACTGCTTCCCTTTGACAGGTGTCCAGCCACATCGTGGAAAGCAGGGCCTAAGCACGTGCAATATTTACTTGGGAATACAAATGCCATAACCACAAGCAACACCGTTTGTCCTCCTTTCCCTGAGCTTTTTATTGCTGAGCATGATGTCATATGGTGTAGAATATCCCTTTGGTCAGCTGGAGTCAACTGTCTCAGCTGTGTTTCCCTAAAACTTCTTGCCCACCTGATCTGTAGCCTTAATGGTCACACAGTGGAAAGATGGTAAATAGCCCAAGGTATTTTTGCATGAAGGTATCACTACCAGGAGACTTCAAGTTTTCACAGCCTGTTATGAGCCATGGCTTGAATAGCTGCAGGATCCGTGAGGACATGTATGCTCCATTTACAGAGTCTGCTGTGGGGGGGCTCTGAAGAAAATATTCCAGTGGGACCTTGAAAACAGCTGTTTCTGTTTTCCTGAAAAACAGGGCTAAAAGGGACTGCTTAGTGTGTGGTGGCCTTATGAATTTTGAGTAATGTTTTACTCCTTCACATTATAACATGCTGCTTTCATTTTCCTTTGGCTGAATAATGTGTCTTTTGCCCTAAGGAGAGGTCCAGAATTCATATTTTTGAGAACAGATTGTCAGTTACTTAGGTATATAGTATCAATTTATAACATTGCACAGATATGTCACACACAGAAACCTTCCCAAATGACAGAATATGGATCCCAATCTAGAGTGTTTCTGGCCATTTTGCTTCCAGCGTGTGTTCTCATAGTCAGTAGCACAGAGGGTCAAGCACTCAAAATTAAGCATTTGTGGGATGTTATACAAGATAGAAGCTTCATTGAAACAGTCTGGAATGGAAGCAGTGGGTACACCTCTGGGCCACATTTGAGCACTCATAGATGTTAACCACTGGTAGCAATTCAAAGCCTGACATGCAAGTTACATCTTCATTCCTCACCGTGGGTTTCTGACCTAAAGTACTACATATTTCATTACAGAAGTAGATCTATTTATCTCCTGGCTGTGACTGCCAGAAGATAGATAAATAAATAAACAAATAAATACTGAAGGCAGCAAATGTATCCTTGTCCTTCATACTCTTTCACATGCTCTGTGCTCTACAACTACTCAGATTTTCAGGGTTTTTTTTCCTTGTATTTCTCTCATCAGTGTAAAATAGTATTTAGAGCCAAAACTTTTAATAATAATAATATTTTGGGCCTTCTAAGTGAGGTTACTTTGCAGAGGAGGAATACAGCACATTATCCTGATGAAATTCTATGAAGTTCTAATATTTCTTGACCCATTGAGAGTAGACACACAGTTGAAAGGAGCCTTGTGAGAGGCAATAGAGGACAGGTAGCGGAAAAAGCAGAACCACTACAGGCAGCTATAGAGTCTATGCAAGGGCTTTTGTAAAGCATTGCTGCTGTTTGGAGAGGACTTTGATGTGGAATTGAATTGAGGAATCTGTCTCTCATCTTACCTCTCCACCAAATGTTCTCAACTCACCTCTCCAGTCATTTTCAGTAAGTTAGTTACAAATTCGTGAGAAGCCCTTTACAGCATTTAACTACTTGCTCACACAAATGATGTCATCCTCACTCACCGTTTTTTAAATTATTGTTGTACAAGAACTGAAAAAAGATGTATCTGTTAAATGAAATTCGCTGTCTTCAAGACTTGACTCCAGCCTGTCCAACTGACAACCTAACACTGACAAAGACCATCACTAAACCGTATCGCTAATCACATCTTTTAAATACCTCCAGAGATGGTGACTCAACCACTTCCCTGGGCAGCCTGTCCCAATGCTGGATACCTCTGAAACCAGAAAAGGTGTAGCTGTGTTGCTGTCCCCAGCACGATGCTGTGAGAAGAGGCAGCGACACCTTAACCTGTCTTTCCTGCTTCCAGGAGCTGAGCTTTTAACTCTGTACACATATTTGCTTTAGGTTGCTCAGCAGTAAGTCAGCTATTTGTATCACTGTGCCATATTGTGCTGCCTAGATATACTTAATAGCAGTCCAGCAGTCTTACGAGAAGAGCTATTTTTACCTAGAAAGACATTCTCAAATTTTAATATATTTCAGGGTCATGGTGTTTGTATAGTGTGCAGTCTACTCCATCAATAAAGTTATCCTGCTGAAACCTAGAGTAAAATACTGCTCACTTCATTGATGTATTAAACATTTTAATTTCTTAAATGCAAGCTACCACAAAATGGTTTTATAATTAGCAGAAAGACTTACAGTGCAATGATACACCCTTTCTCTCTTGTGCTCCTCCTGCCCCTCTCAGTTATATATGTTCTGCAGGCAGAATAGCCAACCAGAGGATGGCAATTCTGTTTTACAGCAGCTTTCAGAATTTCACAATTTGCTTGTGGTCCAGTGTTCTGTGGGAAGAGTATCTGGTGGAGACACGATAAGAACAACATGATATAGAAGTGGAAACTGAGTTTTTCTGGATGAGGAAAGGGTTTCTGCATCTGGTTTGTGAAAGACTTTTTCCTGCTTATCCTGAGTGAAAACAGGCAAGACTTTGATCAGAGGTTTCTCTGACACACAACAGGGATCTAAGTTTTTTCCTCCCCACCCCCTGCAATGGCTCTGATGGACATCCATTTAATTTCGCCTTTTAATTATTTTGAGCTACTATTACATATTTTAGCCATATTTTATATTAAAAATAGGTATTTCAAGATCATATGCTACCACCCAGCATATTATGATTTTGAAAGGAACATGTGTGCATATGCTAATGTAAACAAGAAATGATGGGTAAAATAGTACATGTAAATATCAAAGTAAATAGATGCTGAATATATAGATTATTACTGAATTGTTAAAAAAAAGAAAAAGGTAAGTCCAAGGTATATTTCTAGTATTAACTTTAATTCCCAGGATCTCTACTATTTCTAACTGATATTCACATTGGCATGTTTTATTGTGATATTGCTTATTTTATCAAGTGTCTCTGTGAACTTATGCAGTATATTATGTCTTTGGAGATCGATACATGGCTCACTCCACTACGCCATTGTGACTTTAATGTGATAACGGATGTTAATGTCATGTCATGCTTAAATGTAGTACCAAAGAACCTTGTCTGGGAATTAGACTGTTGGGTTATTTTCCTTGTGAAACCAAGTAAAATACACAAGGGGCTTGCAGCCCTTGTATAAGACAGAGATAGGTTGATACAGGCAAAAACGAAAGGTGAAAGGAGACCTCATGACCATGGAAAACTGTTTTGCACATCAGGAACTTAACTGGATTTTTCATTGTCTTGCAGATATGAAAAACCAGCGTACATCAAAGACAGAGGTTTTTCAGACAAGGTAACATTAGAATTTCCTCCTTATGTCAACCAGCAACATTAGAGCAAAAATAATTTTCTTAGTCTGTTTGCACACCTGTCCATTTAAGCAAACATACAATTTTGCCTTTGTGGTCATAGCATTTTGCAGTCCTGTCCTCTCTTAACTGATCTATCTGCCACTTACACACAAGACATTGTCTTTTTTCTTTCCCCACTTCAACCCCATGGTGTAATTGCAGATGGAGTGTTGCACTTCACTCGTAAGAGAGAAGCAACAATACATTTTATTGATATAAAACAGTGAGTTAGCAAAGTCAACGTGACAGTGGTTTAACAAGATTCGATGGCAATGTAGACTTGATTGTTTACTGCATAGAGGATAGGGTCAGACAGACACATCGGGGAGACCCTCCCATTGAGGCACAAGACTCAGAGACGACCCTCTTGTTTTCTAAACTCCTCAGACAGAAGTCTAGGTGCAGCTGGATCTATTCCTAGTCTCAGACTTGGTCAATGGTTTGTGTCTAAAGGAATATGAGCCAGCAGTTGTGCCCAGGTGGCCAAGAAAACCAACAGCATCCTGGCTTGTATCAGGAATAGTGTGGCCAGCAGCACTAGGGAAGTGATCATCCCCCTGTACTCTGCACTGGTGAGGCCCCACCTTGAGTACTGTGTTCAGTTTTGGGCCTCTCGCTACAAGAGGGACATTATGGTGCTGGAGTGAGTCCAGAGAAGGGCAACAAAACTGGTGAAGAGTCTAGAGCACAAGTGTTATGAGGAGTGGCTAAGGGATCTGTTTAGCCTGGAGAAGAGGAAGCTGAGGGGAGACTTTCTTGCTCTGTACGACTACCTGAAGAGGTTGTAGAGAGGTGGGGGTTAGGGTCTTCTCCCAACTTACAAGCTATAGGACAAAAGGAAATGGCTTCGAGTTGTGCCAGATGAGGTTTAGATTGGAACAATTAGGAACAAGTTCTTCACTGAAAGACTTGTCAAACATTGGAACAGGCTCCCCAGGGATAGGATGGAATCACCATCCCTGGAGGTATTTAAAAGAAGGGTAGATGTTGTGCTTAGCAACATGGTTTAGTGATTGGTTTTGTCAGTGTTAGGTTGATGTTTGGACTCAATGATCTGTCCCTCAAAGTCCCCCAAAGTCTAGCATAAGCTGGGTCCAGCCATCATGGCCCCCACTGTTGGCTATGGCTTAAGCAGGAGGAAGAGGGGTGGGGAGGGAGTACACCATCACAGATGCCAGCCTCTCCTCTTAGCTTGTTAAATTGTCAAACACATGCCATTCTGCTTTCTCTTGTACTGCTTCCATATTCAGCATTAAATCCTTACAAATAAATACAAAACTAATTCACCAGAAAGAAGCTTTCAGGAATTGAGGCATGAGAACATAAAAGCTTGAAGAAGACCATTAACTGTTCAACAGAGAAAAGAAAGTCTGTTCCCAGAGGCTTAATGCAGAAGAAATAGGTCCCAACCTGGATGTCAGATCTAGAAGAAAGTTATCAAAACTGGTTCTCAAATTACAGACTTTTCAAATGGAAAAGATGAACCCTTCTAAATAAAAAAGAGCAAGCGTTGTGGCTGAGGGTGACTGGAACATTACAGTTGTCTTCAAAATGCTAGGCAGTATGAAAACCTCCCTTGCATGTTCATTCTAATGATGCGCACTTTTCCCCAGTATTTTGGTAAGCTATTTCTTCTGCTGTCTCTGGAATTTTACAGTAAAAATGTTGATTGATTCCTTTGGCAGTTGATTCAGTAAAATTACTATCACAGTGTCTGCATTAAACTGCCTAGTGTGTTTTATATTTTCTTCTTTTTTTTTTTTTTCTTCCTGCAATATACGCTAGCTTTTTGGTATAGAATAATAGTAAAATTTTTGACAGATGATTAAGAGGACTACTGGAAACTACCTTCTTCATCTTGTATAAGGAAGCCAGTATATAAACATATCAGGCACAATTTCTTTTCTGGTATGCTGGCAAGGCTTAACAACAATTACAGAGCTGGTCTTTGCCTTGAATACTTTTTGTGACACAAAATTTAACAAGGTTGGAAAGCTGCATCCACCACTAACATCCCTGATAATGTATTTTATTACTAAATTTTGTAGGTCTTATATGTTAGGCAATAACTCTCTTGTAGTCCTAAATTAGCAGCAAAAAAGAGATATTTTTAAATAAGCTGTTGATGAATTGAGCGTAACTAAAAAATAGTCGCTGAATAATAATTTATTTGGTTTATCCAATGTCCCTTCCTTTCTGTTTCTTCCTTAGTTTTCTTGTGCATTTAATTAAAATGTTATTTTCTTGCTTTTGTCATTCAGTCTGTGGCTCCATTTCAATCCATCATGTTCTACGAAGACATCCATCACAACTTATCCTGTGGATGAGCCTTCAAAATTGAAAAAAAAAGGTATGGTAAAAGGGATCAATATCACTTCCTGTATAATGTCTTAAATGACAATGATCATCACATATTATATAGTCACTGTTATATTGATCTCTTATTATGTACTATTGGTGAAACATAGTTTCTGGAGGAACACGTATCCTTGGTTTGAAGTATCAGGAGAAAGCATATAAATTCCTTTTTTTCACAGTTTGTTTTCCTATAGGTATTCCCTTTCAGCCAACTGGCAAAGTTATTTTACTTTATCCTTAAGTAAAGTATAAAAAACTTTTTGTTTTTATGCAGATGGTATATAACACATCCAGAATCCTGTTGATTACTAGCATTAGAGGCTTTGGTATGAGCAGAACAGTAAGCTGCAGAATCAATGCATGAGACCATTTGATTTCTGAAAAAACCTATTGGTTTTCTTTAATATGTATGCATAAAAAATTTGAATATGACCTCATCTTCTGAAGATGTGGTTAATATTTTCTAAAATTGCACCTTTTGATTTGGGTGTCTATAAGTATTAAAGCACTTTGGAAACTCTGTGACTCATAATAGTGACTTGACTCCTGAGGTTATGCCACTTTTTTTCTGCAGACTTTACTCTTTATAAAGTTCCAGCAAGCATGTATGAAACCAGCAGAATATAGCCAAGTTTATCATCTAAAGCAAAAATCATATTGATTTTTGCAAAGCTACTTCTAATTTATAGCACTACAAATTGGAGCCCAACTCAAACAGATGGTAATAATTTTTAATAGTAAATACATTTAATGAAAATAAAATAGAAGAAGCTTGTGTGGCAACAAATCACCTGAGGAAGTCAAAGCGAGTAGATTTATTTCATTGTCTAAGTAACTCTCTGTGTTGAAGTACCTGCTTCCAGATGTATTATACATCCTTGTGGATTTTGTATGCTTTGTTCTTGATAGTAAAAAAGAATTGAAATCTAGAGCTGGACAGAAAATTATTTTCCCATCCCCAAAGATTTTTTTTTTTATATTTCATACATTTTTCCCAGACTAAACCAGGATGAAAAATTGAACTGTCAAAAGTGTTTAAGAAATTAAATTAAAAGATAAAGAACAGATTTTGCATAAGAAACAATAAATAGGGTTTTCAAGGGTTTTTTAGCCTTGGGAACATATGTATGCCTAGCTATGATGGGAGCTGCTGAGAACATAGTAGGCAATTATTCATTGTTTCATATGAAAAAATAGTTGTGTGCATGAAAAGAAGCTTCCAAGTGGCATAAAATGCATAGCTATACTTGAAATGCTCATTATAAGATGCTGTAGAAGCTAAAAGTTTGCATATGTTCAAAACCAGAGATTATGTCCTGGAAGAAAAGTCATCCGTGCTTATTGAATGTTTCATAGTCACTGAAAAATAAATCCCTGAATTTCAGGAGGTAGTCTGAAGAAATAGAGCTGTTTGCCTGCTCTTATGCTCTCTCCTAAGGATTTGTTATTCAGCACCTTTAATCTGATTTAACACAGACATATGCTTTTGCATTTTTATGTTTATCATATGTAAAATGCACACACATAGATGAACATTAAAATAGCATCAAACTGAATTGTTTCCTTCCACTAATTTTGAAAAATGTTTATTTTTGAGGGGGTCTTTGAAATATTTTTCTTAGCTGCTAGAAGTTCTCTTAACCAGGAAAAAATATGGTCTTTTGTTAAGAAAATACTGTAACAGAGCACATCAGAACTTTAAAAAAGCCAATTCAAATACTGGTAATGGAAATTTGTCAGAAGTCTGCCTTTGTGATAAACTGTATCAACTTGGGTGAATTGACATTTCAAAGGAAGAAAATGCTAAAAATTATTCTAAACCATTTCTTGGTTTAGATTCTGGAGGGATTGTTAATCTGAATTAATTTGAATGAAACAAAACCCCTCTTGCTGTAATGAAGCTAATACTGAAATTAATTGGCAGAGCACCTTCTCTTCAGGGCATTTTGTATATTAACATGCAGCTGTGTCATGCACCAATGCTGTTAGATTACCCACAAAAAAATTCAGAAGACCTATGAATATGTTACATATTCCCTTATTTGGTGAATGGAATCTACAGGATGCATACAATGATTAATAAAGTGTATCACTACTATCCACATAAAATAATTAGAGAAACTCCATATATCGTGTGAGGAAATCAGTATCTTCTGTATCAGACTTGACTAAGGAGAAGTTCTCTGCCCTTAGCTGTAGTTTGAGAACAAACTCGTGCTAAGAGACTTCAACACACATACTCACATACATGAAACATCTGTGTATTTGTCTGCCCATGCATGTGTGTGCATTATATGTTCAAATATGTGAAAGAATAGAATCCCTTTTCACAGTGGCGAGTAGTTTTGTCTGCCACTGGTTTCCTGAAGTCAGTAGACTTGTACTACATTCATTCCAATTCTTTTTACAGCCCAAACCCATTCAATGATTTTTAAAATCATAGACCTACCCTGATGCTATTAGTGGAAAAAAGACAATACGACTCATTTAACATTTCTGTTCTGTCTCTTTTTCTCAATTAACTTTCTAGCTTTGCTGATAATACTGATAGTACTGTTGCAGCCATATCTTTAAAATCAACAATTTGAATGTTGATAGCGAATTCACTATTAACAAGCTAGGAATGATATACGTGTAAAATATTGTAAAGTCTTATTTTTTGAGATCTATCAGACAGATTCTAGTTTAACACTATATGTGGAATCCCTGTTCACATTCTAAGGAGAATATGTTCCCAAACCCAGCTGTTGACTTGCAACAAAACCTAAAATTATCAGAGGGGTTGTATACATAACACTAAGGCCTGGGGGGCACTAATGTGAATTGAAAGTCATTGGGATGGTACTACTTGACTCCTCTGAGACAAGCAAAAAATATGTCAAATATATTAAATCTTGTAAAACATATTAAATATGCTATACATTTTACCCATATTTATTTTTATAATAAAAATTAATACACTACAGTGAGAGATGTAGCATATATACACGGATGGGGAATTGAATCCTGACTTTGGTTAATGGAGGATGAACAGCAGAACATGAAGTCTTCTGGGAACATTCTGGAGAAACAGGCAAACACAACTGCTGAGTACGGAAATTAAGGAAATTGAGTGGGATCAAGAACTTCGCATATGTAGTTTATACTAATGCTACCACTTCTGGAATACTAGAATTCATTGAAATGATGTGGTTATCTTCAAATAGGCACTTCTAGGGTATTATTCATCTCATCTCAAATGTACAAAGTATCCAGTGAATCACACATGAAAAGAGGCTCTTTCTCCCCACTGACTATAAAGACAACTTGGTGTGACTACCTTGCAGGGAGCCGTCTGGGCCGTGATTTGAGTCAGAGAAATCCCCCCCTTTCTGTCCTGTTTTGGAGTGTGTTTTCTGTATAGGCTGTTTATCACTGAAGAACGTTCGTAGTAGAATGATTAGAAAACAAATGAGCTGACGTGATTGTGCGGCACTCAAAGCACTCATTCGGTTTAACTTATCAAAGAGCCTCACAAGGTTGGAGCAAACAACATTGTGAATGTAGCAAGAAAAAACTTAAGGAAACTTTAAGGGCTGAAAGTCACGGTTTGATAAGAAATAAGGTACATATTTTTGGCTACAAGGATGACTTGCCATAGGAAAAATGCGTCAACATTCTCAATATCTGAGAACGGCTTTTTTCACCAACATTGCATGATTTAAGGTGTTTTAAGATCTTCCCCACTTCAAACAAAAATTAATTTAAAGATGCTTTAAGAGTGATACTTCTTCTGTTTGACAGGAGATAGTGTTAGATTTAAGAGTAACTCTTTCTGATATTGTAGTTCCTTAAATTTTGGCTTCACCTATGAAGCCAATGTAAATATTGCAAAATTACACAACAATAGTGGAAGACAAGTGAGGAAAATATTAACAGAAAGATCTTTTATTTTCATGAGTCATTAAGTACTGTCAGTACTTCCTATGGTAAATTTCTTCAATAGTTTCACTATTTCCTAGATGCAAAAAGATCAGTATAGAGTCAGCTTCAAGGACCACCACCACCCATTGTGCCACTGAGGTGGTATGGACAGCTTCTGAAATATGAGTGTAAAATTAAGGTACTTTTCTTCATACATTTGGTCTTGTAACATGTAGGAGTACCAATAGAGAATAGACAACTGTTGGGAAACAGAATTGGACTAGCCTTAAGTCATGGATTTTGTGTACTGAAAATACTCTTTCATTATGCAGTGAAGTTGAACATGTTTCCCTAGTAAGCTTTTAATACTGCAAAACAAGATAATTAATCAAAAAAAGTTGAACAAAATACCCAGTAAATCCTGTCTTGGAGTTTATACTACAGTTTACCAAAATTAACGGAGATGCCCTAAGTATTCCCCATTTCTCTTCAGGACATTGTGGGTTTCCAAGCCCTAGAGTACATTCTCCCTAATTAGGTAGCTTTCCAAAGGTCACATGTAATTTGTAAGGATTTGGATAATCAGTCTGTCTTTAAAGCTGGCTGGTAGTTGCAGGAACATAATGCAATGTTTGGAGAAAGCAGAGGAATCCCATCTTCTTCAAGGTGCAGGGGATTACATCTGGGTGGGGATTTACCAGGGGACTGCAGCTAAGAGGGCTGCGACCTCTCCATTAGTGAGCATGGAATAACACAAACACAGCACTGCATGAAGAAGGAGCAGTCCAACGGCACAACCGCTTCCCGCTCCCTCATCATCCCTGTGGCAGTGATACAAACAAAATCACATCTTAGGCAGAAAATGAGCCCTGGGCTTGGATAGCATTGATTATTTAGTGTATTAGGAGAGGGCAGAGTTTACATGCAGTATCAATTAGAAAATATTTGGCAATGAAAATAAGGCCAAAGGGCTTTCAGTTTTATGGCCAAATCCTGCTCATTTTCCTCACACGAGCAGCTCTAATGAAGTCAGCTGGAGCTCCATTATTTCACTCCAATCCTTAAATCTCTTATAAGCTCTAGCTGAAATTTGAAAGTATTTTGAAAGGAAACTTTTAACCTCTGTCCCTTGTTACAAATTTGGCTGCTTTCTTTATCATCCTCTTCTCACATCACCTCTATCCAAATGCTGTAAAAAAGCCCTCCAGATATTTTTTCTTGTTCTTTTTCTTTAAATACCATAATTGATACTTATTTCCCCTAATTCTGTTTTAAGTTTCTTAGAAAGTCAACGTCATAGTGATCAGAGCTGCTCTTTGAACTTTCCCACAACGTAGGAGGATTCAGAATTACCAAAGGCAGTCTCAGATTCCATGTTAAAAGATATACTTCTGTCTCCTCTCTGTAGACTAAGCTGTGCCAACAAAGGCAGTGGTTTGTTGGTGAACTTTTCTAGGGAAAGAGTGGCCACAACTGGGGTGGAAGACATGAGCTGTGTGATACACTCTTGGCACATGTTATTAGTGGGAGGGTACAAGTGCTCCTTGACCAATAAATACCTTAATGTGAGGTAGTCATGGATCAGGTCTCTGTTGTTCTTTGCCTGCCTTGTGATTAACCAGCCCCCTGGGCACCCTGGGTGTCAATTCCTAGAGCAGGGCAATGCCTGCCCATGCCCCAGCTCCCAGATGAGGGCAGTTCTCTTGCTGCCACCCTGCTGCTGGCTCCTCTCCGTGCAGTTGAAAGAGTGTCCTTATCTCTTGTAACATGCACATCCACCTTTAACAAAGAAAGAAGAGACCAGAGATCATGACAATGCTTCTTTCTTCCCCTTATTCAGAGTTAGCACTAGGCACGGTTGCTAATATTAATCACAAATAGCCATACAAATCTAACCTTTCAGTTTACAACTGATTCAGATACTTTGAATGTATTAACTATTAGGAATTCCTAAACAATATCTTTGGTGATCCTGTATGTTGCCCTGTATTTGAATAAGAGAAGGTTAATATCTAACAAGGAGTCTGGGGTTTGTTTGGTTGTTTTTTTTTGAAACACAATGCAATCATGACAAACTCCTCCATTGGCAAAAACATTATTTTCTTGCAAAGAACTGAATTACTTGGAAACTGTTCAGACCTCACACCTTCCTAATACTTGGCTTGTCGTGTAACAGCTCCCTGTGATTTCTTAAATTCCTCACACAAGCCTTTGGATTCACAGAAAAGTGAACAATGGTACAGATTATTTTGTTTAGGGAATATAGGAGAAAAAAATTATGATTAAGTCTCACGTATCATGCTGTTGTGTTTTCTGTTACATACAGAGGTTGTGCAAACCTTCAGTTAGGCTTGGATATTAAATTCTGTGTGGTAAAGAAATTAATATTTCACTAGAAGACTAAAGATATCACAAAAAGGTTCAAATTCCCCCCTTATGTATATGGAAAAAATCTTTCATTAAGTCTGAAACTGTTTTGAGAAATTAAGCTAATTAAGATAAAATAGTATTTTTGGTTGGGGATGTTTCATGTTCAAAATGAGTTAGAAAGAATCATAGAATTTTCTAGATTGGAAGGGACCTTTAAGATCATCTAGTCCAACCATTAACCTAACTGATAAAAAAATAGCACTAAGCCATGTCACTAAGCTCTAATGTCAACCTGTCTTTTAAATACCTCCAGGGATGGTGCCTCAGCCACTTCCCTGGGCAGCCCATTCCAATGTTTAATAATCCTTTCAGTGTAAAAATTTTTCCTAATATCCAATCTGAACCTCCTGAAAGAAATAAAGAGTTAACCCATACAGAATTTCAAGCTTTTTTATAGTCAGGTTGCTTGCTTGAGCAATGTGAGCAAAACGCCAAATTGCGGAGAAATAAGGACTTAAACATAACTGTGTGCCTTGAAATCATGTCTTTAGGAGAATAGACCTTTTCAGTTTGGTTTTTTTTGGTTTTTTTTTTTTTTTTAAATCCCATTTTCCTTCTGTATCAGAAATGAAACATTGCCAAATCCTTGCAATTTGGGGGGATCGGGGCTGTTTCCCAGATCCTTTAGCAGCCTCATCTCCCATTGAAGTCAGTAACTGAGCTCACGTTAATCTCAGAGATACAAGGCTGGCTGCATAGACTTTATGAAATGTTTCCACTAAAAACCCTAATAGCCTCCCAGCAACTTAAAAAATTTGGGTCTTGTCACTGCTGTTTCTGAGGCACTATCTACCAGCTAGGTAACAACCCAAAAGACAAGTCTTGAACAGAATCCTCTATCTACAGACAGGGAACAGACCCGTTCATGCTCCGTGATCATTTGTCTGCTTCTATAGCATCCCATGTAGTGGCAGGAATTTTGTTTTGCATGCCTGCAAAGCACCAGAGGGTTAGTTTGTCTTGCACACTACTTTGCTGTCTGAAGTCTTTGCACCTCTAGAACAAAGAAATAGGTCTTATCCATTTTGTCTTATCAGCTCCTTTTCTTCCATAACATCACCATCTTATAAAAATTATCAAATCTTGTACACATAGGCAGCATAGACTGCAGATGTTCAGTGATTCCTTTCTTATCTCAAAGCTGATGTATTTCTTAAACATACTATTTTTACAGCTTTCGAAATTTAACCGCTGTGAAATCTATCTGTCCTTCTGGCAGTCTGTAAACTTTTACAATGCATCAGATGTTACATATTGGCTTAAAACAACCCTGAGGCTTTTTATGAAGGCAATAAAAGCATTTCCGATCTGACAACAAAGCAATTCTTTGGACAAAACTCCATTTTGTTGCGTGAATCTGTTACGCCTCCCAAAAATTCATTCAGGCACTTGTTCCTCCTCATTTGCTTAAAATGGCTTCTCTTCAACGAGAAGGAGAAAGTTAAACAGCAAAATAATTTAAGTCTGAGTGGTCTTTGTTTATGTTACCTCCACTCTTGAGCCCAGTCTCTAGCCAAGCCAATACTGGACTGCTTCATGCTGCTGACTGCAGTGCATCCTGATTGTTCCAATCTGAGTAATTAGCTGCAGTAATCATCAGTCCTTAAAGATCCATTAAAATGGTATAAATCTGGAGTACATCTCTATCAATTTAAAAAGACTGGGCTTGAAATTTGAGATCAAAATCAAGTTCATGATTTTATGCATTTTTCTTGTTTACTTTATTTACCATCTCACTAGTGTTGAACTGCGTTAATGTTGATTTAAAAAAATTCAACTTGCACTGATAAATATTTCCAATAAGTACAGGTTTACACTCTGTATGTGCATGTGTGGGGGTGGATGATGTGTATATGCAGCTAAAAGGAGGAAGGTGACTGAAAAGTATTACTCTCAAATTTTTTGTTTCTTTGTGGGGCTTTTTTTTTTATTCAGTAGAAAAGCAGTTGTTTCCTTGTTTTTTGAGGGGTGTGTGTTAGATTTGGTATAAATTTCTTTTTCTTCTGCTATACCTGTTGCTTTGAATACTTCCAATATTTTAAAATTACAAAATCTTACAAGAGGAAATCAAGCAAATGCTTATAAAAATTAAAATATTCAGGAAAACAGATGGGAGAAAGGTACTTTAAGCCATGCCACCATTTCCATTTTGGTTTTGAATTAATTTATTTCAAGACACTCTTGGTAGAAAAGACTAAACACTGTAAGTCTGCTTCTTATGTCTCTTCATTCTCTCTAATTGTGAGTGAGTGAGCCGTAGGGACACTGAGAATAACAATTCCTGATTTTTATTTTAGAGAGGGAATAGAAAAAGGGAATATCATTTTGCAGGTGTTGAAAAAATCTGAGCCTGAGGCTATCACACATTCTCAAACAAAAAGGGGATCCCACAGCAAAATAGTCCCCAGATTCTCAAGGGACTAAAGAATATAAAACTAGAACCAGTAAATATTTGGGGGAAAATCTAATTTTCAACATAAATTGTTGGTTTGAACCACCCGTAGTGGTTGTTTTGAGTCCTGGTTTTAATACATGAATTTTATTTTGACCAGCATGTGGATTCTGTTGCAGAAGTTTCATTGTCCCTTTTTATACTGTGGATTAAAGCACAAGTTTATTTCTGCCCCTGCAGGTAGATGTCAAACCATTTGCATGTGCTCTGTTGGCACGAGTTGTGGTCTGCAATGCTCCTGGCTACAGCTGCCACTGTGAAAGCATGTGTTCAGCAGGAGTCTGAGATGTAATGAGGTGGGGGTTGGTCTTTTCTCCCAAGTAGCAAGCGATAGGACAAGAGGAAATGGCCTCAAGTTGTGCCAGGGGAGGTTTAGATTGGACATTAGGAAAAAATTCACCAAAATGGTTATCAAGCATTGGAACAGGCTGCCCGGGAAAGTGGTTGAGTCACCAACCCTGGAGGTATTTAAAAGATGGGTAGATGTGGTGCTGAGGGACATGGTTCATTGGTGGACTTGGCAGTGCTGGGTTTATGGTTGGACTTGATGATCTTAAGGATCTTTACCAACTGAAACAATTCATGATTCTATATTAGTACCTACTCACAGCACAGAAATGATGGACACATCCTGAAGGAGACCATCCAACTAGAGGGTCACAGGGCTCTTCCCTGGCTGAGATAAGCTTTTTGCTTTCACAGCTGAGGTTCGGTTGCACTTTTATGTTTACTTCTCTCACTGATTTCTTCCAGCGCTAAGGAAACTAAGGTGGCAACAGACACTCTGGGCTCAGACCTGGGCATCAACTGAACATTGTTAAAATAAGTGAAGAACGCAGGTGTTTGAAGTCCAGCTGGGCATCACAATTAATGTTACTAATTCTCTGCCTATATTTTGATTAAATGTGTAAATTTTTTTCCCCTTGTGATTTTTGTGGGTTTAGATTCACATGTCTTGTATTCTGCTTTGTTCTGTGTGTTTTAAGTTTGAAAGAGAAATCAATCACTTCACTGCTACTATCTGATTCTGTTATCTCTCAGAGATCATCTCTACCTCTCTTTCTTGACTCAAACTAAACTGGAAGCAGCTTTTTACTCAGTGAGTTAGTTTTGCTGTATTCTTTTCTAATGTCCCAGTTGTAACTTTTTGCTTTGGGTAAGCCATAAAATGTACATGTAAAACATGGAAAAAATATCTTCTTTTAAAACAATACAGTATAATGCAGTTAATTAAATCAATGTCAACTTTCCAATTGCATGATCTGATCTGACCTGTATCAAATGAATTAGAACAGCACCCATTGTGATGGACTTTGGCATGTTGTCATTGATTTATTTCCCTGTAGTCTTTTTAAACCTTTAGGGAGGTTTAGGGGAGGTATTTCTGAATAATCAGTAAACCTCTCAATGTAAGATGGAGTAACCATAGTAAAATTAGTGTTTAGGTTAGGAATACCAGCTGATTTATTTAATAAATCAAAGAAACAAGTTAACTAAGTTGCCTCAAGCATTTACCTTTCAGATGTCATATATCCTTCTCTTGTCTAATTTAATTTTTCTCCTTGTTTCTGTTTGACAGAAATACAAAATTTATAACTGAATACCTAGGTGGAGAAAGCTGAAATTCAAATGTAGAGCACACAATATGATCCTCTCTATGGAAAACCAGATAAGGAGTTGGGAATATCTAACGTTCGGGTCATGGTATTCTTGGCAGCTGGTGGGTTTCACAGGATTAGAGGCACGCCTACCAACCATCCCATCCCTAATGCATTGGCTCAGTATCAAATTCTGATAGTCTTACTCCACTCTGCTGGCACATCCCTCCTTCACTACATAGGAGCTGCAGACAAGATAGGTAATCTTGCAGTAATTTCTGATGTTTACACATCCAGAAGGCAAAAGCATCTAGCAAACCTTACCCTCATGGGTGCACAGTCCACGAGGTCATGGGAGGGGGATTTTCTGCCTTCAGGATTTCTCAGACTTCTACATCACCTGGTGTTCTCCCTCTGGAGTTTTCTCTTGTCTGTATTCAGATACAGAAGAAACCATTCTTGGCCTCTGTAATTCCATCACAGGAACTCTTTAATGTTCTTAGATGTTTGTGTAAGAAACCTCTGAGCACATTACCAAGCCTGAGAAACAACTAAAGCAAGATGGATGCCAGAGAACAAGAGGTCTCTGGAAACCATTGGGGGTTTAAAAATGACCTGATCTTAATTACTCTGATGTCTGCATGTTTTCATTTCTTTAATTGGAAGGTGATCCATGTTACTGAGACCAATTGCACAGTTTCAGATTGTTTGGCTATAAGCTAAGAGAGATGGTGGTGTGTTATTGTTATGGCTAATTCTGCCCCTGTATTGAAAAACTAGACAGAAATACGCAGAAATGGTATTGGCAAGTTTCAAACAAATGATCGGGGCACTTTCTTCTCTTAACATGCTTACTCAGATGACCTGTTTGAACTGTTCCTTTCAACTGAGCTGTAGTGTCAAGTAACCATGACCTTTTCTGAAAGTTATGGAAATTAAAGGAAAACACTCAGCTATTTGGTCTTTGAAAATTCATAGTGCATTCCCTGCACTGTGACAGTGTTATAATGTAATTTAATGTTATATAATACCTTATAGAGAAAACAAAAAGGCTTAATTTAAAACGAACTGTTCTGTCCCCTAAGCAGGAGGTAGCTGGATTAATATTACTGACCATTACAATGTTCCTGTGAGATGTCTTCTCTCCACCCATGAAGATCCTGGTTTTCCAAGCAGACTGAGTTTTTTATCTATGTAGGACAGAAGTGCTAAGCTGTGTAGTGAATCTTCAGCTTAACATCAACAATATCCAGGAATTTTGACCAAGCTTTCTGGACATTACATACTAAGATTGCCAAAAAGTCTATGGCAATTCCAGAGTGAAAATACGCCTTATGTTTTTATAAAATCAACAAATAACATCTACAATTTTATTAGCTGGATCAGGTTCTAACCTCAAAATCATTATGAAGAAAGCTTCCTTTATTTTATAATGAATGAAAGAGATATATAAATGCTTTTTCAAGATGCTATGGACATTTTGGTGACATTTAAGACCAGCAAACATATTATCATTTGGAGCATTTTATTCTGAGAATATAATGAATTACGTCAGAGTAGCATTTATGGTTGGCATGACAGTAATGGTTAGCTGTTCCACAAAGTTCAGAGTTCCATCATGCAGCACAAATATCAAGCGAGAGCTGTAGACTGTGGTGGTATCCCACAATGGAGATACCATCGTGACTTCATAGGCAGATCTGACCAGGATTTAGCCATTTTCTTGGTTCTCTTACTGTGGCTGAAAGCCCTGTCTAATGTCTTCTGCCCCTCAGAGCTTAGACCCAGCGCAGCACCAGCTGGAGCACTGTGGGCAGTGTTTGGCTTGGAGCACTGGCAGGGGGAACTTGCACCATAGACAAGCTCCTAGAAAAAGCAGTCAAAAGGCCAAAATTGCCTGTATTCCGCAGAACTGCCAATAGAAGGGGCACTATGAGACCGGCAAAGGAATTTAAGATGTTTTGCCAAACCTTTGGTTTACCTGCCGTTTTCCAGCAGGACAGGGTTAACCTCTGACACTGATATGCTTTTGTCTCATACATTAAAGAGGCACAGAAAGAGCATTACTCTCTGAAATATTACAGCTGTGTTTATTTGGATTTATTTATAGGAACTTTATTTGGAACTGAATTTCTTTAGATTGATTTGTATGAACTTACTCAAGAAGCTTTTTGCCTTCAGTTAGACATCTCAAAAAAAGACTGTGCTCGTGGGATAGCATTCTCTCAACAACTTTTTATTTCTCAAAACACTCTCAGCTGTTACCAGGTTAACTCTGCACACTTACAACAAGACAAAAAGAAAAGGATTGCTGTTTTCAAAGTTTAAGGTCATAATAGCAGTCTTCATAATTGCATGTACACTGTTCAGAAGAAAGCGTGTTTTAAATCACTGAGGCTTGCCTGCAACAAGGCTTACTGCAAATGCTGCCTTCACTCCCTTCCCAGCACATGCTGCATGGCCTGTTACCACCCACTGCTCTTGGACAGTTCTGGCTTCTTTGTAGTAAAAAGCTACTGCAAGCAGTCATTTAATACCTTTGAGGGTTTGCTTACCTAAACTAACCTTTCTCCTGTGACTGGCCCTAGTAATTTGTGCACTGAATTAGCATGTTCTACCACCTCATACCATTTCATGATTTCCTCAGATTTCCTCCCAAGCACTTCCTTTTTGTCATACTGTATACTCCACACAGATTAATCCTCTTCACCATTCTTCAAATATCTCCGATCTCACACGCTGTCATGAGCAATCCCTCTGGAGAGAAATTCCTGTTGAATATCCTTCTGAGTAAGAAGCTGAGTATGATACTGTTACACATGAAGCCATGGGGAATATATGACATCTGGATTCCTGATCTGAGTAGATCTTCTATAGTTATCCAGGTGGTTGAAGATGATTTATTTTCTCTTTTGCTTTCCCGAGTATCTGCAGGAGACCAGAATACAAATCCCACTATTAGTAAGGGTCCCAGGTGCACCATATAGTCTTTCATCAGAAAAAGATAGATAGAAAATGATTTTCGTATACTGGCCTGGAGGCATTACAGTGCCTCTAGTAGTTCCTGCTGCTTGGATAACTATACTAACAGATGTTGCTCTGGTGCAGGTATATGACAGCATGCTTAATTCAGGCATTAATTTAGGCATTAGAATTGTGTAAAAAAAATACTGATAATTCTTGTCATTTTTTACTGGAAGATCACTATATATAAAGGGACTGTGGCTTTTTGATCAGGGCTATCTGCAAAGATTGAAAGATGAGCTTTTACACTTCAATTGCTGTTGTTTCCGCTGCCAATTATGCCAAATCCAAGGAAGAAAGTAAGCTGAAATAATTTGAAAGAGAGTAATTTGAATCTTTAGCAGAAAGATTCTATCAGAACAGGGAGACGACTCCACTTTTTGTGTTAAATCCTTCAGTACATTATAACATGGTGTGGAAAGAAAAAAGTTGTGATGAGTCATAGGAATGATTCATTCAGTCCTAGTTCTGGCTACAAGAAAATATAGATAGCATGTATTTTAGTGTCAGCAATAGTTTGGATAACAAGACACAATCTAAAAAATAGTAATACAGAAACAAGGGGGAAAGGCAGCTGCAATAGCAATACATTATGTCATTTTTAGTTGAGTTTTCTAAGAAAGTGAGATATATGTGATCATGTTTCCTGTGCCTCTCAGTTCTCTTCCCATCCCTCTTGTTCAGTAAATAGTGGTAAATAAAAAATTGTTCATCCTGTCTTTTTATTGGAAACATTTTAATGTTTTTCATCTGGCAAAGAAAAATCTTTATAGTTAATTAAAAAAAAAAAAAGATATAAAATGAGAATAACCACAGGAACACAGGGGCAGAAGAGGATGGAGCAAGATGTGCCCTTTGCAATTGCATGCAAGCACATTAAATTTCACCAATCCCTACCCACCCCAACAGCTCCCAAGCAGAGAAATCCCTATAGTCCTGTGTCATTCCGTTTTGATTTTAAGAGGAGGATGGAGCAGAACAGAACTCTCTGAAACTTTTGAGCTGAGCTTTTTGAAACAAAGTACGAAGTACTTCTTAATTATTCCTCATAATTCTACCTTAAACATGAGAAAGTAAAAATTAGTTGAATTAAATTAAGAAGATGGATTTGTACAGTTTTTAGGAGGTGGGTATAAACTGGACATATCCATTTATAGGAGACACAGAAAGATCATTGCTCTTTCTTACAGACATCACTTCATATTTTGCATTAAAAATAGTGGAAATTTCTCCCTAGCATTTGTTAGGGATGCCAGCAGATCATGAGGCCTCTGATAAGGTCTTCAGTTGAGGTTAAGCTAACTGAAAAGGATGTGGAGAACTGCTGGCCGTGAAATGAGACATTGATGGCCAGGACAGATAACAGTGTGTGAAGCTGACCAAAGTTTCAGAGTGCCATGACCATTGCTGGATTTCACAGGTGTTTAAAGAGTTTTTGTGAAAAACGGCTATACTTCATAGGCAATTGGAGTGTTGGGGACCTTCACAGGGGCAGAATCTTGCAAGGCCAGCAGCACCTGGAACACGATATCACTTACGCTGTATAAGCCCTTTGTACCAGGAATGTGGCAAAACTGGGACCAGGCGGTGGGAAGCAGGGAAATGTTTATTTGGAAGGAAGTTGGGATGGAGGAAGGGTGGGATGACAAAAGGAGGGTGAAGAAACGGGAGAACTGATATGTAAATCATGTGGTCATTGCCATTCAGAGTTACCCGACAGGCAGTCTTGCATTGATCACTGCAGTGTAAACAAGGGCAATAAACTAGACCTATTGTTCTGACCATACCACCGGAGCTCAACCTGCTGCTGTAGCCACGTGAAAAATCAAAAGGAGCTTTCCCTGCCTGGGAGATAATACCTGATTGGATGCTGGACTCCATCAAACAGGAGGAAGTTTTATTACACCTGATACAACTTTGTGCATTATTTGCATTTCTCTCGTATTTTCCTGTTGGACATTGAAGTGTGAATTACACAGTACACCTACATTAAGTACTGGTTTTATGATTTTGTAGCTGCTGGGTTGAAAGAGAAGGTTCTTTCTTATATTTGCCATAGTAGTGCAACCTTCAAACAAACTTGTCTCCTGTAACATCATCACAAACAAACTGATAAAAGTCGGAAGATAAACAGAGAGTGAGATGAACTAGAAGCTAGTTGAAGTGTCAGGCTTAAAAGGCTGTGATCAGCACTGTGAAATCCAGCTGGAAACCAGTGGTGTTCCCCAGAGGTTGTCCAGTTTAATGTCTTCATTAATTGCTTGAATGGTGAAACAGAGACCACTCTCAACAAGTTTGCAGATAATTCAGAACTGAAAGAAATGTCTGGTAGACCAGAGGGTTGGTCTGCCATTCAGTAGGACCTGGACAGGCTGCAAAAATGGGTCATGAGGAGCCTTATGAAGATCAGAGAAGTGAAGTGCAAAATCCTGCACTTACATAGGAATAACCCCAGACATCGATACAGGCTGGGGACCAACCAGCTGGGAAGCAGCTTTGCAGGAAACAGTCTGGACATCCTGACGGACACCAAGCGGAACATGAACCAGCAATATGCCCTCACAGCAAAGAGTGCCAACAGCCTCCTGGCTGTATTAGGAAGACCATTGCCCACAGGTTGAGAGATGTGATCCTTCCTCTCTGCTCAGCACTGGTGAGGCCACATCTGGAGTACTGTGTCCAGTTCTGGGGTCCCCAATGTAAGGGGAGACATGGACACACTGAAGAGTCCAGCAAAGGGCCATGAAGATGATGAAGGGACTGGGGCATCTCTCACATGAGGAAAGACTGAGGGAGCTGAGATTGTTCTTAGAGAACCTGGGATTGTTCCTAGGTGGATCCTAGAGAAGAGAAGGCTCAGAGGGATCTTATCAATGTATATAAATATCTGATAGGTGGTGGGAAGTAAAAAAGACACTTTTCTCAGTGGTATCCAATATCCAATGACAGGAAAAGGGGCACACAAATTTTTTCATCATGATATAAGAAAGAAACTTTTTACAGTGACTGGATCAATGTGACTCTACAAGGGATGTGGTAGAGTCCCCATCACTGAAAGTTTACAAGAGTTGATTGGACAGGGTGCTAGATAATCTCATCTAAGCTCCCTTACCCACAAAACCTTGTACCAGGTGACTTTTCAAAGTCCCTTCCAACCTGGGCTATTCTATGAAACTGAAACACAAGAAATATTCTTTAAACATAAGAGAAAACCTTCTTCCTGTGAGGGAGGTCCAACACTGGAACAGTTTGTCCCAAGAGGTTGTGGAGTCTCCATCCTTGGAGCTGTTTAAAACCCAGCTGGATGTGGTCCTGGGCATCCTGCTCTGGCTGACCCTGCTCTTAGGCTGTTGGACTAGATGAGCTCCAGAGCTGCCGTCCAACCTCTGCTGTCCTGTGATTCCATGAAGGGATTCTGAGCGGATTTGATACTTTTGTGTATCTGACCAATTGACCTGCATGCTCTATCTTTATAAATGGCAGATAGCTTGGCTCACACTTAGATGATTTATCATTTTAATGTAGTCTGAACACACATGAGGATATGGATTTTCTCATTAAACTGTTCACAAATGCAGATGGATACTTATTTTCAAATGGATGAAGCAATCTTTGGCGAAGGGGACTGGAATGTTTATTAAGACCTAAATATTCCTAGGTCAAATATAGGCTTGCCATCTCTCTCACATTTTCTCCTTTGCATGTGACATATCAGGTGCAAGTATATTTGTCACATTTTTAATGTAAGCCCTTAGGAGGCCCCCCACAAAGACCTTCAGTCATTTTAAAAGCAAGGCATCCTCTGCACCCAGTAGTATTCAGTCAAAAAACAGTACCCAGTAATTTTCTTCTCTTACTTCATAAATTATCTCATGCTTTCATAGTTTTTGTCTTTGACAGAGGTATTTTCTTCATCTCATGTTTGAACAAAATCAGACTACATTGTCTTTTCACCTTTTTCTACTTCCTGGCTCACTTTGAAATAGTTTTCTCTATGTGCTTACTATAACCTGTGAGTTAGGTTATAAGTGGGCTTTGAAAATGTTGGAGTCTTCACTGACACGTCAGAGTGATGCAGACAAAATCGGGGTCACGCAGAATTATATCTGTGGTGGCACCAAGTTCTTTTTAATACACAACTTGCTCAGCAGAACAATGCCCAGGACAAATGCTTTCTCTTGTCCTATGTTCTTTTAGTCGATGTTTGGTTGGAAGCTGATGGCCTCTGGAAATTGAATTTGGGATTGTGAGAGACTACCCAAATGAATTTGTCAATGTGAGAAGTACTAGGTCCTAAATCTTGAATGGTGCCTGGGATTTTAATTCTTTCTTGCCCAAAGTTATTTAGAGAAAGCTACAGGGGGCATTGTAAAACAATGAAGAACTAAAGTTCAGTGATGAACTTTATCAGAATATCAGATATCAGAATAGCTTGCTTTAGCTGGGGCATGTTGTAGTGCTGGATTTGTCTTAACATAGCTACCTTCATTTTTAAAGTTTAGGGATGGCAGTGGCAAATAAAGTAATTGTAGCACAGCCTCTGCCATGTCGACAATTAATCTTTCTTGCAATATTTAGAGGGCCAGTGATCTGTCTGGATAGCTAATTCCCTGTCTTCCCACACAAAATCAATTATGCATTAAATAGAGATACTTAAATTATTTTTAATTTTTAGTAAGAACTTTGGGAAAGTATGCTAAAGATAAGGTCATTGTTTTATTCTCCTGTTCTCTTCGGAGTAGGGTAGAACCATCATTCTGAATCTCTGTGAGTTATAAAAAGTGTCCCTGGAGCCAACTGAGTGTTTTCTGTGGGAAGCACATTGGCTTAGGATGGTCCCATTTTGCAGAGAGAGGAATGCATGTGGAATGAAGAGATACTACGTGACCACTGTGGGAAATTATATCGAGTTTGTTATCAGCAAACTTGTGTAGCAGCTTTGCTAGCAGACTCACTATGATCTCATCATCTCCAGCTAAACTACAAAAGGTTGAGAACTATGAGGAAGCTGTAACTGCAGGCTGGAGTTGGCTGGTCTCACATCACTCACCTCTTTCCTATTAGTGAATATTTTGATATCAGCTCTCTCTCAAGCCTTTCTTCTCCCTTCAATACACTCTAACTTTATAATTTGACACAGAACTTTTTTTTGACATTTTTATTGCAAAAATTAAACCTGTTTTTAAGCTGAAGATGAAAGCAACTGATTTAATAACTTCACCCAATTTCCTTAAGTAGCTCTTGCAAGATGCTGTGCAAGGTAACAGTTGAATTGGATGACTCTCATATGTGTGCGGCACTGTCTATCACTCTTGATGCCAATGGCACAAGTCACCACTGTGGTCTTAATCTGATGAAAATGCTCAGTACCAGACAGCTACAGTCTAACAGACAATCAAATCTGGCACTAGAGAACAATTGGTGAATCTCGTTAGGGGCTTGGCTCATACATCAGGCATTTACAGTTTTTACACTGAATTCCCCGTTCTTTCCAATAACCTCCTACAAACGTACGTTGCAGATATCACTGCAGACAGAGTTGAGGTTTAGGCTTCTAAAGGAGGCTGAAGATGAACTTGGAAGTGTAGAACTTGGAGAGTGAAACCAAAGGCTTCATGCAGATCATGATATCTGCAATCATTTGGACTAAGCAGCAGCTCATTGTAGTAAATTTCTTCAGCAAAAGAGCAGTGCGTGAGTGCACAAACAGGTGTCTCGTTCATTACCACATAGAACTTGATGGCACTTGAGGTGTATGAAAAACCTATGAAACTTTATACTAGTTTTACCTGAACTAGTCACTGCAAGACAGATATACTCAAAGTTTCTGACTAAGCTCTTTTCCTACCTATCACAGTGCATTGCTCAGTTGTTTGATATAAGAGGCATTATACCAAAATGAAGGACACCATAATCGCTCCTGTCAAAGCAATCAGTAGTGTGTTAAACTTCAATTCTTCAACCCCCAGTAACATTAAACTCTTCCCTTGTGAATGTTACACAACAGACATTTTGGGACTTCCAGAAAATTATGGACAAAACCAAATTGCTACTCCATGATGGCATGAAGAATACCAAATTTTTGCCTCAGATCTTTTTCATGGTACAAGCAGTGGAATGCAACACAAAATGAAGAGTTTCCTTGTGATCCCAGTGGAGTACTGCCAGAATTTACCTTACCTCAATAATACTGAATTACACTTAACTGCATTGAAGCAAATCACAGTTTATGCAGTTAACTTCCACACAAATGAAAAGGCAACAGCCCGCTTTACCATAACTATTTGAAATTTCAATTTTTTACAACATCAACAGAAAAGTATGCTGTGCAGGAGGCATCAAAGGCATTAATGAGACCTCTCAGTACTCCACTTTTTTTGTGTGTACTCCACACAATTGCTCAGAATAACTGCTATGTATATATATATACACACGCATTTCTTTTGATGTCATAAAGAGAGATTAATGTTGATATAGCATCCCTGGTTTCTTAGTATATTGGCTTTGTTGTCAGACCCATAGTATGTTAGTAGAGTTTGGAAAAGTAGAAAATTTGCCTGATGTCTACTGAATAGTGTAAACATGAGGATGCATACATCCTGATGAAAGAAAAAAACAAAACAGAAGTAAATTAGATCAGATGAGCAAGTGTGAACATGGGATTCGTTGTTACCTTATACATTTGTAGATTTCTAGTATTCTTGTTGAGACCGTAACGGAAAAAACTATTTAAGTTCTACTTATTTTAATACTGTTATTAATTATTAACTTAAATATTACTCAATACATAAAAGGAAAAAGGCTTTATAGTTGTTTCCATGTCCTACTCATCCTCCGCTTTCCTCCCGGGTGTAGCAATAGGGTACGTAAGTTACTGGGATCTCAACACTAGATACTTACTAGAAGGTGCAGAGGCATCTGGTGATGCTTGTTGTTCAAGGACCTCTCCCAAATCCAGGCCAGAAATAATGTAAAATTTATTCCTGTAATACATAAAACTTTGTAGTATCCGAGCTTTGATATAATATTTTAACTTTTATGAGTTTTTGAAGAAACACCTGCATGCAATTCTATGAACAGTTAGCAAAATAAGCCATTTTGAACTGTGGTAAATGACAAAATAAAGTTCCACTGCAGAAATAAGGCCAACAAATTGTTGAGCTAACCGACATTTTGACATCTGAATTCTCTGCAGACTTAGATAGTGCCGTGGCAAAGATGGATCTGGTAATGACACTTCAGAATTAAAATTAAGTTATAATAAAAATAAGTCTCTGTTTTGATTTAGGGAACTGTTTCAAAGAAACTGTTGCTTTATCATTAGTCCACCACTATGTCAAGGATGTGACTGTGACACAGACCACAAAATCAGAAAGGATGCTTAACTGAGACAGCTCTGGCAGAAAGCCTCCTCCAAAAAGACAAAGTCCAACATCAATGACTTAAGCAAAAAGACAGTAGAAAGGAGGTATAAAATTCTTTAAATCTGAGCAAGATTATTTTTAGTGTATAATCTTCATCATGTGGCATAAACTGGGATGGGTTCTTCAAACACCGTCATAGATCTGTTTGTCCAGGTTGGTCAGAAGGCAGTTATCTTACTGTCCTTTTTGGGCAATGCTGAAGCTTTTCTTAAGGCCAAATAACAGGGTATTTATTGAAAAAATGTTGATGTCGAGGACCTAACCAGCTTTGCAAACAGGAGAAGATAAAGATAGTGTTTGTGATTTATTAGCTGAAACCAACATAGCAAAGAATGTAGAATGAGGTATTATCATATGACAAGTATTGCATTAATTTGACATCACCAGACAATGACCTGTGTAGTTGACACCACTGTTTCAGTCACTAAGATTTACAAGTTTTAATAGAGTTCACACATAGTATGTGTCAGATAAAGAGCCTGGCAAAATGGGAATTGTGTGTTATCCTTGGCTGGAATACTGTCCTGTGTGTAAGGCACAGGATTGGGACTGAAGCCCTAGATTAACTTTCATCCTCTTTTATGTTCACCAAAATAGTTAAAGGCAGACTATTTTCTCTCTTTGGGCTCGTTTCCTCATTTATGACATAAGAAAAATTATACTGTCAGGAGAGACAGGAGGTTAAACTAATACTGCTAAAGAAGATTGAATTGCAGTATGTAAATAAAAGGTATTACTATCATTCCACAAACACAAAATCTTCTGGGTTATGAAATATTTTTGTATGCTCCTCTCTCTGACATCCTGCCAAGTAGTACTTCATAATATTGTGAGATTTCTAATGGCAAGAGTTACTCCTTTACTGTCCAGTGAGGAGGAGACCATTGATCATGGTTTGGAATTCGTTTTAGGTTCTTGTAAGAGCATTTATGGAAAAAGCCATTCCTAGAACTCCAAGGAATTATAGAAAAAAAATCCTGGTAGCCTAGAAAAGGTGTACTGATACAAAGTAAATTAAAAGTCTTAATTTTTTTTTAATTTTTATTTTTTAACGTAGTGATCCAGGTACAACCTCCTTACTCAGAAAGGCTCGAGAGCTGGGAGATATACCAAGGAAGAATCGGTCTATGCTGGCTGCTTCCTTATGATGCTCATTCCTTGAGCATTTTCCCATGTTTATCTGTACTGAACACCAGGCTTGCTGAAGCTAAAAGACCACCCAGAGTATGGGGAGGGGAAGCATTAGTAGTATATGACAAATGAATTTGGGAGATAAACCCATTATTAAGAAATAATTAACATAATTTAAATAAATAATTAACAAATCATAGATTTAAAATGAGGAATCTGGAATAGTCAGTAGAGGTATTCAGGTAGTTGGTGTATGCTTCCAGCATGTACGTACAGGATATTCAACTGCATAATTCGTGCTAGCCTGTACCAGAAACAGGGTATTAGACCAGCTGTATCTTTGGTCTGAGCCAGTGCAGCAATTATTACATTCTTAAGGAGCTGAAGGTAGACTTGGCTTTCTTGTGGATGTTCATCTGTCCCAAACAGGCACTTTACATTTACAGAAGAAAAAGAATTCTTTACATCTTCAGGAATGTGTTACACTCTAAGATGCCATCTGCTATTAGAGTTTTCTCTCTCAGTTCAAGAAGAAACTGAAGAAATTTGACCTACACTTAATTGCTGACTTGTGGGAGCAATCTGTGGTAGTGCAAGACACATAAAGTAAAGCCCCAGTGACAAATGAGAATAAACACAGAGCAGAATGAAGAAGAACTTACCACAAATGTAGCTGGAGGCACTAGATAGACTGCAACCATTTACACTGTTGGTTGGGAAGTTTAGTAGCCACAGTCCTACTCTCTTTCCTCTGGTCTGGAGACAGTTTGTGTGGATTCCAGCTCTTCCTTGTGCAAGTCTGTCCTGGCCAGCCATCTTTTGCATGGCACAACTGCAGTATCTCTCTTACACCCAAGGCAGTCTGTGGCTGCTGCAAGGGTGTTTCACCCATTATGAATCTATTAGATATTTGACCACCAGGTGGCATAAAAACTATGTAAAATATTACTAAAGGGTCGCAGATACTATGCTACAATTACCTCTTTTTTAAGAATATGGGTGTTCAAATACTTAGTGGTCCTAGCTCTCAACTATTATTTGTATTTTTTAAAAAAAGTAGCAAATTGATTCTAAAATTCTTTAGTTTGCAATGTTATCCCATGAGGAAGGGCCCATATTTGACACAAATTATTTAGCTTTGTTAATCATACTGTATCATATTCTTAATCATGTTTTGTTTATGTCAAAAACAAATAACTCCACAGATGGAAAGGAAGAGATTATGTTATATTGATTTGCATGGAAACACAACAAAACGCTTTAAGAAGCAAGCCAAAAATCCACTATTTTCCATTGTTGAAAAGACATTTTATGAAACTTTTTGACTATAGTTTTAAATTATACGACAGAGGTGTCAGAAATTCCATTTTTAACCTTCTTTTTTTCCTTTGGCTACATTCCTTACTTTCTCTTCCCTGCTCATATTTTTTGACCTTCCATTCTTTTCATGATCTTGTCCTGACACTCTATTCTTTTAGTATGTTACTTGGTGGCCTCTATTTTTTCACATCTCTTCAACATTGTTTTCCTTGAGTTTCTTTTCTAAGTTTCTTTCTCTTTTATTTTCCAATATAATTTTTTATTTATTTTAGACTCTTTTGTCTTTTCTGATGTCAGTTGTTTAATCTGTTTCAGCCTCATATTTCTATATAACCAACAACTGAACTTCTCATCCTCCCCTCAACTCCCTCCTCATTCACTCTTCTCTGTCACCATTAAGAACTTGTGACAGATTAGTCTAATCCACCCATGATTCATGTCTGATACAGAGTTGAATTAATGTAAAAAATGTATTACGAAAATTGGTTGCAGCTTTGTAAGCGGAATGAACTGTTTTGAGCTTGACACCTTCAGTCTGGACCAATAGCAGAGAAAAATATGATATGTGTTTAATGGTTTACAATAGACAGTTCTTCCTAAGGTGAAGTTAATCCAAATGAAGACAGAAAGACATCCTGAGTAATATGTATTGTCTATATTCACTTTCGGGAAAATTCATTTGCAGACTTTTCTGTGTGCAAGAATCAAAATAATTGTTCTAAACCAGGAAGGCATGGAGGTCTCGGATAGTGTGTAGTTTCTGTGAGAGTCAAAAGGATTTAATGGGGCACCTCAGAAGCCACTGGAGTAGCAAAGGTGCCTTACAACTGTGGAGCATAACTCTGCTTTGCTTACTTGCAACGGAGCAGAGAACAGAATGGGACAAGCAAGGAGACATGGTGCTTTCTGTTCTTCTACTTGAAGGAAGTCCAGGTGAAATCTTCTAACTCAGCTATGGACAAGCACAAGATTAGGCATGTTAAGTAGACCTTCTCTTCCGGTATATTTCTCCCAGTAAGAATTGTTTTACTCAGCTACTGGCATTCTATACTGGTAGGAAAAGTTTAGGCAGATGGAAAATTGAAATGAGCTTTGGCCTCTAAGAAGAGACAGTATAAGAAGGGAGACAGAGCTTCTCCTGGCTAGAACTACTGGTCAAAAGACACGATCATAGCAACAAGTCTCAGTATAGGTGCAGATTTAGAGGAACTGGCTAGTTTCCATTGACAAGAACAGCATTTCAATATCTCGAAGTGATACATCACTGTTTTCCATGTAGCTCTTGAAAAAAAGAAGGATTTTTTTTTTTTGTTGATCAACAGTTACATTAGAAATATAATCAATGGATTTTTCTTAGTATCAACTGAGTGAATGATTTAATTCCATATCTGGATTCAGAGAACCCCTAAAGTTCTAGCCCATTTTTGTAAGAGACATAAAAAATTAATTAAATGGTGTATGACAAAGTCCTTGTGCATGAAAGGGCTTCACCTTTTCTGAATAAAACATCTTCCCACTGAAATCTTCCAAAATTTGGTTCCTTGCATTTAATTGAACAACCCAAATAAATTCACAATCTTGTATGATCATCTGTCATGATAAAGTGATAAAAGTTGGTTTTTCATTTTCAAATTCCTTCGTTACATTTCTTTGCATCCCATGAAATTTCAAATGCTTGCTGGAATGCTTTGAAATAATTTCAGAAAGCACTCAAACACGACCTGTATTATTTTGTAAACTATCAAGACTATGTTCATTTGTTACGCACAGAGTGCCTTCTCTTTCTATGGCTTATCTGATGCCAGTAGAGTTCAGTGTCAGGCTTCTCAGGCTTCTCACTTTCATCTGGATTCTATGGGTAAAGCCAAAGCCTTTGCTCTTAACACTGTAAAAGACTGTGTACTCCTAGGACACTGTACAAATAATAGTGTTGATTCATCAAGTGCCTGGAAACACACTCAGAAGTGATTCTTCTTTTTATTTGTTTGGTGATTTCCTGCTGCTGTATCTTTGGGATCAATAAAAGTAAATGCTTAGTCAGACCTAAGCACATAAAAAAATGACAATAATTCGTTTCGTATTCTAGTCAATGGAAAACTTCAATGAGGAACTTGGATGCACTAAAGGGACTGTCATCAGTTAAAGTAGATCTTGCCAGCCCTTAATACAATATGCAGTCACATTTACGTTACTCACCGATACATTTTACTCACATGTCTGTATGTTACAGCATAAACTAGGGTGTATAAAAGTATTAAATCAGAAAATCAGTCCTTCAGATTCCATGAGTGCATGTTCCCAGCATTAAAAATACAAAAGAAATAGGAATTTCAAGTTGTTCAGTGTTGCAGGAAGTTTGCCATATCATATTACCCTGATGTTCAGGATGGGTCTCCTCAGCTGGTGGGGACAGTGGCATTACAAATGAGTTCATGCTGGAAGACTTAAGTCTGGTGGTATATCAAGCAGATGTCCTCCTCTCAGCAATAAATAAACCACACTAGAAGTTGGGGAAGTGTGTCAAGACCATGATCACTCTAAATACAGTAGCTCAAAGGCAGGTCTAAATAATCTCAAAGCAGACCTGCAGTAACGCACCTGCACCACCTTCTGCAGTACCACACAGTGACTTGGTAGAAAGAGAGCATTGCTTGCTGCTGGCTCAGGTACCTCCAGTTCCCGGGGCATTCGAAGGCTCTATACTGATGACCCTCATATTTGCTTTTGCCATCTTATATGCTACACTCAAATCTTTTACATCACTCTAACCACAAACTTTTTATTAGACTACCTGCATTTTTACTAGTCCTGTTTAAATATCTACTATTTGCATAAATGACCAGTTATATGTGGTTTAAAAGTAGTTTGGTCAGTTATGTTTTCTCCTTGGAGACAGGCCCCCTCACAAAAATGAGAGAATAACCACTGAATGACAACATGACATCTGTCATAGGATGGAATGAATAGCCCTCTAGAGATGTTTTTTGTCTTTCTATTAAGTGTCAATGAGTAACTTGAACTACACGTCTTACTTTTAGATGCTAAAGTTACAGAAAATGAATGCAATCTAAATGTGTAATCTTTCCAATAGAATAAAATGAACAAAAAGCATTGGGATACATTATAAGAAAATATCTCTTGCTGTCCAACTGGCAGGAGCAGATTATTTAACTACAAGATTTTTTTATTTTTTTTTATTTAAATTATTTGCTGCAACTTCCTCAAGAAATGTATTCCTCAGGGAGACCCAATATATTTCAGTTATCTGAGGTGTATCTCAGCTTCTGTAAATTTTCACTTCGTGTACTCAGAATTTGAAAAGAATTCATTCCTTTTGAATTTTAAATGCATTTTGAAAATTGGAAGCAAAAAATCAAAACATGAAAAAAATGTTATGAAATAATATATGCTGAATCTCTGTAAAACAATATTACCCTCTGGAAAGTGAATAGTCAACAGAATTTCCCCTTAGAGGCTTGTATGCTTCACAAAACACCTGCCTTCTTACTTTCAAGTCACAAAATCTTTCAATGTCTGAAATTTAACCAGTTACGGTTCCTCCAAAGTTTCTCAGCTCTATTTCATAATTGTAGCTGAAACTCTCCCAACAATTCATATAGTTTGCTATTAACAGGTCTATCAGAACATAATCGTCTCATGGTCAGCTTTCTCTTAAGTCTGAAGTTAAGTGCAATAGAAGTGTACTTTTAATTGTTATAATGCAAAGAAGCTTACAACAATTTTATTATTTTTTTTAGCAGTCTGGTTATCATATAAATAAAAAAGAAGATATATTTGGCTGGTACAATCAGGAGGAATGTAAAGCTCCCACGCCTGCCTGCAGTAATTGATGAAGTGGGTCACTGACATTTTACAGGGCTGTGATTGAATTGGACCCTTGAGGATAAATAGCGCATAAACCTTTTCCGCCAGCTCTTTGGTAAGTTAATATTGGCAATTCCAATTTAACGCTTATGAATGAAAGTATTGCAGGCTAAGTGAAATAAAAGAACAGCCACAGCTATTGTCTTCAGTTGGTGTTCTTTCCCACAAGCACTATTTAATCCAATGAAAAACAGAGACCTCATCTGTCAAAGAGATACATGTGACTGGGCTGGTTCTGGGCAGAGGGGAGTGTTCTGGAAGAATTTAGAATTTCTTGTATAACTAAAAATGCAGATTTTTAACAAAAGTGCCTGTCATTGGCCCACTTGGGAAATATTCTTGTTGATTTCTTGGTGAGGTGGTACACTGAATGGTTGTGAGGTTTCAGATGCATGTTAGTGTTAACAAATTCTATTAATAATTTACAGTAAAAGGAAATATTTTATTAATGACATCTGGAATCAATGCACAAAATTAAAATGAAGCATTCCCAATTGTTTAACTAAGCTATGAGACATGGTTGGAGAAAACAGGTATTTAATTTTTAGAATACATTGTTCATTTATTTTTAAACATTTCATTTAGGCATAAATAAAATTCTTTCATGCTGTCATTATGAATATTTTATTTCTTTGATGTCACATGTAACTTTTATATAAACACACACATAATTAGCTTTTAGCTTCAACTGAATGAATCTGGAGCTTACTAAGAAACCTGCATGGGTGTGTGCAAGTAAACTGATATTAGCAGTTCCTCCAGACTTCATTTCACAGGCAGTGTTTTCCACCATTTGGGCCTTCCTGGGCTTTCTTGGTGCTAGTGAACTAAACATGGGTAGGACTTAAGCTTGGTCTCTGGTGCTATGGGTATCATCTGCAGCATTTAATGCTAGTGCACCATTTGATATCATTTTGGCCCATTTAGCATCATTTTCCCCAAGGTTCAGTCTGTGGATAGCTTGGGGCTGTTCCAGTGGGCCGTATGGACAGTGGTATCCTGCTTTGGGGAAGAAGAACTTTTAGCTATATGCATGTGAGCCATACCATTTCTCTTGTCCTCAGGGTCAGAGAATGGGGTCTGATCCATTTTATTTATTAGCAGAGATGTAAGACATACCTCTATACCTGATTTAAGAGCTGCAGACTCAGCGCTGGTTCCATTTGTGAGGATGGCTATGCTCCTGCAGCGTGCCATCAACCTGAGGGGAGCTCCATGATCTCTGCTGATGGATGCCATGGTGCAGCTCATGGCCCAAAGCTTGATTTAAAACACAAAGTTAACTGCAAAGCTTTAGGACCATAAGGCCAATTTCTACAAAAATAATTCAGGCAAAACTCCTGTTGAAGTAAAGAGTAATTTTACCAGAATAAGGTATGAGGATTAGCTCTGTTGCCATTGAAAATATAAAGCTTAAAGCTCAGGGAACGGAGTGTCCTCACAAATGACTGAACATCCTCTTGCTTTTCCTGCAGCAAACCACTGTGCTTGGCGTGAATACCGGGGGGGCCATGTGGACCACCCCTCTGGAAGTACAAGGGCTTGAATGCAATGATGGATTTCCCAGGGCAGGGGAGGGAGAACAGTCGTAGCATATACCTTGTAGGCAGGGCATATGCTCAATATCACACACGGATCTGCTATCACCACTATGGCTGCATCCAGCCTGGGGAACTTGTGCCTTTCCTGTACATATGGTCAGAGCTCAGTCTCATAATCGTGGGATGTATGCTTAATAAAAGGGATGAACAGTTGTACTGGGAAGCAGTTTAATCAGTCTGAAGAAAACTTTCTTGGCTGGAAAGCTTAAAATTAGATAATGAAACTGAAACTGTAAGACTTGTTGTGAAAAAATGTTTTGTTTCTATGCCTGTTTGCACATGGAATATTTGGGAAAGAATCTTATTAGATTTTAAATTCACTGGGTGGGAGCAGACACGGCTACCTAAGCCTCCTATCTGTAAGCATCTGGTATCACCCTTTATGTCATAGAAATATTAACTTGAGCTAGTTGGGACTTGAGGAAAATTACTGTGGCATTTTTAAATTGGAAAATGCTCATTCTATGCTCATTCATGCTTTGCAAGTACAAATCCATTTCTATAAAGCTTACATCCTTCTCCTTTTGAAGAACTTACTTTCATGCTGGCATATAATGAAAAATAATGTCAGAACCTTTGGGTTTTCCGTGACAAAATTCTTGGTTTTTCAGCCAACGAAGATGAATCTTTGTAATCCTGCTTTAGGAACGAGAGTCCTACCTCCTACCACTACTTCAGGCCTATCATCTATCTTGGGTGTTTTGCAGGGGCAGGAAAGAATGGCTGAAGGCAACTGTTCACTTCAGTAGTTCAGTTACCTAAAAGAGCAAGTTTTCTACAAAGAAACCTTCTCAAATTTTCATCTTAAAGCATTGAATCTTTTTTCATTTACATGAGTGTTTAGTGCAAAGCTTTGACGGCATTACAATAAATTCTACAAAACTAATGCAGGAAAAAACATCTGTTGAATTCAACAAAAATTTTGCCATAGTTAGGCTTGGAGATTAGCTTTGTTGTCACCAAAAAGATTTGTTACATGGAGGGAGGTCAGAGACTGACACAGGTTACACAGAGAGGGTTTTGGTGCCTTCATCCTCAGAGATATTCAAAACCCACCTCACACAGCCCTGGGCAACCTGCTCTGGATGATCCTGCTTTGAGCAGGATTAGGCTAGCTACAGAGGCTCTTTTCAGTCCCAACTGCTTTTTGGTTTTGTGATTCTGTTTTAAAACCAACATTTCTGAAGAAAGAATTTTGTATGTTGGCTTTTGGAAAACTGAGTTGGTACAAAGAAGGAAGATTAGAGTTAAAAAAACTATCTGAAGATAAGGAAAAACTGCTATAAAACCTCTTATGGTTTCTTAGTTGGTTAACAGAAGACACCATCGATACATTTAGAAAATAATTGAGTCCTCTTATTTATCTCTATCCAGTTGCTCAAGACATGGAGAATCAAAGCTCTCTAAAAAAAGATGCCATAGAAGCAGGTAATAAAAAGAGAATGATTTGGGGGACTGATTAAAAGACAATATCCACTGTGATAATATTCCTAGTGCAAGGGGGAAGCCAACCTGTAAAGTGGGGGTCAGTCAAACTAAAGACCAGAGGCAGGTATTCAAAAGATTTTTACTTTCACTGTAACCTCTGACCACACCACAGTCTCAACCTGGGAAACTTTTTGAGCCAAAGTACCACATTACTGAATTTAAGAACCAAAAAGTGTGCTGTGGCTATGGGAGAGAGAAGCCCAACATCAAAGCTGTAAGCCAAAGAATTTCCAGGCAAGTTATTGTGAATCCTCAATTAGTGAAATTACCCCAAGTCAAAATTGTTAACTAGTGTTGTACTTCAAATTTGTTTTCCTTCTTCCAAGTGATCTCAGGGCAAGAAAAATAGCTGACCACATCTAGAACTTGTTGATCTGATTTCTAAGTAATGTAAAAATAGATACTATCAAAATACAGGACCTACTTTTACTTTCAAGAAGAAGCAATAATGATTTGACAGACATCAATCTTCTGTCTTTTAAAAGGAATGTATTATTAATAAAAGTATTAATGGAATAACTTGTACATGGGTTCCTATAAAGTTATCATACTTTTTACTGTAGATGATCAAATATTTAAGGTCCTGGGGCCTTTACAGTCATTAGGAATGAATTGTAGGACCCATCCCCTTTAAATTATTGGTTAGAATACAGATCAGGTCAGTGATTAATAAAATATGTTACTCTTTCATGGATGTTCAGTGACATATCTGGAATGAATGGATGGCCTTTGTTAAATTTTGCCAGGTGTATGCTCATATCTGAAAGCCAACAGAATTACACAGCTCTCCTCCGTATCTGTGCTACTAAATCCATGACTTCTGCAGGAGGTCATGGATTTAGTAGTCCTAGAAGCTAAATGCTTCCTTGCTTTTCAAGGTCTTTTCTCTGAAACAGTGGTGACTTACAGTACTATGCCATGATTGCCTTTATTGGTTTGGTGTGAAGCTGAGAACTTTGAGACATAAGGAGAATCTTTCTAGATGAAAAGACAATCAAGTATTTGAAAAATTTGACGGACTGGAATTACAGTTTTAAAACAGTTTGGGAAAATATCCATCAGGAACTGTTTAATCTCATTGGCTTGCAACACACATAGCTGAAGTTCTCTAGGGCTGAGAATTGCTTGTGAAGCCTCTGCAAATACTCTAAGAAAAGCAAGCCCACATTTCCTATACAGAGAGCCAGACCTCCATGGGAAAATTTTTTGGGGTGCACAAATGGAACAGCTTCAGACAGAGCCGATGCTGCCCTGATAGCAAGAATGTGGAATAGATGATTTAGAGTAATTTCCAGCCTATGTTTTCTATGAATCTATGATTTCATAAGGTTATTCATGTGACTCTTTCCATCAATTCTGCCATCAGAATTAGATGGAGGTACATTATCAAGATAAGCAAATAAAAGAATTGTAGGACTGAATGTCTATATAAACACCAGAGTGAGTCCCCAAGGAATGCAGCAAAAGTGAATATTTGAAAGATAATTCTAACTGACAGCAAGATGACAGCAAAGCATACTTTAATAAATACATAACAGCAAATTAATATGCCATAATTTCAAAATCCTAACAAGAAGTTGGGTTGCCAGTTGGGAGCCTGTAGGCTTGTGAAAATCAACAGTAATCGTTCCCTATTGTATCTGCAACACACACTGTGTTACATTACCCTATTGTGTGTCCTTTAAGTGATGAATGTGTTTGTCCCTCACAATCTCATGAGCATAATGATTTGTTTACGTTTGTTCACTTTCACTGCTAATCCATATTAGAAAGTTTAACCTAGTAAACAAAATAAAATCCAATCAAACAAAGAGGTAATAAGTGTCTAGAAGCCTGAAGCTAGGCTGACTAACAAGACTGCTTATCAGAACAAATTCTCAGCGGTGTAACTATTTGTTAAAAGGTTATCATATGCAAAAAAAAAAGAAGATATTTATTCCAGTTAGACATTTAACCCATCCATTTATTTTCCTTCCACATAGTAACAGATTGCATTTCAGTAACACCGTTGCCATAAACTGTTAAGGTGGTATAAAATTTAGCATTAAAATCCATGAAATTGTTCTGATTTATCAGAGACTTAATCAGTTTTGAGAACTGTTTTGAGCTCTCTACTACAGTGAGTTAACCTTGAAAGGAAATGCTTTTGTTTTTCAAACATTTGTGGTACCTCTTCAGGAAGCCCGATGTATTGAACTACATGCAAGGTAGGATGAGAAGAGACAATTCACTAGTTCCCAAACTGAGTGGAAAGAAAGTTTGATGTATTAACACTTGATCCTGTGAATCATGTACCCACCCACAGCTTCATAGATTAGGTGTTAGCAGCTCTAGGTCTGAGCTGAGAATTTAATGAAAAAGGATTTGATGAATTCTGTAAAGTTTTTTTCTCTACCTGGAAATTAGGTTGCCATACATATTAATGGCAATAAAAGGATTTAATTTCCAGTTACCTCTCTTGTTATTTTTCTTTGTAACATTTAGATGCTAAAAAGTAAAGATTGAAACAGAGACCCCCAAAGTTGTGATAATGTTAATTTGTCAAAAAGCAAAGGACATAAAAATATTTTGTCCCTACGTTTGTCTTCAGCATCTCCACCAATGTCGAACAGAAACCTGTATATCTGTTGTCTTTCCTTCACCATGCTAGAACTAACCGCTAAATATACCACAAAGAAAAGTTTAATATAAATATACCTGTATTTATATATTAGTGTTGGTGCTAGTTTTCATATTGAAGCATGTCCAAAAGTGATATAATAAATCTTGTCATATTATTTTTTAATTTAATATTTCAGTATTACTAATATAATAACACTTTATTGATCTTCTAAGCACCCATTTGATTGGTAGTTCAGAAACTGCCCTTGTTCTCATTATTAAAATAAAGAAAGAGAGACTGTTATTTAGGTATATATGGGGGATCAAGAAGTTTGTTGTAATATTAGTTCAGAATTTTTCAAGAAAGATGCAGGCATTGCAATATCCTGTTAAGGACATAAATAAAAGCTTGACAATTTTTTAATTGGAACACTTTTAAATGCATGATAATAATTTCTCAGAGCTAGAAAAAGTAAATTTAAAGCTAAACCAAACTTAAGAGGAAACTGCAGAACTGGGATTGAAAAGTATTGACAGAAAGGAGGAATGAGAATCAGTGCCTAAGAGTACAATATGTGAATTGCTTCATGGTAAATTAATAATTGCTCCATTTGATTTGTTTACAGGAGGGAGCGAGAAGGGTGAGAAATCAGATCAGGTACATTAGCCTGCTGACTGAGACTGCAAGCTCCAGTAGACTGTGAGTGAAGATAATGGATTATATATGTTTTTCATGATCCAGTTTTCTGACAACTGGTTTATCCTATACGCAGTATGACACCACTGCTGATACACACAACATCAGAGAATAGCCTCAGATATAATTTGGGATGTGCTGGCTATAAGGACGATTTAAATTCAACTATATATACAGGATAAGTGTTCAAACCTGAGCTAGCATTGAAAGCCAGATTTGTTTACCCCTTATGGCGTCATAGCTGTTCTTATGTCAGTCTTTACAGAATGAGCTCGATACCCACACTATAAATCTACATTTTCCCTGCTTCTAATCTAATGAAAATATACATTTAGTAAATATGGCTCAAGGCTATATAAGTGCATAGAAAAGCAAAGTGTTATTAAATATGTATACTACTGACTTAATTATAGGAGTTAAGGGGAAACTTGAGAAAACTAGGATTTTTTGGTATGTTTTTCTTCTCCTTAATCTAATCAGACAACACTAAAAGCCCAAGAGGTATATAAACTTCAGTAACTAGTTATATTAAACCTGTGTTTACTTAGATGATTTGTATGAGTTAAATAAGTAATTACCCAAAGGACATTAAAAAATGGAATATATAAGACTGCATGTGAGCAAACTAACACAAGGCAGAGAGCTTGACTGGTGCATATTTAATAAGAAGCATTCCCTGTGCTTTTATATTCTCTTCCATTCTATAGAAGTCCTTATATCACCTTTATCACCATAGTAACTCAGCACTTTGCAGTCTTCTCCTTCTATTCATCATATTATTTTATCATTTTAGTAAAGGATAAAGTGTTTCCCTGATCATCCACGATTCGGTACTTGCCTTGTGGGCATCCTGCCGGGAAGTACTGTGAATAATGTAATAATTCACCAATCTTCTACAGAACTAGAAGCGATGCCTGATTTATAGTACCAAACAATCAATTTCTCATTGTATTTCACCATAATATTTAAAAAAGAATTAATCCTGAGAGCTTAACATCTTTTAAACACTTGATAAACACTTCTATAGCCTTCTGAGTTTGGAGTATCAATTATTATGGTCATAAACCTTGCACTGGTTGAAGACTGGCTCTGAACTGTCTCTGTCAAAAAGCTGAGTTCAGAAAAGACATTAATTACTTAGATTTACTAGAGGGTATTTATTTTATCTTCCTCTATTATAGTACCCCCAAAAGGAGGGAAGGTGCCAAGAAAGCATGTTTTGTAGCCTCACTTTGCTATACTATTAAAATATGAACGTAACAGAGTAGAAAGAATAAGAAGGTATTTTCATTTACATCCATATCTAATAAATTCCCTTTGAGCTATAGCATATGAAATTAGATAAATGTGTAGTTACTAATTAAATGTAACGTGCTCTCAGAGTACCTACATCAGTTAAAAGGAAAGAAAACCTGCAATTAGCTAATTGTGTATGAACAGGAATGGCAATGATTATGTCAGTGAGTAAAAATACTTTAATAGATTGAACTAAAAAGTTTAGGGCATTTCTCTTTAATTTAAGTAATATTTTCTTTCCAAGATACCACCTCCATAGCTTCTAAATATGCATTCGGCTTACTTTTATGTATTCATACTGAAGCAGTGTGCCTAGAGGCTTTGTCAAAAAGCTTGAGTTTATCTGCATGCATACATACTTTACTACTTTGAAACAAAGCTGACATTTCTGGGGTTTGATCATTTAGCTGCAGTCTGTACATGTATGTGTCCCAGCTTTTATCTAACATTGCAAAGCGTTCTTCTCCTGTGTTACAATACTTTAGTTTTGTGCTCACTGATTAACCATAAGATGTGATAGTTATACTGGATGACGCAGAGAAGAATTTCAGCTTTTATTCTGAATGAAAATTTCCACGGTCTACCTTTTGATTTGTTTTATTCTTAATAGAACTTACTTCTTTATACACAATTTTCCTTAAGGTTACCGGCAAAGCCTCAGAAGAAGAAAAATGTTTTCTTCAGCTATAAAGTACTATTGGTACGTCAACATATCTGGTCGCACTAAACTCTGCAATAAGAAATTTAATTTAAATGAACATACTAGTTTCAATCCATTAAAATTACTGTCATGATTCGTGCAGTTTCACTCCATCAATTTCAGTCATGATCTGTTCTTTCTCAAAGGGGGAAGGCAAGGTAGAAATAAAATGTGCAAAATTCATCCCATGGTGGTTCAGCCAAGAATTGCAATAGCCATACATCTCATGAGAGTGACTATGTGTGCTAATTAGTAAGGTAGGTGGGACCAGATCCTCTGGTTAATGCAGCCCTGATAGACCTTCAGGATCTTGTAGATTTTAAAACATGAGATGAGGAGTGACTGGAGCAAGCTAAGTTTTTCAAACTACGCTTAAATACTTACTGTGATATTTCCTGCAAATAAAGAGTTAAAGACTCCTGGTCTAGATAAATGAACCTAACATTTACAGAGGGTTATTTATCCAGCACTGGAGAATCAGTGATTCTTTTCCCTGCCTTGCTTCAGATGGCATTTATATGCTTTATCCTCTGTAGGGAGTTCTCCTAGCAGGGTTCTTCCACCAAGATTACTGATTTCCTTTTTCATACTCCTCTGATTACTCTTTCCTTCCTCACCTGATAGCTGAGTATGATTAAACACCAACAAAGAAAAGTAAAGATTCCACTACTAGATTCTTGTGAAATGTTAATATTTATTTTTAACCTACAGGGAGAACTTATTTAGCCAAAATAACAAAAATACCAAAATAAAACCAAGTTATACATGCTAACTTCCCTTCAACATATCCAATGTTGTTTATTTATTAGTTAGTCCTGTGATGGCTCTGTTTGGAGCTGAGCTCCACAAGCCTGCTCTTGCTGCAGAAGTTCTGACTCTATTGTAGCACAATGGCAATGTTTGGTGTGGACTCCAGAATTACAGTGAAGAAACACTGGTTCCAGTTCTCATGAGCCACACAGGCTCACTGTCCTTAACAAACCTCTCTAGAACTTCTTCCTCAGTGCAGGTGCCAAAGGTGAATGCAACGTAGCTCTTCTGTTCCTAGCTGCAAATGAAAAACTGACACTTTCAGACTGTGATTGGACAATAAAGAAGGTAGAAAGTTACAGATATGTTACCTTAAAAGAAAAATTTCCCAAGTAGTGCCAGAAAAGCTTCCTTTTTTGAGTAGGTTATTGTGAATTGCAATTATTTATAATTTCATACAGAATGCAGTTTTTTAAAAACACAAGCCTTAACTGCTTGTTTCAGGAAGTGAGTCAGTTTTGCTCTGCTTTGATTATTTGGCAAGTGCATATCCCCTTGCTATTGCATACATTTTAGACTGCATGTCCGTCTCTAGAACTTGAATATGATTATGTTTGGCCCAGTAGGTTTATGTCTTTTAGAACTATAACATCACTTGAACAGTTATTAGGGCTGCAGAGATGTAACTACAATTGCTAAATGGGATAATGCAAAATGAATGAAGTGAAAGAACCCCTGGAGGCTTCTTGATGTTTACTCTTTCAAGTAATGCACTCTTCTAAGTCTGTCAGCTCATCACAACAGAAAATTATTTAGGGAACTGTGTGAACGGTATTGTTTCACAAGTCTTGCAGCCACCCAGAATATAAAGTGTACATTATACAATGCAAGTCATAAATAGATATTTCCCTGTTTTCATCAAATCACTCTCACTACAATGGCTTGTCTCATTACAGCAGTCTAAATGGGAAAGTAAAGACATAAAGTAGCAGCATACTGTTGTTGTTTCTATACTATCTGCAAACTCTATTTACTGGCATAAATAAAGCTAACCTACTAGACTGGTTATCACTTATATTCTTCTGAGGATAAACTAAGACTGTGACATTTCATTCTTACCCAGTATCTTTTAATAAGTCAGCCACAGTAATGCTATTGCTAATGCTGCTAGATGTTTTAACACTGAGTATAAATTTATGCAAAAATAATTAGCTTTACAGATTATAAGTGTGACTTATGAGACAGATGTTACAACTTTAGGATGTGCAATCCTCGTGACACCATCAGGATTATATGCAGGAGGAGCTGGTCAGGCACTATTCTTTTATGGAGTTCTTACACATAAGCTTAAGAGACACCTGTGCAACGCTGTCAGTAACAGAACAGAAATAAATATTTGAAGTGAGATGTAGTATATATGACTTAAGAGCAATAGAGTTAATCTTCCTTGTATTATAAAGACTAATAGTCCCTCTAATGTCAAGGAAGGTCCAGGCACCAGAACTGTTGTAACCACCCCAATGCTGGGTGGAACAAGAAGTGGCCATCATCTGCACCTTTGAACAGGAACAACTTCTTGATACGCAGTAACAGGAGAACACAATAGGGATTCAAGGATCAATCTGTGAGCTTCTAGGATATAATGATAGGACAGAACACTTATGCGTGTGCCATGGCATAGTAAACCTACCAATAACATTTATCAGGGTACACAGTGGCAGCTGTGTCCCTAATTTCTGGAGTAACAGAAAGCTGAACTTCTTTCGATGGTTACAGTCAAACACACATGAGGATTTTCTGCTTCCAGTCAGCAATCAGCACTGAGCATTAATATGTAGAATTCATGCCATGGATATGTCCCTGTCAACAGCCCTCACGCGATTTCAAGTTGTTATATGTTAAAACCTGTGCACTGTGAATAGGAAGTGGGAAGAAATGGTGACTTTTAGAACTGTGCTTTAACTAGATGAAGGTCATAAAATGCTCTCCTTTTAAAAATTATTCTAAGTCTTTACCTAGTGCCATCGAGGACCTAATAAAGTATTGGGACAGGCTGTGTAGAGAGGCTATGTAGTCTCCATCCTTGGAGATTATCAATACTTAGCTGGACAAAGTCCTAAGAAACTCCAATTTAATGTTGACCTTGCTCTAGAGATTTCAGCCTGGATGAAGTTCAGCCTTGTGAGTTTTGTTCCAAGCTAAATGGTTTAGTGATTCTATCGTCTTTGGGGTCACACACAGGCTGCCTCTAACCCTAACCTTTGGTACCATTGATAAATGAAAATAATCCAGTCTTATATGTGTCTCCTCCACTGGGTCAGATAAGGGAGTAACGGGAAGCTGAGGTGACAGCTTTTTGCTGGAGGATGGAAGTACAGGCAAAGCTGTTGTCTGCTGAACTCCTGCGATGCAAGTTTTACTTTTGAATCTAAATTACTTGATTGCAGAATGATTTCAGGTTCAAAGTATTGAATCTGACCGAGAGTCTTAGAGCTCTGTTTCATGAATATAATTGCCTCCATTTTCTCCTAAACCGTGGTATGGAAGGGGCAAAATATACCAAAACTAGCCTTTCTCTCTTCTCTGAAGAGTCCAACATACTTATTTTGAAACAATTGGAGTCAGAGACTTTGATGTCACTGGCACAGTAGTAAAATGTACAGATTACTATTTTCTTATTCTCATTTGATTGCTGCTGTTGTAATTTTTCGATTTCAATTATATCTTATTTCACTGATGTGTCTTAGAACAAACTGTTTGTGTACTTACATGTTCTGGGTGACAAAGCTCCATTGTGAAACAGTCTGTTTGCTAGTCTATGTTTAGCACTGCTGTGGTTATTTATTATTTATTCCCATCTCATCACCCTATTACAGGGAATGAATGTATAAAATTGCAGAGGCTGATGTATTCCTTGACTTTCCCCAAAGAAAAGCCAGTCAAATAGATATCCAGTTGAATGATGAAATAGTTTAAATAAATATGCAACAAGCATCCATAGAAACACTACCTCAGTATTCATTCCTGTATTCAGAGAGAGAAGGCAATCCCCTAATGAAAAAGCTTCTTAGTATCTAGCTTTGTCACTGTTGACAAGTTTTTGGGGAATGAGAATGTTTCAATTCAAATGCGCAGAGGAAACCATAATCTAAACATTTCACTTTTCCTGCCTCAAAAGGAAAACCAGAAAACTCAAATTACAAGCTTGCTTTCCCACAGACAGAAAGTGAAGTATATACGTGCTTCCTTCATCTGCTGAATTATTCCCCACCCCCACCCCCTTTTTTTTTTCCTCCTTTGATGAAAAGGACTGCTGTCTTCTTTTCTTCTCTCTTATTCTTTGCATACTTCACTTCTCCAGGTCTGTTACACATTTCTTAACTTGCTTCTTGTTTATCTAGGTGGCTTAAATGAACTTCCTTTAATAAGGTTAATTTTTTTTCCTGTCTTAATATTTAACATAATAGCTTCACAATGACTCTGTGAAGTGAGAAATTACTATAATTTCTTTTTATTCATAGGAAACTTGGACACAGATCCCACAAAATAACAAAGGTTCCTGAAGTGGTAGTTGGATATATAAGTCAATGAGGGCATATTAACATCTGTCCTCCCAGAGAAGACCTTAGTCATAAAGTAACAGTTTATTCTGCAGGGATGTGAGTGAAAAAGGAGGTACAATCCACACCTCCTCTGGAAGCTGTGCAACTCTTTAGAAAATAATGTTGCTGAATTGTGCAAAGCCCAACTGAATCCCTTATGCTTGAGCACATAATGCTTAAAGCTTGTTGTGTATGGAGCTCAGACTTCTAACTTCAGTGCAGGTTCTTCTTACAAGATAGGACAGCTCCATCAGATGTGGCATTTTTAATACATGGGACCCCAGTTTCCCTCCCTTTGCAGAAACCTGTGGCTCTCTTCTGCCATCTCTTTCAGCCTCCTCTGGTTCCTGCTGCTCACTGATAACATGATGGCACCAGCTTGTTCTTGTCCATCTTCTAGCTCAGTGTCTGGAGCCCCAAGCAACTCCATTAGAATACAAATAATAGTAGAATCTACTAGCTATATCTGTTCTTGTCCTCAAGGCATTGTCCCCAGACCCTTCAGTTTCTTACTATGCTAATTCAAATAAAACATATTTTTGCTTTAACAATAGATATTGATAAAATCTATGGGGCAAGTGAAATTAGTATATTCATAATGAACTCTCTATATGACTTTGACACAAACCCAACATTTTGATGGCTTAGAATGTTAGAAGCTTATTTAAAAGATTGCATGCTGTTGCTTAAAGAGTTAGAAGGCTCTTTCTGTAAATACACTATACCAATCACAATGCAGAGGACATGAATGACAATCCACTTCTTTCCAGATTGGATAACAGTTGTTTTTATCTTCTGATAGAAACCCACAGACAATCCAAGGAGAGATTCGTAAACATTATGTATGACATCAAGCCAAACTTTGCACGTACATAAAGCCACAGTTAAATCTAATCAAGTAAAACCATCAAAACATCTCTGGCACCACCTACAGAAGTATTTCAGTATTAGTTTTAAAGGTTTTCTATTAAAAAACAAAACAAAACAAATAAACAAAACCCCCAGAAAAATGAAGAGGAATAATAAATAAATGATGAATGAACGAATTTATAAACTTTAGGAACTAGAATTATATGGATGCTCAACCCCCTACCAATGAAGTACTGTTTATTAGTCGCTGCTATGCTTTCCATGCAACATATTCAAACTCCAAAGTGTACTTGCATGCTTATGTATGGTCTATAGGAAACAATTAAGTGACAAGATACAATCTGTAATGTGTAGAAATCAGTCCTTACTCTGGAGAACTTACTTTCTAGTACTGGAAGACTATGTATATAGATTAATCACATTTTCACAGCTGGATTTTTGAATAGAGCGTCATTAAACTGGTATAAATATACACCATATTGTTTTGTGGTGTATTTTTTTTTCTCATCAGCATCAAGATCACTTTGGTACAGAAGAATGCTCTTTCATTATATCCACTCCAGCTGTGCTCTTCTTCCAAAGCCCTTTCATTTGCCAAATGTAAAACTTAGCACTTGCTCACAACAGTAGGGTTGGTGAAGTTGATTGAATGGAGCATAATATGGAGACAGACTAGGTAAGGGATAAGAAGAACATAAAATGGGGAGAAATTCTTGGTTACCAATATTCTTTGTTTCATTGCTCATCACTAAGGGTGCTGTGGTTATTACCATAAACAAAATAGACACTATTGAGCCCCGTAAGTAAAAAGAAGATAAAATTTTTGACCCAAATGACAGAGAGCAGCAGAAAATCCCATATAACATCATTATGGTTGTATAAAAAGGTAAAATAACAATATCCTATATAGTTGATATTGTGCTCAGACCTCTATAAAGAAAGTATTTCACAGTAAAGGTGATCTGAAAAGCTCAATAAGGGCTTGTGGTTAAGTATGGGCTTAAAGGCTCAGTTAGAAATCATGAGCTCAGTGGTGTTAAAGGCAAAATATCTCTTTAATTTCATCAGGGTCAGACTTTATTTGTTAATTCCTTAGAGGTAAAGCAGGTATTTGCATTAGTTCCAGACACGGGTGTGTGGCACTGCTCTGAAAGCAGGAGGCAGGACAGATCCACAGGGGTCTGCAGTCCCAAAGGACCTGGTCGCTGGCTGGATGTCCAGGAGGCATCCAGGGCAATGCTGGCAGGTGGCTGGCTGGTGGGTCTGCTCTACCCTTACTTAGAACAGTTTACACTTAGTTATACCAAGCATGTAGCATCTCTGTGTTGGGATGTGTCAGGATTAAGTGCCTCACCAGGCACTTAAAGAAAAGGAGCAAGGTGTGAATATATTCTTGGAGTAGCTTAGCCAAAAACTTTGTTTATCGTGATGTTTTATAATTTGGCAGCTAACGCTTTTGTCCTGGAAGTTGCTGTGTAGTCTCCAGGTAGGTATAAGATTCAACAAAATTACTGCATATATGCATTTTTGCATATTTCACAATATTTTATGGGCATATAAAATGTCTATAAACATTCTTTATTGATGCTTTTTATTGAAAGTAGCTCCCTGATGAAATAATTTCAGCTGATTGCGCTGATGTATCTCAGAGGGAAATTAGACTTGAGATTGATTTTACATTATTGCATTTCCTTAAAGATTTTTCTTTTTTACCTAAAACAAATTATACATAACCATTACATTTTGAAGTGAATCAGTAATTATTAAACTGGAGATTGTTATGATCCCTTTAAAATAAATCTATTCCTGTACTAAGAGCAATGATTCACTGTTCACAAGTGAGCTTAGACCACTGACATTAAATGCTAATCCTTCAGCCAAACCAGAGCTAGAATGATTTCCTTCTTGAGCTGCAATATAAAATTCCAGTAAATAAACCATTTAACCAGCGTAGGAGTCCCACAAATATCAATTATTAGTGAGCTCAAGCCCCATATTGTCACAGAGGGCATTGGAGAGTATATAATCCCACCTAGTGTGGGCAAGTAGGAGGAGCTGATGGACTGCAGAGGGCTATCCAGAAAGTAATCAGTTTCCATCCAGTAGAAACAAGGGTGGAAACAGAAGGGGATGGTGACCTCATTTGTGCAGTGGGTTCTTCCAGGTGCAGCATGTAATATTTTTACAAAACGCAACATGCTTTTGTTTGTGGTGAACAGCTGAGTGCCAGTGACATTATCTCCTGCTTTTACAACAAAAAAAGAAAAAAAAAAGAAAAAAAAAATCTGTGAAATTACTATAACTGAAAAAAGATTATGGAAAACGCAATCCCTCATCTATTTTCAGTTCATTCACATTGTACATTTGATAGCACTTTTGGTATTTTCATTTTCACTTTCTTCTCTAAATTAGTAAGTTTTCTCTTTTCTCAGGGAAAAGAAGTTTAAGTCTATCAGCTTTGGTTACTTTTATTTCATTTCTTTTAACTGATCATATTTCACAGTCATGCCATCTCCACTAACATATTACAGTTGAGAACAGGGAGGAAGAGCTATATCTATTGTCTTTTATATAGGGAGTACAAGATTTGTATCCTGTTTTACTTACCTAATCTACTCTTTTTTATTATTTCCATGAAAATTAATGCAACTTATTTTGGTTTTATCCAGTGTATGTAAATTTAAAATCAGAAATTGCTGGTGTAACAGCAATTTCTTTCATAACGATGTTTCTGTAGAAAATAAGTCCATTTTGCATCCTTTGGGTGATTTTTATGCAATTAATTTGAGATGCCCATTAATATGGGACACATAGCAGTTTTTGTTATTGGAACATCTTATTAATGTGGGATGATTTTAAATTGATCACTTAGCAGTTAAGAAGTCTGACCATTATAACTCTACTTCCAGCCTTCCATGGGCTAGATGTTTTTTGGGGTGCTATGGAAAACAATTTTCATATAACTGTTTTCCTCTGAGTTCATGGATTTGCTGTAAATGTCACTGTGAGAGGGAAGTGTTGACTGATTTGACTGAATAGGTTTTGGCAGACTTCTCAGCAACCCTGCACACTCTCAGTGACAGGGTGTTGATTTGTAGTCTTCCTATGAGATTGGGTAGGGATGGAGAGAATTGTTTTCTTTTTCCCTTTTCTATTGTTTGGAAGCATGTGTTTCTAACACTGCTGATGTCATATTGGCAGTGAAGATTATGCTTTTGTTTTAGGAGGCAGATGCACTTCAGAAACTTTTTTGCTAACTTATATGGTGAGGTTACATTATGTTTTCTTCTACTTTTTTTTTTTTTTTTTTTTTTACTTTGGAGTCCTTTTAGTGTAGTATGGCCCTCTAACAAAAAAATCACAATCATACCACAAATTTAACTGATGGGCTTGAAGAATAAGCAATGAGAAATTTGTGAGATGCCACAATCTGTGACTGTGATGACTCACGCCCCAACAAAGAAGCTGAGTGATTTTAGTAATGATATCCAAGTGGTGCATTCCACTAACCTCATGCCACTGACTCACTGCTTGATTAGATATGGCACACCACAGCTCCAGTCAACAGAGAGAGGCAGCCTTCAAGGGTAGATTGCAAGGCTCTTCTTATCACAGACCTTTACAAATCTCTAGAAGGTAGCTGATCCTTTCTTGCAGTTCCCACTGTAATTTACACCTCATTTTCCACTGCATCAGCATTTACTAGATATTCCAAAATATGTGTACAATAGGTAGATGTGTTAATATCACTCTTAGGCCCACAGTTTTAAGCCAGTCCTAATTGCAGTTAGCGTTAGAGAGAGTTACTTGTAGATTAGTTACTTCTCTGAACCTTAAATCCACACATATGCAAGTATGTAATAAAATGTAAATATATTACAGTATATTTCTGATTTAGAAAAGATTGGAAGTATGATAAATCTGAATGCTGAGGCTGAAAACTAATACAGCTTCAAACTGGGAGTGTTAAAGCAATACTTTAATCTCTTTTTATTCTGAAGTTTGAGAAACAATATTGCTTTGTATAGAGTAGACAATGTATGTTTACTTACAGAGTCTCACATAGCACATTGTTAATAAAACCAGAGTAATCAGAATACTCACAGCCTCCTTAGGAATGAAATGACATATGGACCGAAATCATCAGACCGTGGAAAAAAATGGATTTTATTTCAGAAATTAAAATCCTGCAATGTCTATTATAATAGTGGAAAGATTGAACAGGTTCTAATATGGCGTCTGGTAGAACTTGCCAGAATAGCATCACTTTCTAGAAAGGTAAGATTTTAGACAATTTTTTTACTAAGCCTAATCTAAACTATATGGCAATTTAAGCCTGTTCTGACTCCAAAGGGGAGAACAGCTCATTCATTTCCTCTCTTCAGCAGCCTTTCATAGATCTGAATAGTGTTTTCATGTCTTGCCTCAGATTTCTCATTTTTCCACTCAGTAACTCCTCCATATACTTCATGAAGAGCAGAGCTCCAAACTTGCACAACACTCCAACAGAGGAAACAGTTTTGAAGTGGGAGGAAAGACTATTTTATATGTCATGCAGACTATGACTGTCTTTATATGCTACAGGCTGGTCACCTGTAGCTCTAGAGGAAGATGTCACTGGGTTTACATTCATTGTAATGGCCATTATGATCTCTAAATATTTCCCAGATAAAACTAGTAGCTTGCCGGTTCTCCATTCTGTATTACTGAACTAGACTGTCCAAGTGGAGTTTCAATTTTATTTAGTTAAATATCACAGTGTTTTAAGACTATTTTTCCAGTTTGTCAAGATAATTTTGAATTCTAATATCATCTTTCAAGATATGTTCACTCCCACCCTTATTGAACATTATTGTCTGCTGTTTTCTTATACTTTGCAACTGTTCCAATTCTTTGATTTACTAATTCTGTTTCTTATGATTGCAAAACGAATATGAAATAATGATCCTCCTTCTGCTGGTCCCTAAGCAATTCAGTAAGTCTGAACTACAAAGTTGAAGTATTCACAAAAAAACACTCATAAAAATCTTATATATTATTAATAGGATTACTCAACCCAGGATATGGTCCTGGACACAGAAGGCAACACAACTGTTCTGTGGGTAATATGAGTACTATCAAAATAGTGTAGATGATTGCATGAATAGCTGATTTTCAATATTGGATAATTTAAATACAATTATTTTTTTCTTACAGCAAAAAAATAAGCAAACCTTTTTTTTTTTGCAGTCAAATAAAATAACTGCTAGAATTGATTCAGGACATTTTGTTTGTTTGTTCGTTTATTATTCTTGGAGTTTGTTTAGTTTTCTTACCATTCGAAAATGAACAGGAAGTAAATGTGTACTTGAAATACTTATTTTTATTAATATTTTTATTTTTTCCTGTGTTTTTCCAGTTTTTTTTCTTCATTACTTTCTGAAACTGTTGAAGACCTACTGCAGGATTTCAAAAGAGAAATCCTACAACAAGAGGGTTAATCACTGAAATAAGTCCCCTAAAGATACTGTGAAATCTTCAACCTTAGATATTTTCAAAACTCAACTAGACAAGCCCAGAGCAGATGGATTTAATTTTGTTCTAACACTGCTTTGAGTAGGAGGTTGAACTATATGACATCCAGAGCTTCCTTCCAATCCATGTTTTCCTATCATTCTATATAAATTAAATAAAGAACAGATATATATATATATATTAAAGCTGCAAAACAGCAATAATTTGCCTACTTGGTAAATGCCAGTATCCACTCTTTCTTATAAAACTACTAAGCTAGTATTTATGTGCCCAAGGTGCTTGTTAGCACACAAATAGATGTTTATTAACTGACGGCAGGATGATCAGGGCAGATTACTTGAACATCTTGAAAGCTGAGGAGATCATTCTTATCCTTGCTGAGAAGTTTCAGCGCTACATCTCTGAACATCAGTGACTCTCTCATCAGGTCTTGAGCTCCCTCAATACTTTTCTCTGGAGTGTTCAAGTTCCAATTCAAGGACTGAGCTGGATTTGCCAGCTGTGTTTGGTTTGCCTCATGGCCTCATTTTATGAACATGATTGTGGATGTGAGGGTGGGAAATCGACTTCCCTCTCTGACTTAGTAATTTTATGTAGATACTTTTCATTCCTTGTCATACTGAACATAGTCTGTCCTTTTTTTTTTTTATTTTTTCCTGTCTCTAGACTACTAATGCAGGTTTATGACTGTGGCTATAAGCTAGTTAAATCAGGCTGTTAATTCAAGCTTTTGGATCCAGCTCTCGTGGTCCAGTCCTCCTGAAGAGGAAAATCGGGGGATGCTGTTACAAGTGGTGGCCAACAGTGGGGTGTTTGAACTGATTTGGAAGAGGACAAAAGTGTTAGGCGAGAATGAGTTACCAGCAAAATTGTTACAGATAGGTTTCACTAGGGACATGAGGAAAGCAAGGTTTGTAGGAACAGGTAATTCTTCTAGTACCTAAGTGATGGAGCTGGACAAAGCAGAGAAGTGCAGGGGGGGAGCACCAGGTCAGCCCCAGGCCCAGGCATTGAGGACAGGATGGGATGTAGGCCCATGGGTAGGCCTGGCTTGTTGGGACCAGTGGTGTGAGAGCACCTCTGTGATGGAGCCGTGCATTTGTTTCAAGTATGCTGAATTACATGCACCCACAGCAGAGTAACAAGTGCATCTCAGCGGTGCTCCGTGGAGCCCAGGGGGATGCCAGCCAGAAGCTGTGCACCATGGCTGGACACCAGCAGTGCTGGCAGAGGAAGGAGCCAGCTCTGAGCCCTGTGCTCCTGTCTCAGCCTCTGCCACGCGGTCTGGGGACAAGGTGCTCCTCCTGAGGCCAAGGTTCTGAGGCCAAGGTTCTCCTCCTGGCCCAGTCTGTCCACACAGTAAGGATGCACTTTCTGTTAAACCTTGAACTGGAGGCAGTAACAGGCTAATATATCTCTATACACAGTGTGGTTACTAGAAGGGATAACAGTGTGACATTCAGTGGTATTACCTGAGGTAGGATGCTACAGGTGCCACTTGGTGGGCTGTCAGAGGGGATCTGCTTGCATCCACGCTCTCCTGCTCGCAATGAGGGTTGGCGGTCTTGTCATAATGTTTCTTCTGCTGGAGAGTCCTGGCACACAGTTATTTTTTAATGGTTTCAGACGTTGCTATTCTTGGCTCATGCAGTTTGATAGATGCTGACGCTAAGGTTTTGTTCTTCGCTAAGGCTTGATCCTTCAGCTGCTCGTCCTAATAAGTCTCTGTGTGCTGTGGTGTGGGAGTCTATGCCAATGAAGTGTACAGCTCTGTTGAATTCACCTGGACCTTTTTTTTTTTAATTATTCAAAGCTCTTTCCCTTTTTAATGACTTGTTCACTCATTTGGCTCTGCCCAGCAGAGGAATGACACTAAGTCCTTGGAACAATGTATTGAATCTTACATGGATTGTCTCACCCAGATCAGTATACCTGCAGCTTACTAGAATTATCTAGTAATCTAGAAAATTTTCAGATAAAACTTTTCCAATAGAAAATGGTTTAAATCTCCTTCCTTCCACCTTCCTTCTGCAACCAACCATCCTGTTTGAGAGTTGAGCATCAATGTAAACATCAACCTATGGGAAAAATCTCAGTAATTTCACTTTTAACAAAGATTCTGTCCAGGAGCATCTGTGGAACAGCCTGCATTCACCTTCTGCAGTCCCTTTGAAATGTACTTTATGGTGTATGTGAGTTTAAATTCACTGAGTAGCACAGCTTGTCCTTTGCTCAGGGACAGTGCCACAGTTAACACATGATCAGCCAGCTTTTCTGAAGTAAAAAAAATGTTAGAATTAAAATCTATGAAGAAAAAGCAGAGGGTAACACATAAAATACGAGCTACAGTTTACAGCTATATAGATGCTGAATGGGTCCAGTCGACCAGCTTTTCACATCTTTTTTTTCCAAAATAAGTGTGTCAGTATCTCCTGATTAGGGCTGTCTCTCAGCGTACATTGTAGCCTCCCTGCTTTTCCAGGCTTGTTAACCAGAAGTGACAATGGTGTATTGTCCCCTGGACCTCAGTAGAGGTGATACTTCCATAGATTTACCACCTGCAAGAGTGATTTGATTACCCCCTAGTGACGCTATTTTCTAGAGGAAATGATTTTGCTAGGCACAGATACTTAAAACATTTAGTCTCGCAACAGTATTAAAGTTTCATTCCTTTATTGTACTGGTGATGTCTGAAAACAGGTTTCTTTAAAACATTCATGCTTCCAAAACACCACCTCTCTCAGCATAGTCCAAGGTGACAAGCAGACTGTGTTCGTAACTTGCATGTGGCTCTTACATGCTCTAATTCTCTACTTGAAGAGAGGCTGCCTGTATTAGATTTTGGTTTTTATGTGGCATTCCTGATAATGCTGCGAATTAAACTAGCTTAAATTAGCCTAGTTTGCCTGTGCGGTTCATATTCTTCCTACTTGGCATGTTTTGCTTTCATTCGGACAAGTGGCATAATTATAAACCTTCACCTGATCCCCTCTATATTGTGAGAATTGTTGAAACCTCATAGCACGTTTTGGAGCTGTACTAAGTGCAGTTAGTAGAAGTGATTCTACCATGATTCTATGATTCTAAGTGTGGATGCACTGAAGCCAGTGGAAATACTGCCACAAAGTCCAGGTCAACAAGACCAGATTACACTCAATGAAACTGTTTCTTGCCTTCTTTTATGCCTCCTCAGATTATTATCTCTGCAACAGTTGTTTTGGGAAGATGAGCAAGTTGCTCAATAGCAAGAACAGAATTCTGAAAAAGCTCACCAGATGCTTCAGGGTGCTGTGATTTATTCTAGGGGTCGGTCCCTGATCTCCCTGTGCTCCACATACATGCAAATTTGCATCCAGGCTCCAATCTGAACCTCACTTTTGCAAGAAAACCTGGATATTGTTGAGAGGACAGTTTATTTTGGTGTCCATTTGCTAGAGCCAACACAAACACCAGCAATTCTGAACTGATTAGTTCGGGGGAAAGGTTCTCTCCCTAGCATGGTATAGCAAAGATGCTATAGAAGCAGCCATTGAGAGGATGAGCCATTTTTCAGCAAGGATGCTTGAATGAAATCTTGTAATTGTCTCAGCCATTTGCATAATTTCACTACCGTTATCCAAAAAGCATTCCCAAAGTTTTTGAGCTCTGCTTCAATAAAATACATAATTGTGATGGAAGAAAATTGTGATTGCAATTACATTGAGAAATGTTGCTTAAATCAGCAAGTTATAACATGACATTTCACCCTTGAAAAAAATGAAATAGCACTTATCATGAAGAGACACAGATGCATTAAGTAAAAAAACCCAGAACCAACAGAGGCAAACCCACAAGATTTTTATTCCCATTCTCTTTAGTGAGGTTAGCAGGGAATTTTTGCTTTCTTACGAGATCAGTATCAGTTTCAGCTTCTAGCATCTTTGTGTTCCTCCCAATAAGACCACAAGAAGAAATAATGTGCTCAGTGCAACGGTAGTAGAATAATAGCTTCTTTAAAAGGTCAGGTCTATAAGATTTCTGGAAGAGAAGACAAAGTTTGGCAGGAAAATAGCAAGAAAATAATGTTTTTATTTCATACTCTCAGGAGCTAACTGGTCAAATTACACAGATAGGAAACATTAGAAAAGAAATAGGCTTCTGTAACTGAAAACAAACAAACATATTATAATTAGAATGAGGCATTACCAATAGGCTGTAAAAATGAGACTTTATTAAAAGAAAGTAGAAAGGGAAGCAAAATCTCATGTTAGTTTTCCAACATTCGTAGTTTAGATGCTTACTTCATTTTTCACTGGTAGCAAACCAGCTTTTGTCCACATAGCTCCTTTGCGTGATCCTGCAGGCAAGCCAGGCCAGATCAGTGACTCAAAGTAGGACTGAGAGAGATGAGCAGATTCATTAAGTCACTGGGAGACAAATCTGAGCACTGAAAAAGAGACGTATTAAGTAGGATACTGTTCTTTCCTTTTCATTTTTGTTGTTTTGAACTGGCTGTTAGGATCCATTCCTGGACTTAAGTCAGAAGAGATGTAAGATTTCAAGTAAATTAAATGAATATAGTCTTCTTTAAAACAACAGAAAATAGAGAACTTATATATGAGTGTAGAATCTCTAGGGTCTAATTGATTGAAGGCACCTATCTTAAGTATCTGTGTTCACTCTAAAGAAATCCTGACACTGGATCCATACTAATATTCTCAAATTAGAATCTACAATAAGCTAATTTTATCCTATTAGAAATATTGATTTACGAACAATTCACAAACATGTAATTTTAGTATTCATCCAGTGCTACATTCCAGAGGGGCTCATTTGCTATTTTTGAGCAATTGCCCAAATTTTTTTTTCCTCTTTAGTTCCAGGAATTTTAGAAATATGTAATTGCAAATTCAGGAAATCCAATACACATTTGATCAACCAGCATTTTACCCACTTACCCAAGCTGCCACCTTTTAGGTAGGATGCACTTCCACTAAAAAAAAGAAATGAAACATTATACTGGTACTATTATAACACTGTCATGAATAATTAAAGAAAAAAATGTCTTAAAAGGCAAAGGTTTCCTAAAACTGGCACAGACTTATTTGAATAATGCCCCGGAATAAAAAGGTTAAATGTACATCAGTTATATGTAATTAATATCATACAATACTCTTTGTTATACTTTTTCTGCATCTGTCTCTAAAAGATTATGACATGTTGAAGTTATCAAAATGGATGTGTTTACATAAAACCGACAGTGATATGTAGTAGAGATGACAGCTCTTTGAAGATCATACAAAAATAGAACAAGAAGATGTATCTCATAGAGACCCAGAAGGAACATGGCTTTTTTTTTCTTTAAAAAAAAAAAAAAAGGGGAGAGAGTAGAAAATACAAAACTTGTGACTTTTTTTTGTAGTTCTGCATAAGAGTTGCTCCTAGATAGTTGCACTAGTTGAGGTGTGTTGTTAATTGTTAGGTGATTAATTTTAGAATTACCCCAAAATCTTGACACCTTATGCCAAAAAGGTTGCGTGATGAGGAAAAAATATTTTCTAAAAGCTTTAAAGGTGTTATTTGGAAAACAGTGCTTAGACTGTCTAACAATAGTAACCTTGGTATAAGTGTCATGTATGAGGAGTCTGGCTTTATTTTACAGTTAAAGCTGATTTTGGAAGAAAAGGCAAAATTGGACACGCTGAAATATATTTAGATGACAGGTTTTTTTGCAGTCACAGTTAATATCTTTGTAACACATTTTTTTCAGTGACTTAAAATTAATTTAATTATATAGTGTGGTGTGTTTCTTTACTCCAAGATAGGTTGAATGTTAACTAATATGCTCAGGAAAAGGTAAATGACCCTTTGCTTCCCGTGCTGATGGTCACCTGCAGATGGGGAGCAAAAGCTTTCTGGTACCTGAGCAAAGCAGCTTCCTCACCTTGCTCTCTCTCTCCCTAAACAGAACTCATACATCTTTAAACTTGGTACATGTTGTCTTTGTGTATAAAAGGCAATAATGTTTACTAATCTTTGTGAGATGTTTCCCAGGTTAGTGGAAGAAAAGTCACGTACAAGAGCAATTCATTAGGATTTAATAAAGCTTTTGTCAATTTAAGCACAGTCAACTGTACAGCAATATTATTCGGGCAGCTCAACAGTCATTTTCACAGCTTTCTTAAGCAAGCATGAATGGTATATTGGCAGTAGTGAGGTATTTTAGCACCCCTTTTCTACTTGGATTCCTCAAGGGCTTGTGGCCCACCAGGCATCCACATCCTGTGGGTGTGCAATTCCTGCTGCTGGACAGCAGGAAGGTCAAGAGCAGTATCTGATAGGACCTGAAGACATCGCCTTCCGTGCTCCACCCACTTAGAGAGCATCCTGGAGCAAGTGGCTTTCTTACCCTGCCTTCCATGGTGCTGTATTTCACAGCGTTGCTGTGCCTTTCTCTGTCTTCTCATTTCAAGATACTTAGTTCTCTGACTTTTTAAAGCCAAACCATTTGTATTTCTAACATGACAACATGAAACGCCAGTTAGCTACCTTCTTATAATTTTCTTATTTGATTCCTTTCGATTTTCAAAGAAAAAACAAAACTGCTTATTGCTACAGGTTGTTGTTAAGATGAAAGTTAACTGAATTTTGCTGTCAGAATTTAGGGGTGGGAGGACATGGGGGGTGGTGGGACAAGGGAAATGCATAAATAGTAAGAGAACAGATGGGGGAAATCTTACGCTTCATTGAGGTGCTCACTTCACTACCAAAGGAATGGCCCTCCTGAGAATCACAGCTGAAGTCTGTGTCGGGTTTTGCCCTCAAACTGTAAGAGAATTTTAGGCATAGCTTTGACCTAAAAATTATTAGTTGAAGTGCCATATTTTTTTGTAATTAAAGAAATGAGAACTTCTGAGGTAGTGCATGCACAGGTTCTCAAATTAAAAAAATGGATTCTCATGTCGATTTTACAATTTAAAAAAAAAACACCAAATATTTTTTATGCATACCGTACAGCTCTCTTCTTTCATGCTTTTGGAAATAACATCAAAGTTTGTGCAATTCTAAGAGGTAAATTGTTACACAAAATCCCAAACCACTTGTCTTGTCTTTCCAGAAAAATAATCTGGCTAATTTCAGACATAATTTTGGTTGAGAAAAGCAGCTCAGAATTTTTCAAAACTGCTATATACTTATTCGGACCAAAATTCCAAACCTTAAAAATGTATTCATTTTTCGTAACACCTTTACGATCAATGTGTTTCCCCGAGTTTCAGGCAAAATTGCACAGTGGGACTGACACAGCTGAAACAATAACACAGCAAATGCATTCAGAAATGCCTGCACATTAAGACTTAATTTATGTTCTCATGGTAGAAATTTCAGATATCAAGAATATTGAAACTGACCAGCAGTGGGGTATTTAATAGTGCAAAGTAAATAATGTATTGGGACTTGATGTTATTGTCTCATAGTCTATATATTTTAAGGCTGCAGTTTTCTCATATGTTAAAGTAATCAATCCCACTTGTACTATAAATGTCAAGTACTATATATGAAGGTTAATGTAAATTTTCCCTCTCGCAACAAGAAAACAATATACTGTAAACCTGGAGAAAAGCCACCATATAATACTAAAATGTTTTCAACAGTTAAGCAGGAAAAAGCTGTCAACACCACCAAGAATAATGATTATTTAAGCTGTTACAAAAAGATTAGCAATAGTCCTTCCTTGACATATGCATGTGGTTAAAAGTTACCGTACATATTGATAGTCACCATCTTACAAAATCCCATGCATGTGAATAATTATAATTAGGCAAGAAAGAAAATTATTTAAGAAAATTATGCAGGTACATAAGCTTTTGCAACACCATACTTTTTTTCTTGAAAGTTGTATGGCAATCTTAAAAAATAGCAGAGCTTGAGCACTGAATTGTTCCTACTGTACCTCTTGACTCCTTGTTTCAAATTGCCTAAGTATTATGAACATTGAACCTAATGCTACTAATTTTTAGGCCTATTTTGAAGTGATTTCTCTTTCTATTTCTCTAGTGATCCAGTAAAAAACCTACCTATTTCAAGTATAATACCTAAAGGGTAACTTCAGATTTATTCAAGTGTTTCTCAAACCATTTCCAAAAAATATATCCTTAAGCTACATTCACAGTTAAGATAAAAAACAATAGGGACCTTCATTCCAGAGTATTTTGATGGCTGGAGTGTTCACTGAGGTTGGAGAGAACCAACAGGCATGACTGCAAGTACACTTTGTCAAGGCCTTCAAAGGTTAGACTTTGAACCAGGATTTCTCGTTGTCTAATAATGGAGCTCTCTCTATGGGGCTACAGTAGCCCTTGACAGGAGATAATACAAACAGGATGTCCAAGAAGATCTAAGGGGCTGCTTGTACGTGCACTCCTCCGGGGTGGCTCTAGCTCGTGTCTAATCCGGGTCAGGAGTGTGAATCCAGTTAAATCGTTTTCTAAATGAGGGTCCCACTCTTTGAGCTGTGAGTTATCGCAAGCTTCCCTCTACCAGTTTCTGTCTGATCATCATGATCAGCGGTTTCAACTTAGACTTGAGAAATCTCTATCAACAAGAGTGTTACTGAAAAGACCTCATTCTTAAAAAAACCCAACAACCCAACCCAACCCCAAAACCCCCAAAACATCAGTTTAAATAAATTTTTGATTATTTCTTACTAAAATTTTTAATGAGTTAAAAATATTAAATCTTGGGGAAAGTGCATGCATCAAAAGTTACTTATCAGTAAGTACCAATGTTCCTATCAGGATGTCCCACAGTGAAACCCACCAGGTGGTCCATGGCAGGATGCTGGGGGTGTATGATTTCTTTTTTATTCTTACACGCTCCACAAAGTAACTGCTGTTGGCCAGTGTCAGAGACATGGCACTGGAATGGATTTGGTCTGATCCGGCAGAGCCCTTATTTTATTCGTTTTTCCTATTAGCTCTTAGAACAGGAATAACTTATTCTGTCTTTATTAATTAGTTATTTTTATCCTTTTGCAAAACTAGGAAACAACCTACACAACTAAAAGACAAGCAGGATTCTAATGTTGAATAATGACAGTCTTGCACAGCCCAAACGGTGCCCAATCCATAGCGTGTAACAGGTTTCTAATTTATTTATAAATGAAGTATAATAAACTCTAATAAGGGGAAAAGTTAATCACTCCAGAAAAATAGGATGGCGGGGCATAAAATCCTGAGATCAAGAGTGGAGAGTGGTATGTGAGTTTACTAGACTACTTCCTTGCTTCAGTGAGAAGGTCCTCTCCCGCATCTCAGGTTTGCTGGGAGCCTACGGGCAGAAGCAGAAGCATCAGCCACTGGCAGAAGTTGGAGTTCATACCTAGAGAAGGGCTAAGCCACAACCACCTTCCTAAACTACAAGCTGTGACAAAGAGAGTGTGAGGAAAAGCATGACGATGCCTCCTACTTCAATGCTGGATGTATTCTGTCCAGGCATCAATTCATGGATGTTAGTTTTCATTCATCTGGATGATTCTGCTACCTCGAGGGAGGAGAAAGGGAAGCATTGCTGGAATCCCTGATAGAGTTTCCTACTCTTCCTTACACTGGGATAGATTATAAGGAACTTTTCAAACGGATGTCAAAATAGGAATCCAAAATAAGATAGCTTTTTATAAACATTTATCCCAGAGACTAAAGTGTGAAAGAAATGTCTGCTAGAAGAAAGAAAATGTCACTGAGTATGTTTGGACATCCTAAATGCAGAATTCGATAAACTTCATGGAGTAGACTTCATTTCCCAGCTTTCGGCAGAGAAAACAGAACTTCTTTACACTGAAACTATCAGTGTCCCAAAGGGTTTGAGCTGATTGCTTATTTGAAAACAGAAAAATTCTTGAACACATTGAGGGCTGAAATACTTCGGACAGGTCTGAAGTATTTTGATCTGGAGGGACTTGTCATCTTTTTGTGTCTTCCAGTATCAAATTAAAAAAATCATTTAAGTGGAGAAAGCAGCCATTGAGAAGTTCAAGCGAGTAGACACTGAATAAATGCTTCTGCCATAATTTGTTCTGTGACAGCCCGGAGCTGAGTCCTTGCCAGCCACTCGCTGCTAATTTGACACGCTGGTGTGGCTCCCCCGCTACCAGCGAAGGGGTAGCTCGTTGAAACCCAGCTGAGAATGTCCACGTGAGCTGCAATGGATCATGTAGGTGTACTTAAAAAACAGAATCTCCGCAGCTGTTTCATTCAAGAACATTAGGCTAAGAATTTATGTTTCACAAATGACAAAGATTTAAAATGTGAAAGAGGGTTTATAATGTCCCTCTTCCAATTTCTGTTTCTCTAGGAGCATTATACCACACATACTATGCCTTTAATGTCATAAAAGGAAAGGCTGTATTTGTCTTATTTGTATTTGCCTAATAGCCTTTTTAATAGAAAATAGAAAATTACGTCCATAAATGTATTTTGTGATATTACTTGGCATTATTTCAGTATTTTGTGCTTTTAATAAATGTTAATAAATAGTTTACAGTACATCTTAGTGAAGGCAAATGGATTTCAGACATTCCACAAGCTATATGAGAGCCAGGTACTATTGCAAATGAGGGACCTTTGAGAGTGCAATCTTCAAAAAGAACCCTGAATACATCTTTCTATGTAAGTGTTGAGGCAGATGCTATTTTAATAGTCACATTCTTTGAGAATGAGGATTATAGTCTTTTCCATGTATTGACACATGGAGTTGGAAGGTTTTGTGAAGTAAAGCAGGTCAGACGTAACTACCAATTTGTCTTTTTCTATTTGGGGCACTTGTCACACGGATTTGTCTTCCGTCTTCCTCTCACTACACCATTTGCACTTCCATCTCTGCCACTGACAGCGGACTATCACACTGTAGCTAGGCTGCAACTGCTCTCACACCCCAGTTGGGAACCTTTTATCTTTTGTTTCCATACCACTGTTTGGGAAATCTTAACTAAAGTTCATATGTTGAATAAGATGAGCAATAGGAAGGATTATATCAGCACATATCATATCAGAAGTCAGGGAAAAAAACAGGAGTATCCCTTTTGGCTCCCCACTGGTTTCTGCTCTCTTCTGTTTCTCCTCATTGTCCATCTTGTTTCCTGTAGATATCTTTGTATGTCAATGCTTTGGCAATACCATTTATTTTTTTTTCTGAATATGGTTAGTTTTTCACATTAGAATTGTAATATTCTGATAACTTACTGCTAGTTCTGTGCAAACACTTTCCAGGGCTAGCTGAAGTGCTGCTTGAGGAAGGGAATTGCTGGCATCACCTCAAGGCAGGAGAGCAAACATAAAAACTTGCAGGCTGGAACACATCTGATCCATTCCCTTCCTGCCTAACAAAGAAAGAACTAAAAAAAATGAACTTGGGAGATTGCACCAAGATAGATATAAACAAAATAAAGTTTCAAAGAGTTTAAAAAATCTTAGGGCCCAAGTCAATACTCCTGGATTACCCAAACTGTATGTGCTGGCTCTCACCCCACCTGTCTAACAGAGGAACGAATTTAGGCCCAGCAACAGATCAGCTTAAATTCAAACCATTCTACTTAAGAAATTTGAGTCACGTGGTGTGAAGAACTAACAGGCTCAACCATGCCAGAAATACCTGCTATAAAGAAATAAGGGCAAAATCCATTCACTGTGATTACATTGGCCCATAAAGAAAAATTCTTGCAGTAGTAAGGCTGCCTGCATTTGTTTGGGCATCATCACAACGTACCATCTGCTCTTTTATATCCTTCTTTATAGCTCTGACTTTCAGAGAGATGGTAGTGATTACCTCACATCTTTATTATATAAAAAGAGCTGTTTGCTAGTTCAGTGTTCTGAAAAAAAAAAAAAAAGAAAAGTTTTTGTCAGTTACTCATCAATTTGCTCATCTGTTTGTCCTATGCAACATGATGATTTCAAGTCTGCTGACACTGTTACCCAAGGGAGTATGATTCATGCAATAATTTTCCTTCCTTCCTGCCTATTTCTTTTAAATTTGCTGGAACTTTAATATATCCCATACATATTTTTCACCTTAAACTATTCTACCAGTCATTCATTTCACTTTCAAAATCTTATTTCCTTATTTTAGATAGGAGGCTTACTGGGGTTAGAAAAATACTAACAATGAAGATGCTGTAAAAATTTGGTTTCTTACCCATAACATCCCATTCTTGCAGGATACCTATTTTCTTCTTCTCTTCTCTTGGAAAATGAACTCCCTCAAGAATAAAGGCTAATACTAACAACAGTACCTTTGTGTTTATAGAGTGTATTTTCACCAAGGCTATGAAAGAATATTAGCAATGTGGGTAGTCTCCCCTTTTTCAGCAGGGAGGTCATTTCCCGTGCTCCAGGACACACAGCCACCTTCAGAATGAATCTCCTGACACTGAATCCTCTAGCGGCTAGAGCATGGTTTGCTGTAAGGAAACCCATCAGGGATTTCTGGGTGGAGCAACACAGGAATTCCCATTTCCACTGCCAGGGAAAAGCAGTCAAGGAAGAGATCACGCTGGCAGCGCTTCCACTTCGGGGAGCTCAAATCAGGTGAGTCTGAAAATGCAAAGTATTGATCCTGGCAAAGACACTTCTTCGCTGTTGCCTGATCTGTGAGCTAAAAGGGCGATGGCTTTTCTTCAACGGTGAAGCATTTCTTCATGCTCTAGATAAACTGAGCTGAGGGAAACATTTTGACTCATAAAGCACACTCTAAACCCACAGAGTAAAGGAATAGGGAGTAATGCCTTGTGGTCAGTCTCCCTCTTCGGCAGAGCGCTGGAGGCAGTGCATGAAGTTAAATGGCTTTTAACTCTCAGCACTGACCTATGTATTCAGGGTTTTTTGCTGTTTCTGAAACAGTTTTCATTCATGGTCTGATGGCTTTAGAAGAGTTTCTAGCTTACGTGACCAACGTCATTTTGGTCCCTCTCACAGGAGTTCCTGTGGAGGACCTTTATGCGCAGGAATGTGCCAATTTCTTCCCAGAGAAAGCTGGCAGATTGTAAGGAATGTTTGTTTTACTTCATTGTCCATTTCTCTTTTCTCTCAGATAATTGTCTTTTCCTTTCCTTGTCCCAGATGCAGAAGTGTCCAGCTGCTCTCCTATTTCCTCCGCTTGCTGCAAAACTTCCACTTCATCATGTGAATTTTTTCATGCAGGTTTTTTCTGTGTTTATTATTTGCTTTGATTGTCTTCGTAATTTTTCTTTCAAAATATTAGCTTTTAAAAATAATTACTTTAAACAAACAAAAGCACATCTGACTTCAGTGCCTTGTTTTACCCAAATTTGGAACCATCTGTGAAGTTGCAACTGTCCTTCCAGGTCTCTTATGTCTCAGTTAGTGGGTAGCCCTCACTTTGCCCTTTAAAACAGCATCTTCTTCCAGACACAGACAGTCGATACGTGGATGAAAGTTCGCTGTTACTACCTCCCTGCTTTTTCTTCTCTTTTTCGTATCAAACACCTCTTATTTGTGACTCTAACCTTTTGCTAGAGGGATTGATACTCTTGGCTGTTTTTGTGCCTCTTGAAGTGTATTGGCTTGTTGAAGAGAGAAAGCTGCACTGCAGTGCAGTGATTTACACACAGACACTCTGGACAGTGAAGCTTTCAGAAAATCATGAGAAATTATTAAGTCATAATTTAATCATTTTGCCTCTGGACCAGTCCTCATGCTTATAAAATCTGGGAACTGAGAATCCTGTCACATTTATGATACTAATTCCAGTAAATCTAAACGTAACAGCTTTGTAGACAGTCTACTTCAGCTCACAATCCTAAATCTACGTCATCAGGCCTTTTAACCAGCTTGGAAGGTTCTGCACACAGTTAAAACCATGTAAACAGAGTCACTATAAGGCCTAAATTAAATTACAGTAGATGTCAGAATACTTTAAGATGTCAAATTAGCCTATTTCCCAGTACTACATAGCAATGGAGCCCTCTAAGGGTTACAAAGCAAACTGATTGCTTTCTAGTTAAGATATAATACAATTATGTATTTAATTGAAACAATTATGTATATTCTCCACTTTTTTTGGATGAGTTAATACAGCTATAGTGTATCACATTTAACTGGGTTAAATTTAAATGAGATAACCACCCTAGTTATCTTCTACGATAACTATCTAAGTTAATGACTTTGAATGATAATGGCTCCTGTCAATTAGAATTGGCTTAATATTTGTCTACCTAATGGACATACATACAACAAAACCAGAAGGATTTGGGGTTGTTTAACTGACTATAATATTCTGACTGGTACTATTTTAACCCATACTTTGCTAGATAAAATAAAGAAAAGAAATGCAATGAATATTAACTTTAGTTATTAGTATACTTTTAGCATTTTCATTCAACATTTTGTATGAAGCCATTTTGTGTGACTTTTAAAAGAGGATAGTTTTTATTTGAGAGGACAAGTTCTCCATCTTGTAATTGAAAGGATTTTTGGTGACATTTTTGAGTTATTGCAGCCTAGAATTTATTAACATGCATAAGAATTAATTAAGTAGTTCATTGAAAAAATGTGATAATAAATAGTTTTTCTGTAATTTTAGCTTACTTGGCATTTATTTCTTGATCATGATATAACCATAAGAAGTTGTCTTTAAAGGTTTTAATTTTACTTACTTTACAAATTAGTTACTTTACAAATACATTGATATGACTTGCAGTTCATACTATGGAAAATTCTCAATGTATTTCACTCCACTTAAAGTGTCAAAATTGCGATTTCAGAGTCTTTTTGGATGATTTCTCTTAATGTGGAAGCCTTGAAAGTCATAAGTTCCATGAGTTTCTTCAGAGCTTGAAGAACAGCTTGCTTTCTGTTTTCTAACACCGATGTATAAATCAATCTCCCCATTGTATTTCACTAAAATATAAAACTTGCAAAACTTTTTATAAACTTTATACAAGTTAATGGTTTAGGGACCCATAGCTTACCTATGAGCTACGTGTTCTCTACATTTTAAAATTATTTTTTAAAGTATCAAACAATTACTGACAAATCCATTTCTGAAGAAGCTCTATTTAATAATATTTTGGAATATTTTTCTATTTCCAAGAGAATTATGTGGAAATGATATGCCATTACAATTGTCATTGTTTGCTCACGTATAAATCCAGTCAGTTAATTTTGCACGTTAAGTTTGTTCTTCCAACAACATGAGGGAAGCAAAAAACTTGGATAACACACACTATTTACTAATTAATTTGAATCTTTGATAGTAAAAATCAATAAACCAATTTGCTAGAAAGAAATTGGTCTCATGAGCTTTTCTTATAAATTAGCTCCTGTTAATCAGAGGGATGTTGTGTCCTGCTTTTTGATAATTACTGTAGAATGATTAGTCTAATTTAGGATTTTGGGCCATTGAAACAAGGAAATAGATTATTTGTGTTTACTCTGTGATTTCTAAGAAAAAAACAGTCTGTGATTACTTACAAAAGGTCGCACTATCAATTAACCTGCAGAACCAACACCTTTAAGTAAATCCATTAAATCTATTTCTAATCCCATTTTACAACACTGCTGTGGGTCAAATGTATTAAAACAACCCCAAAGCTCCCAGATCCCTGGATTCTGCCAGAAAATACTTTGCGATGAAGGGCTTATTACTTGTTTGGTGCATCAGGTTCCTGATTTTGGTGATGCTTTTGCTCGAGTACAAACCTTACGAATCCCATTCTCTCCAGGGTGGCTACAGGAAGCTGATCGCTCTCGCTAATCCCGAAATCCAGGGGAAGAGTATGGGCTCAGAGGCATGACCCTTACAGTTATCGACCTAAAATGATTGACCTCTTGTAGACCTTACTATGTATTACTTCAAGATATATTACTAATGAGCTATTTTTTATATATATATGTACTAATGGGTATTATATGACTTAAGAATTTCGAAAAGCTTATTTCTACCATGTTAAAACCCTTCCAAGCTTGGTGTTCCTTTAGATCAAGGCATCCAATTTAGATCAAGGCTCCAATGAGCCCCAATTGAGGGAAAAACCTCACACCCTGCCCCACTAGCTGAAAGTGCCGAGGTGGATTTATTACACGATCCTAAGACTGAGAGAGAAGTATGATCTGAGGGAAGGGTCCTACCCTAGACATCTCCTTGTCCAGCCGAACTTCGTTCTGCCTCCCCTCGTGCAAACCCTTTTCCTTAGGTTTTTGCTGGATCAGAAGGGAGGAAAGGTATACAAGATTGTATTTCTTTGATTCAGGGCAGGATCAACAAGTGTGTTATAAATGACACTTGGAACTCGTCCATTTTAAGAAATGTGCCTTGTTTCAATCAGTTCTGCTAAATGCCTTGCTAATTATGGTAACATTTTCAGATTAAAGAGGCAACACATTTGATCCTGATGTTGGTTTCAACTGGTTCTAACTCTGGAGAGTGCCAAAGAAAACAGGTCTGTGATTTCAGCGGGACCACTTAAAGTCAGTGTTTGTAGCAGTGCAACATATTAGCAGTTACGGCTCTTTTCCTGGCTTCATTATGCCTAATGAGAAAGGCTCCTGCAGCTCATACTTACACCAAACAATAAACACAAATATAGGAAAGGTAAAGGCCTGCCTTTTGAGTCCGCTGAGATACTTCCTATTCAGTACAACACTCTTTCTAGTTTTGCAGCAAAGCGGTAGTGTAAGTATGGCCACAATTTGGAGGAACGGGTCAAAAGAAGATAGATTCCAAAACAGAGGTCCATGAAGCACATCAGTTTTGAGTAATGAGGCTGGCGTTTCCCAAGCATGCCGGGTTATAATTGCCTCATCTTTTCAGAGTCGTTATGTGTGTGTGCTCGCATGTAAATTACAGGAAGGGGACTGAAGTCAGTTCAATCTGGAAGCCTGCGCTCTCACAGAGGTGGTGGTTGGAAACAGAGCTCAGATGGATTCTCAGGATAAATAAAAAACCAGGCTCAAAACCTGATACACAAAGGGGAACACCCAGCAGAGAACTCCGCATCTAAAGCTTCTCAAATGAAGCCCTAAAGCCCCTGAACGTTGCCAAGTACCGTTTGCTGGATTGTGGAGAAAGTCTGAAGTGACTTCTGACACTCTGAGAACCTCCGTCAAGACTCCAAGTGACTGTGAGCTGTGTAACATACCGAGGCCAGGCTTGGTAACAATTCATGATCCAAGGGTAAAATACAAAGAACTAAAAGACATGAATAACCTCCGTCAGGCCACGAACCAGGCTGCTTCAGGAAGCCTTCCTGCCTGTCGCTCACACAATGTGTAATTGTTTTACTCTTTGCTGCTACACTTCCTTTTAACTGGTTGAAGACATGATCCTCCATATGAAATGCAGGTATGAGCTAAAGAGATATTGATTTCCTTGCCACATCAGGAAGCTTTAAAATACAAAATACCTTCCCCCTAGTCCCGACTCTGGAAGCGTATACGCACATCATCATCGCTGTTACAAGAAGCACTTTTTAATGTAAAAACCAAGAGCGTCAATAAACATTTGGAAGTGACTGGAGATGTATGCTGGAGCTCAGAGAACAAGTTCTGCTTTCAGAGGCCACAGTCCAAGCCCTCTCAGCCATTCCAAAAATGCTGCAGAAAGAATTTATGAAGCGACGGTGAAAAGCTCTACAGAAGGGTCTCAGAAGGAAACTTTGAGCCAGCTTCTGCGCGTGAGACAGTGACATCCAGTGGAGACTCTGACTGACTGCAATGATCCCTTCCCCTGATGCACAGAAAAACACCAATACCTGGATTTTGTTAAAACACAGAAATATTTAAAACATCTTAAAAAATATTCTAAAAATCTAAATAGAAAAATATACACAATATGTGAGTTTCCTAAAGAGAGAAACACATTTCGATATATTAATTATAAAAACGGTGTGTTCATCTACAATGAAAAATTACATTTTGCTTCTAATTTTTAATCAACCTTACAATAAAAGCAAAAATGTTTAGCTGTATTTAAAGAAATAGCACATTCCCTAAATTACGACTGTATTCTTTTCTATCTTCTTCACACAAAGAATCACTACTCCTCTTTTTTCCTGACATTCTCACTTCTTTTAAAAAAAAACAGAGTTCAAGATTTGCACTTAAGATTCTTGAAATCCACAAAGAAATTCTCCAGAGAGTCTTCGGTCTCGGGACTCACAGCCACAGCAGATCACCATCTAACAGAGCTTTTCTAGAGCAGATCCCTTCTTTTAAGGTCCACTTGATGAAAAGTAGTAAGACTGCCCTCCAAAGTTCTTTTTTGGAACACACACAAAGACGCAGGAGACCACAATTTATTGTTCTTCCGTGCCTTTGGGAAATAGGTCCTTTTTATGGGAGGTGAGAATATCCGAAACTCCTACCTACTAAGCTAGCAAATTCTCCTGAGGAGCAGGCAGTCAAACTCACTTACTGGATCTGTCCCAATTTGTCTAGAATAATGAGATTAATCAGACCAAAAAGAGGTGAAAATACACTCCAAGCTGAGGATATGGCGCTTCAGTGGATGGGGAAAAAGAGAGGATTCTAGGTTCTCATTCTTGGAAACTCATCTCCGTTATTACTCTTCCATAGGGAACAAGGCCAACTTCAAACTCTAGGAAGTTTGCCAACTGAATTCTGCTAATCTATCTTTTCACAGATTTATATGCAACAAAACTACTTTCTGCTATGGTGACGTTGCCAGGTTAATATTGCTTTNTTATATGCAACAAAACTACTTTCTGCTATGGTGACGTTGCCAGGTTAATATTGCTTTCTCCCTTTTAATGTTTTTCCACACCGGCTGACACCACGCGCTGCTGTGGAACCACACGTTGAGGTTTGAGTCCCTGCCTGCAAGAGACACAGAACCACCAACACATCATTTCTGTCTCATCTTGCTCTCCAAAGGGTCCAACTGAGCAGCTCCTGGCTTTTCCCTCCGCGTGGCCCAAACTGAAACAAACGGGCTCTTTCGCAGGCACCCTCAATTCGGGTCTCACAATTAAAAGCCAAGGTTTTCCACCAGCCTTAACCGTTTGGCTCTCATTCAAAAACCTAAGTAGCCAAAACAGTCTCTAAATTCACGATGCAATTATTTGGGTTTGTCAGCATGTAGGCCCTTACATTATGTTCTTGCACCATCACTTCATAAATTCAGACTCATAACGAAGAAAAGCCACACTTTAGTTAATTCTGAGAGTTTCTCTTATGGTTAAAGACACCTACATTTTTGTTTTTTCTTTTTAAACTTAGCTCTTAAACATAGTGTTTCTTCAACAGGGTTAGCTAGAGGACAACTCTGATAAAAGTTTGTCTTTCTGAAATGTAGAAAATGGGAATATTTTTCTGACATACACAGAAACCACGTTCTTGTGTTTGTGAAAATTTCCCTTTTATAACAGTTACATTTACTTATTATAGTGTCAGTAATCAGAGAAGGTTTAAAAACACCAAGCTTACCATTTCAAAGTGTACATTATGAGATATTCAAAAAAATACTGATATAATTTTAGAATTTGGAGCTGTTTATACTTTCAGTCAGCAATACTTCTAGAATTAAAAAAAAATAAAAAAACCCACATCACCTTCATACTTTCTAAAGCAAGTATTATCTGCGTCCTATTTATCACATTAGTGGTATCAGCAATCAACAAATATACAGCTCAAATGGATTTTTACTTGCTCATTAAACTTTCTGCCACTCACACTCTAGTGGTTTTTGTTCAACTTTGTTAAAGGGCTGTAATGGTCTGGGATCTTACAGTAAAATTACTCTCATAATATAAAACCAAACGAAATACTGCCTGAAAAGTCAACAACACTGAGGGGAAGGTGAAAAAGAATTTAACCAAGCACAAGATTTTTTTATTTATTTCACTTAGGATCACCAAAGGTAGAGAGAATTTCCCTAGTAAATCTTGTGCCAAGCAAGAATAACACAACATTGGGCAATACAGAAAAGGTCATTTCTGTTATCCTAGAAAAGCCAGTTCTAATTGCTGTATCACACCAATTTCACACGCTTACAGAAGAGGGAATTTTTACTTTTTCCAACCTCACACCCCAGAAAGAAGACAAAATACTGATCAGTTTGGGGCAAGCCTGCCTTGGATGTACTAAATGAGGCACGTTGTTTCCCTGGAAGTGACCTGCTGCTTAGCTGCTCTGAGCCACCCCGTTTGCTGTGACTGAAATTCCTACCTGCTCTGAAGGCAAAGGTACTGACGAGGTGGTACCTCAGTATGACGTGGTACTACAGCTTTCAGTGTGTGACATTAAAACAATTGTGCAGCAATGTTGTTGCAGAACAGTTCACAAGAGGAAAGTCAGGAGCACAAGATTTGTGTGGTCATGCTTTGGGCCACGTATGAAAAACCGCTTACCTCTCCCCAACAAATCGTTAGGAACAAAGCTGAACTTTTCTAAACCATCCTGGGAGGACTACATCTACCTATATAAAATCAGAGAGACCGGTTCCATGGTCCTGATGACAGGTGCCACAGCCTATCTCGCAGGCATTTGGTTAGTTGCTCCTTCAAAACAGGGACAGTTCCCAAAAGGCACGTGCTTTCTACCAGGCCACGAGCTGTTTTCATGGAGAAGTGATAGCTGACACTACCCAACATCACGAGTAGAAGCAGAATGAACAACTATGAGACAACACAGCAAGCCCACATGTACTTAGTTTGCTAATATAAACAAGACTAGCCGTCTGTAATTTCTGATGAGTGAGGAGAGCCATACCATAAATTAATCCATGGGAAAGGCAAAGAAATGGATCCCAAACAAACACTGCAGTGCCCTTCCACAACGCCGGGAAGCCCTCCAGAAACAGTCTCGCTCCTCCCCAACTAGAAGACTTGCAAACTGTGTATGCACAGCCATCTGCCTATCTCCCCAGGGCCATAATCCCATTGTTATGATGACTATTCAAGTATTTAAAATTAATTTCACAAATACATGCAAGCTTAAAAACTTACTAGCGTTCCATGGTTTTGTATTCAACTGTTCTTCACGTTAGTCTAAATTCAGTTTTATAGATCACCCTTCCTGTCTTAAATGGCATCTATTTTAGACAGAAATTTAGGTCTCCACACAAAAGTTTAACTCTTTCCACATACAACTTCTACTAAATACGTATGGACAGTCTCCCATTGTGTTTATTCCCACCCTGCAAATTTCCTTAATCAATAAAAACATGTTACTCTGAGCAAAACTGAAGTCGCGTTTTTCATTTTTCATTTTCAGTTATTTCATTCAGTTCATCAATTTTTCATTTTCTGTTATTAAAAAAAACAGTAAAGTTTATTAAAAAGGAACAAAATTGCATAGAACGTTTTCCCCCTTCCTTTCTGTTCTACAAATAAGCAAAAGCTATGAAAGTTTAATCCAGTTTTAAGAAAATATATTGATCTAGCAGCATTAAAATAATGAAATGTAAATTGAAAAAAATGCAGAGATCATTTTGAATTACACAAATTAAGTACAAGAATTTACCAAAGTGGGAATTTTTATGAGAAAAAAAAAGGAAAGAAAAATCCATTAATACAAAATAACTCCATTTAAGATACAGTGGATCATTTTATTTATAAAATGCTAGTGGCACGCAATACACATCAGAAGTATGAAACACGATTTATAAAGAAATGAAATGCTTCACAGAAGCTTGGATTCCTGAGGTATTCTGAATACAATCCCTCATTTACTGGACTTCACAACACAGCCCCAACTGGCTTAACGCAGCGGAAGAGGATTCTTGATAAGCACACAGTTAAGACATAGTTAAACAATACATCAGGAACCAGAAACAGACTGGAAGACTGTGCCTCACCAACAGTAACAGCCTTGGTCATGGTGGAAAACTGTCTTATGCTGAAGGACACAAAGACCTGTTAAGACGGGGTTTCTCAATTTCACAGCCAATTCAGATTATTATAGATAACCTGCTTTCACCTCATTGTCCATGACCACAGGCTGCAAAGTCCTCTTGACATCAGGCACAAAACCATTGCTGTTTCTGGATAAACATACAGAAGGACTGGTTACCTGGACAAGTATTATTATAATTTAAAAAAAAATCGTTAGGAGTTTCACTTCTTTTTCTCCTTTTCTGCTTTGATTCTCTGCTGGAGTGTCTTCAGTTCAGTCATTACATTCAAAGTTTTGTAAACCCAGGTGACCTGAAAAGTAAATTAAGAAATATAAGTAATCCACATATGTTTACTTCTCAATTTAATGAAAGCATCCATGTAACTAAACACATACATACCACAATTATAACAGTATTCACCAGCAGTGGTGCTGAAAATACTAGTGAAATAAACATTCCTCTTGAATCAAAGTACTGGTATTTAGAAAACAGCCTGGAAGAAACAAAATAAAGAAAAATAAGAAAGCAAGCTTTATTCACTGTAGTTCACATAACATTAGACTGTCACAGTAACTATTCAACACAGACACTCTACAGATTATCCTACTTCATGGGCTGCCCAAGCACAGGCCAGCATTCTACTGCATTAAGTCAGAACAAAAAGAGAGTCAATATCTCATCAGTTATGAATATTCATTACAATACCAGTCTTTCTCTTCTTTAAGGTTTTACCACTCAACACCCAAATAAAACAACCACAGATAAAGTAAATAACTTAATGTGGCTACAATAGTACATATATTTGTGAATCAGAAATCATGCTTATCCTCAAGTGTCTGAAATGACTCTCAGGTATTCTGCTTACTTATATTAGAAAAGATAATGGAAATAATAAGATGTAGCAAAGTTGTAATTTAGGGCTTGTATGCCTGAAGTGGAACATAAAGACTTATAATTAGATGCATGCATAAAGTAGCGTTAAACATAATTTCCAATTACATCAGGGAAAGTGTAGTTCAGTGCTTGGGAAAAAAAAGCCATCAGTTTAATTCTGGTACACAGGCTTAGTAAAACAGGCAAATTTTAATGTCTTTTTATGCATATAAATAAGTAAATGAAATAGAAGTGATATTTTTGAGTAGTGCTTAACTTCAGCTGATAGAACATGAATAGCTACCAAAGAAAACCCAACACAAAATAATCCAACCCACCAAAGCTCACATGCTCTTCCCTTCAAATCGTCCTACTCTGCTTTTCATTTCATTCTCTGACTAGATAATCTACAACTATCCACATAAACACAGATTTTAAGCAGTACAACAAACACATGCTAGCTATTAAAAATTAGCTTTTCTTGTAAGCTAAGTGATAACTATGTTGTACTGTATGGTTTTGTTCAAAAGTTTTATATTAACCAATGCAACAGACCATCTGCCATCGCATTCTACTGATGAGGCAGGAGTGACTCTAACATTTTCTGAGAATGATACGAAAAAACCAACATTTTTAGAAGAACATTCATTTAAATGAAAAAAAAAATAACTGAAAATATTTACCTCCAATTCATAGCTGCTAATTCATTTATATATTCAGCGCAGTACACTAAGCCCACTGTACAACAAAACAAAAATATTAGATTCGGTACTTCTTTAAAAATAAACTGCCATCAGTTGGCCATGTATATTTAAAGACATATACATACCAGACAGTATGATCCTCAGAAGATCAAACTATAGGTTTAATTTTTAATGGCACAAAACCAATTCTGAATTAAATGTCCCATATAGCTACTAAGAAGTATTAAGTGATCACAAAATATACCCACTATATTGTGAACTACTGTTCATCTGATCTTATAGAAAGAGCTCAGCATACAAATGAATAGAAGCATAAAATTAAAAAAATCCATTTTTTTTCCAACAATCTTCTTGGTGACTGCTTCTAAATTATGTCTGTTAAAAAGAAATGCCAGCACTCCCCAAAACTGGTATGCAATTAAGTTATTCTTTTAGAAGTTGTGATGTCACATTGCTATATGTAATATTACTACCTGAAGCTAGGGTACTAAATATACATATATGCATTTTTGTAAAATCCAAACTTTGAATAGGTGTATAGCAGAGTACTTTACTGCAGGCAGGTGAAAACTAGCATATTCTTAATCAACAATTACATGCAATACTAAGCCATCAAGACAGTAAGAAAATCCAGTGCAATCACGTTTAACAAAAAAAGCAATACAATTACAAAATTTTAAGTTTGTCCTTGTTTCATTTTTCATTACAAAGCAAAAAACCAGATTCAGTGACTAAAGGTGACCTGCAGAAGCCAATGAAATAACTAGTTAGGTGACAGAAAGGAGTGTCATAACAATACAATATGCTATACTGCTTTATCACCATCTGGATTATCTCTGCTTGGCACTGCACAGTATAAACATACCTATAGCTGCTCACCTGCCAAAGTAAACCAATGTGATAATTTCATTATTTCCTCAGTTGTTTCTGACTATCTGCACTACAAAGTTATTTACACTGCAGACATATCAAAAGTGGCTAAGTTTTTCAAGTACAAACAAGGCTTGGACTCAATATGGATATTTTTATGTACTCTTCTTGTTAACGGCAAGTTAACATCACATCTGGGTTTAAAAAGTCAGCAATGACCAATTCCACTGCATTTTCTAACGCAGTTAGGCTTTGGCCATTCAAACTAGTGTTAGAAACACGGGAAATACTTTATATAGACCATCTAAAGTGAACAGCATGTCACTGGAAATTCTGAATGTCTAGTATTAAAGAAAGAAAAGCCTATATTCTTATAGGGAACCTTCAGGCCTAATGTACCATAAACAGGCCGTTGCTATTTTGCCCTCTGTAGATCATTTTAAACTCTGCAGTCACAAGTGAATGTATAGAAACTACTGAGGTTTCTAGATTCCTTCTTGGGGATACTTAACGTACTGAAAACTTGGCTTTGGCTGACTCAAGTACTTGCAGTTTTGAGAAAACTATGATTTCTCTCCCAATATGACTCGTTCACTAAATGATATTTTAAAAAGTCAACATAGTCTTCAAGTGCCTTTTGCCTGCAAATCCCTTTCAATTCCTCATTCTTCCTGCAATCATGACAGAACTGAGGTACTGTGTAAAAAAATCCAAATCACCAGAAAATCCATCCATGGCTAGAAGAAAGGCACCGCTCATAATACATGGACCTAACCTAAATCCGTGCCATCTAAATTAAACCAAAATCTGTCAGCCATGAATACACAGCTTTGAGTAGGCAATGCCATTGTGGATTCTCAGGCTCAAGTCTGATGATAAACCCTGAGATAACACAAGTTGATACTGCAACTGTACTGAACCAGTCCTGCTGTTCCTCACGCCTCTACCACAGCTCCCAGCGGGGCATATGCTGAACATGCTCCAGGAATGAATCCAGCTGAAAGCTGCCCATGGTCACTGAACTGCAGCATTAGAACAAGGCAGAACAGAAAGCACCTGGTGGCTCTCAGCTGATTTCTTTTCTGCCTATCCAGCACAGCAACCATTTATTATGCGATGCATTTATGATGCGGAAATCTTATTTATCTGAGATCCTCAATAAGAGCAGAGTTTTAAGTGCCTACTTCATACAGGCTTGGAAACTAAATAAATACATATTTATAGGTCACAGTAGCTTCTATAAGCTTACCGCGGATAGACACATGCATTATTGCAAAAGAAATACTTATTTGCATGCACTTTATCTCCTGCAAAGCATAAAACCGTGGGCTGTGCAAGTATACGAAGAAAACGGTTATCGTTAAGGGACCGAAAGAAGCTATTTTGGCAGTATGAGCGGCTTAGGCAATGCGCATGCCCCTTTATCA
>JAHREE010000215.1:1130031-1239319 GCA_033628505.1 Tringa tobata
CTGGTTTTATACAGGATACGCTCGGTGACAGGGTTGGAAATCTTTCACTGCGTTTTTGCGATTCTTCTGTTTGACACTTCAGTCAGCGTTGGGTGGCTGGATTTACCAGGAAGGGTGGGTGAGCTGCTGCTTCCAGCTGCTTCTCCAACTGGCCATGGAACCCTTTGTTCTGAGGGCATGGTCTGAGTCGTCAGCACCATAACATGTGCGGACCCCGACTGAGTATGATCTGGTTTTCTCACTGAGACGGAACAAAGGTTCCAGAGGCTTGGGACCAGGACTGCCCTTTGATTTTTCCCTTGCTTCTTCCAAGCTGTTCTCTCCCCTTCCCACATTCCCCACTTCCCATCTCTTCCTCTGTCTGCTGATGTATTCATGAACACGTGTCTGGCAGTGCACTGGACCCTGCTGTCTGCCACCCCAAGGATGTGAGCAGAGCTGAGATTCTCCTAGGAGCACAAAACAGGTAGCTTGGGGAACAGAAGGAAAGATTAATGGGTATTTTCTGTGTCTCCATTAGGGAGAGAAAAAGCTGTAAGAAAACGAGCAAGCTGGTGAATGGGGCACCTCTCACCAGAGCCTCAGTCAGGGCAGAGACAGGGAGTGGGCACAAGTAGGGGTTAGTGACACTCGTACCCAATTTCTGTGCTTTGCAGAGATCCCACTGCCAAGTTCTGCTGTGGGGACAGGTGCTGCTCAGCTCTGCATCTCCTGCCTCTCTCCCAGCCTGCTTCTGTTGCCGTAGAGTAGTCTGAGTGTCTTGGATAGTCTTTTCAGAGCTTTGAGAGGCATGAGCGTGTTGAGTGTGAAAATAGACTGAGGCTGTGAGAGGGGAGTCTAGAGGATCATTGTTGCTGTGGTCACTTCCAGGCCATTTTTATCTCCCCTGAAGATTTTTCTTATTTTCATGGTTGTGCTCAAAAGCTGTCTTAAATTTGCATCTACTTCCCAATGCAACTGATATAAGCCTGGGTCTGGTATTCATTCTAATAACTGTTTCACTGAAGTCCTTCACTTTCCCTGTCCTTGCCATTATCAAATAATTATTTTTGAATGCTTCTATTATTTTTGCAGCTGCTGTTGTATCTTTTACCTTTTTATAGTACCAGCTTTTATTGGTTATGATGTACTTGGGAAAAATAATAACAATCATAGTGTTTTAAAGATTTCTTTAGAAACAGAATGTAAAACTTCCTGTGGATTGCTTTGCGTATGTCATTTGTGGGTTTCAGGTTTAGATGATGGACACCATTTCATCTAACCTTGCGGTTAGCCCTGCTTTTGAGAAAGAGGGTTGGACTGGAACACCTCCAGGGGTCTGACCTACATTGCTCTGTAATTTTGATCTCCCAGTGATGCAGACTGGGACTGACTGGCTGGGGAGCAGCACTGCTGAGTGCAACCTGGGGGGAAAGAGCTGAACATAAACCAGCAATGTGCCCTGGCAGCAAACAGGGCCAGCAGTCTCCCGGGCTGTATTAACCTCAAACCCAGGAGATTAAGGGATTCAGCATTCATTAGACCACATCTGCGTCTCACTTTGGGTACCTCAAATACAAGGATGGTAATGATAAACTGGAAAAAGTTCAGCAGAGAGCCATCAAAATGTTCAGGGGGTTGAAGCATTTGTCTTGGGGGGAAGTGAGGGAACTGGGCTTTTTTGGCCCAGAGAAGAGATAGCTCCAAGGAAAACCTAATAGCAACCTTTCAGTACTTATGAGGAACTTATCAAAAAGATGGAGCCAGGCTCTTCTAGTGGTGTGGTGGGAGAATGAGATGCAATGGGCATAAATTGAAACTAGAAGTTTAGGCTGGACATAAGGAATCGCTTCCCTTCCAACCTGAATTATTCTGATTCTCTGATTCCACGATTTGAATGAAAAATCAACTTCTTATTTGTGTTCACTAAACAATATTGCATTAGCCTGGAAGTGAAATAGATGTTTTTGTATGTTTTTTTCCCAGAATCTTATTCCCTTAACTTCATCTCTCTCATCCACTTTCTGTCAGGGTTTTTTCCTCAGTGCAGAATAGCTGCAGGCTTCTTCAGGCTTACTTTTCTTCCTCCGCTATTCCCAAACCATACAGGCAGTCTGAAATGCAAATGTCTTTTTGTTCTCTACCTACCAACATGACTGCCTATTAAATTATTCTACTAATCCCATCAAAGATCTCCTCAGAATTCTTTCAAAGCNCAGGCTTACTTTTCTTCCTCCGCTATTCCCAAACCATACAGGCAGTCTGAAATGCAAATGTCTTTTTGTTCTCTACCTACCAACATGACTGCCTATTAAATTATTCTACTAATCCCATCACAGATCTCCTCAGAATTCTTTCAAAGCCCTGCTGTGTTCTGGCAAAACAACCGGATTTTACTGCTGTTGAGGTCTTTGTCCAGTCAGGGTGGAAGAGGCTAAACATAGTTGCAAGCAAAAAGCAGTCCTGACAGTCTTAGATCCTGCTCTTAATTATACACTTTACATTCTCTTTGACTTCCTCTGAAGTTTTTCTTCTCTCAGAATTGCTGCATTGATAGTTTTTCAGCTCAGAAGTACCACCTTGTGTCATTCCACAGGATGGTATGGAAATTAAATGCCTTTACATTTTTTTGATGTGTGACTGCATTGCACCTGGCACATAATACAGTGCATTTAGGTTGCAACAGAGGTTTTGTAATAAAAGGGTGAGAAGGAATAGAAGCATTTAGGATGTGCAGGGCAACTTTCATGATTGTATCTGATCTGATTCCAGAACTTCATGTCAGCATTGTATTTTCTGCTTAAAATAATGTCCCTTATGGCACATCGTAGCCCCTCCTGCCCCTCATTCTTAACATGCAGGGTGAGCGTGTGCTGCATGGAGCAGGGAGCAGGAGAAGCAGGATCAGCAACTGGAAGAGACTTTTTTTTTGAACATACCATTGTTCTGAGAGATCTCAGCCTTTTCATCTGTGAGACTGAACACTTGACATAAATCTTGTACTTTGGGGCTCCTGCTGCTTCTTGCCTATTATCTTCCTCTAANATTTTCTGCTTAAAATAATGTCCCTTATGGCACATCGTAGCCCCTCCCGCCCCTCATTCTTAACATGCAGGGTGAGCATGTGCTGCATGGAGCAGGGAGCAGGAGGAGCAGGATCAGCAACTGGAAGAGACTTTTTTTTTGAACATACCATTGTTCTGAGAGATCTCAGCCTTTTCATCTGTGAGACTGAACACTTGACATAAATCTTGTACTTTGGGGCTCCTGCTGCTTCTTGCCTATTATCTTCCTCTAATGAATCAAGAGTGAAGGGTGGAAAAACGGTGGTAATTCAGGAACAAAGGCTGCCAAGAGCTAGAAGGCCAGTATATCCACCTATTGATCTTGGAGCTATGTGTGGTCGTCACTTTCTGGTGTTTATCTATTGCATATACTTAACGGTCCATAGTTCTGATGGTGTGGTTTGACCAAATGGCTCAGACCATCTGAGCATGTTAGCTGAGATTTGATCTCTGGAAATGGAAATCAAGGCACAGACATTATAAGCACTATCAGCCTATCTTTGCTATCTGTGTGCTAACAGAATGTGAGCTGAGAGTATGCACATGTTGCAGTTTTCTGACACGGGTGTGTGAGCTCCACTACAACATCTTTCATCAGGAGGGTTGAGAAGCAGTCAGTTGATCCTCCTCCAGCTTTTTTGCAGTTTGAGATTTTACAGATCCGTGAGTTGTTCTGCAGTGTCATTCCCTCATGGTTGGTGGGATATTTTTCTAGGCTTTGCTGGTCTGTTCCTGAGGAACAGCTGGGGGCGTTTCTGTGGTGGTGATGTTTTGACTTGTTCGCACACCACTTTCACAGGCAATGTGATATTATATGTATTTTAATTCAAGGTTGCCTCCCGTAATAGCACACCGGTGCTGACAAGTCCACCGTTGGGAAGATTGTGACAGAGGTTTTCGATACTGTTCTGTACATGGATTTTATACGACACTCCTGTGTCAGTGATTTCAGTGAAATGATCAGGGAGTTTGAGTTATGAGGATTTCCCAACTGTGCTGAGATACTTGTCCTTAGCAGGTGTCCTACTGCAGAGAAAAGGAAACTTGCACATTAGACTTTGTAGGTGCCTGAGGTAGGGACAGAGATTTGAAGTTCCTCTCAAACCTGAACCATCATCCTCATACAGGGAATAAATTTGTGGATGGAAGCTTTGGGGCGCTGGAAGGGGAATTTGAGAGTCAAATCAGCGAAAAAAGTTGAGGAAGTTAAAACACGGCATGCCTAGAAAACTTGTAGGAAAGGTCAAATTGCATGGACAGATCCCAGTCAATGATGAGTGCAAGAAGCAGACTGCATAGAGCATTTTGGGCAAAGACTAATTTTTACAGCTGCAGACCAAAGAGATGCAGACCTAATTGCAGAATTCTTCGTTGCAGATCTAATGTTTGCAGTTGCAGGATTGTGTGATATTTGGACAGTGAAACACATAAAAATGGATCTGTTTTTAAAATTGCCATTGGCAAAGAAACATTGTCATGGGAGTGGTTGTACATAGGGCACGTTGAAGTGCTCTGTGTTGCAAAGGTAGCCAATTTCAAATTGAGAGCTGTGGGGTTTAGATGGAAAAAGCTCATATTCTGTTAAAACCAGGGAATTCAGCAAGAAATGTGTATCTGCCCGGTAATTATATCCTACCCTTCCTTCCTGGAAAAGCATTCTACAACTGGAGATCCCCTCCTCCATCCCTCCTCCCGTTTTTACTTTGTGTCCAATCCTTCTGTGCCCTGCTTGTACCATAACCAGTGCTGCCAGAAAGTAAGGTAGTAGCCATTTGTTTGGTTTTTGTTTTGTTTTGTTTTTTTTTTTAAATAAATTATCCCCTGCAGTGCCTTTTGATGGCATACTGGAAAATACAAAATGAGAAAGAAAAAACACAGCAGAGAAGGGACAATGACAAAATATGGTGACACATGGGGCACCGCTGAAAACCTATTCTAGAGCCTGCATTATCAATTACAGGATAATGCTTCTCTGTGTGCTTGACCCCACACACAGCAGTGTGTGGAACAGCACCTTCAACATTCACCCTTTTGCAGTCTTTCTTGTAGCATCCTTTCCTTCATACTGCTGTTTTCTCTGGAGTGGAATTAAATTTTTCCCCGCTTAACAGCGCTGTCTATGGTTTCAGAACAGCCTCTCCTAACACATTGCCAGATGCTGCATTTACATGAGTATGGGTAACACACAGTCACATAAGGGCAGGGAGAGAAAAAAATCACTGTTTTTCTAATGAAAACAAATTAAATGTATGATGGTATGAAAATAGCTGCTCTGCTTTCCTTTCCCTCTACCCCTTAAGTCAAACTACTGCAGCTACATGGAAGCATATATTCGTTGTGTCATTAAGTGTTGCTAGGGGAAAGATGCAGGCAGAGATCTTTTCCTTAAAGATTAGGTCTAGGCTTTCACCACGAGCGACAGAGAGGCAGTCTTCAAGAAGTCATGAACCACAAGAATCTCCCACCAGTACTATATTGAGTCAAAGTCAGAGCTCTAACATTACCAAATCTCTTCTGTTTCAGTAATTCCAATGCTGAGACACTGGAGTGTTCTCTAGGGATGATCTCATTGGGGAGGGTGGTTAACCTCCTTTTCCAAAGCCTTTGAATATCTCTCAAGAGCATCCTCTCGTCTTTTCTAGTCCCCAGAGACTACAGGTTGAGTACTGCAGGAGCCTTGTTTTCCTTCTCCCAGACAAAATTCTTCAGCTCCCTGTAAGAGGCAGATTTGCCTTGGTTTAGCGGAGACGTAGTTTCTGTCCCTATTTTTCAAATGTTGCCTTCATTTTTAATTTTAACTTGATGCAACATTCATTCTGTAGGATGGGACTCTGCAGAGAGCAGTTTCCTTGTGACTTTGGCAGACTGCCATCAGGTATTCAACCTCCCAATGAACCTTTTGGTCCTTTCCCTGACTGGGTTCACCAGAGTAATAATCTTTGGACAGAATCAAGGTGGCGTCCTTGGTTTGGTTCTCCTGAACTGAAGATGTGATGGTGGTATAAGATCAATCACATCGATGAGGTGATTACTGTGTTAAAGTTGTGCTCTTTGGAAATAGAAAGATCAGAGATAAGTTTGTGCCTGTCAGCTGGCAGTTTGCGGTGATGATCCCACCAAGATGCTGCTCTGGCATTTATTTTTATTGGAAGGACCAGAAGCTTGTGTCTGATCTCCAATTACATTCCTGATCATTTTGAATTTCCTTCAACTGCAGAGGATGAATGAGGCATATAAGTATTTCCAGAACTGTTGCTTGCATATAGCAGAAGGACTTCAGAGTTGCTGAATTCTTGTGTTAAAGGCTGTACTTTGTGTCCCCACTAACACTGTGCACTCTGGATTGCATCCCAGGGTGAAGCTTTCTGCTTCGTTTAGGAGAGGAACCATAGTGTGTGCACCGGCTGTGTGTGCACTGTGTTCCTTGTGACTCTGAGCACCGATACTCGGTGCTTTCCTACCTAAGAGAAATGATGCCACTCACTAAACTACTAATGTAGATGCACCTTAACTGTTCAAGTTAAGTATGTTACCCTCAGTTACTTGAAATTATCTCAGGAGTCCAAAGTTCATCCTCACTGGAAACCATAAGCTAGAAAAAAAGACTCCTGAAAGCAGCCTGAGGAAGAAGGCCTGAAACAGAGTATTTGGTACCTGAGGAAATCTTGAGAGTTTTCTTCCACGGAAACATTCAGAGTGATATTTATTTTAGGGTTTTTTTCTGTTTAAATTGAGGGAATTAAATACTTCTATGTGTATTTGGTAGTTTATTTTATTTGATCTGTTTAAAATTTAAAGGAAAAATCAAAATACTGGATTCAGTATCTGTTAACTACTAATTGGTGTGATTTCCTTGCAGATATCGGGGTGGGGTTTTTTTTGAGGGCTTATCTCAATTTTTTGTTTTAGTGCTGCTATCAGGTTACAGGAAAGCATTTCTTTTAGGGACTGTTACTGAACTGGTAGGACATCAGGATGTGCTTTTCAGTGTCCAGTAGCAGGTTCCTAGGGAAAAATATAAGATCAGGACAATAAGATAGTGATACTTGCCCAGTAAATTCTCTCCGTATCTTGCAGCTCTTTGCTTTTGCATGTTGAGTGCCAGAAGAAATTTTCTGTGGCAGCTTTGAACTGAAGTTGCTATAGGCTCAGTGCAAAAACATTAAGTAATTCCTGGTGAATGCCAGAAACAGTTTAAAGAGTGCTGTCATCAAAATACATATGCAATAAAACCGGTGTCATTCAGCTAGTTGTGAGGCTGAGCATACTTCAGAGCGTAGTGGAAGGTGAGGAAAAGAAACTGGTATTCAACAGTCTTGTTAACTAAGAACAGTAGGTGGCACTCTTATTTTGTTTTTTCCCCAGTACGTTTCTTTTTCAGGAACATAGTATCACTGGGAGCTGTGTTCACAAAACAGGTTTTGAGATGCCCGCAGATGAAGGAAGTTTTGTGCTCTAGATCCTCATCCTAATGAAAAGCCCAGCATACCTTTAACGTTTATGGAACAGTAGCTATGCTTCCCGCAGGTGTTAATAATTGCCCTTTTAGTCCCTACTGCTAAATATATTCTGTGGGTACAAAGACCCTGCAGACTTCTGCGGGATCCTGCTTGTTAGGGGAAAGATGCAGGCAGAGATCTTTTTGCTCAAAGACTAGGAAAGGAAGAAAATTTCACCAGTAAGACTTAAAGAATTGTGTTGGGCATCTCTGTGGAAACACTAAAAACTGTTACTGTTTTTTCTGAGTATCTGCTGTAAGTCAACACAGCTTCAGGTATGTCTGCCCCATGCACAGTATAGTGTTCTGTGCATGAGAAACAGCATGTTCTTTGGTTCAGTTACGCTGTGTCCTACAGCTGATGCTGCTACCAGTAGGAAGGGTAAGTCTACATTTGGACCATGAGAGAGCTGGTCGACAAGAGGGCAGCAGCCAAAGTGATTCTGAGCTTTCCAGCCATGCCATACACACAAAGTTAAGTAGTGCCCTCTTCTATTCTAGTAAGCAGAATTTCTTCCTGGTGTACTTGGTCACTGCTGCCTTCTAAGCACGTTTATTACTCTTATCTGAGACTAATATGAGATTTATGGGGACAAAGGAATTATCTCAGGGTTCTGATTGCTTGGAGATTTTGCTGTCCCGTCTGGTGTAACTTAAAATGTGGCCCCCAGTGGTTGTTCTTGGTGTCTTTAGCGAGGCTGGCTCTGGGGCCTCAGCTAGGTGTGTAGAAGTGGAAAACCACCATGTGATGAACTGTAAAATCCTGTCATAAAGTTTAGTTTCACAAAGAAAGGTAGGACTGACTTTCTTTCCAAGAAGATCGATTGCATTACTAGGCAAGCAGTTCATCCTCCCTTAGTTTCTTAATTATTTATGTGTAGAGCTTAACTGTTTGACTAAAGCAGGTTTGGGCCATCTCTTAGGTGAAAGCAGGTTCTTATGGGCAGGTGCTGCTGGGCCTGCATTCACAAGAATCCAAGTTCCTTATAGTCTCTAAACACTCGTGATGATCATATGGGGAGAAGCTGCCCTAAAAATGAAAGCAGCATTTTCCACCTTTTGGAGAATGGAGCTTTTGGTGGTAGAGAATGGGTCAGCATGCTGTGCATAGTGGAATAGGAATTAGGGAGGGATGTGTACCTCTCCAGCTTATTGAGATGGCTTTGAAGATTATGGAAAACCCAGTATGAAACCAATTTTATTGAATTTATGTATATATTCTTAGCAGGATTAGCACTGAAATGCAACCTTTCTGTATGCCCGTTTCCCTATGTGGGAAATGTATTGCTATGCAGCAAAAGTTCAGTCTGAATATGTGCTCAAATGTAGGCAGTATGCATTCAGGGAGAGAAAAATCCTAAAATTTAAGTGCAAAGTTATTATATTATGGTGAGAGATGGGGGAAAAAAAGGCACCTGAAACTTGTATAATGTAAACCCTTTTTTTCCCTGTGATAGCTAAATGTGTGTTTTGTAAACTGCAGAGTGTTTGATTTCCCAGTATCCATCTCCTGGAAAACACTGCTGTTAATGATTCCCTGCTTGAAGGGTCCTCTGTCATGAACAGTGAAGATCTGTATTAGTTACAAGCACCAAAGACATAAAGGAAGTACTTGGTTATAGATATTAAAAAATGGACATCTTGAGGAGTTCTAATTAACACTTCTGTGGAACAAAATAGATTAAAAAAATTGGTAGAACATATTTGAATGTTATTCATTGAATAAGGGCATAATGAAAGAACAATGGGGTTTTCAGCTCTTCACATTTTATTGGGAAACTATAAAGAATTTGGCAGTGGAGTGTTAAAAAAAAAACCTAGTAATTTGAGGAAAATAGTAAGATAGACTGCAGTTCTGATATATTTACCTCAGCTGTAAGTAATCTTAGTGGTAACTTGTATATTGTATGTGGTGAATACACAGTATAATGATTAATGGGAGATGCAAAGCTGAAACAATTTTATTTCTTAAATATATCATGCTCTATCTGAAATTCTCGTAATTAAAATGTTTAAAAGCAGATGGAGTTAAGATATTTGCTGCATGTATGTCACATGAAAATGAAATAATATTTGGTAGCTAATATTAAAGGAAATCTCGATATCAAAGGAAAATGTTAGAAATGGGAACCTGAATTGCAGTGTCAGAAAATAAGAACTATTGACTTACTATATTGATTCTTTTAAAAATGTGTATGTGCATGAAAGTATGTGCTCTTGGTGTTCTCTGCTAACAAAAAAGTTTGAGAGAAAAGTGTTAATTACAGAAAACGCTGTTTTCTTGCAAACCTTTGTTGGAAATAAGAATATTAACTTAGGCTATACTATTAAGAGGTTCGACTATAGCTGTTGAAGAGGGCAGAAGTACTGAAAGCCTTGAAGGCAATTAATTTTTATGGGAATTGTGGGCAAGAGCTAGTCAGCTGTCTGAATTTACCTTTCTTTCCTCAGTGCACTTTTTATGAAGACAAAGTTTGGTGAAAATATGAAGGAGAAAGTGTGTAGGGCATTTTCTAAGTAAATGGTTAATCCAGCTTTTCCAGACAGATCAGTAAGTAGCATAGCCAGCCATCATTCCTAGCCAGTCAGACTGCTGGGGATATTCTGTTTTCCACAGTTTTCGGTGTATTTGAGAGTAAAAAATTGATGGTACCTTGTTTAATCACCCCTCTTGAGACATGTATTTGTAAATGCTGGAGAATTACTGGTCTAGAGTAATGATGAGCATTAATTATGGATTTTAAAAATATCTATATTCTCTCACAGTAAAAGACTTTTTTTTTTTTTTTGCAGATGAATGCTGTCAATGAAGGATTGTAGCATCTCCATCTCTGGATATTTTCAAAACTTGAGTGGATGAGGCTTTGAGCAACTTGAAGTTGAGCCCTGCTGGGACTAAGAGGTTTGATTGGATGTCCTTTCTATTGTACATTTTTGTATGATTGTGAAGACTCAATTTCAATTACTAAAATACTCCTTTATTTATAAAGGACAAGATAAGTCAGTTCTAGTCTGACACAAACTTTTAGGTTTAAGGGTTATAGAACAGGTTGTTTTCTTCATAAACAAATTTAAGAATTTTTCTTAAAATAATTTTTAGTTTTCAAATGAGGACATACCTTTCTGCCTAGTTTTACCTTTTCATTCAACTTGATGATGAATTTGATTAATAAGATTGTTTTTAAAGAAAGCAGGCTTTTACAGCCTGATCAATCCCCGTGAGTCTGCCTTTGCAAGTCATGAAATATTCCATTTGTTTTCCCCATGTTTCTCAATTGCTCAGTTTTTTTGTTTTTGTTTGTTGTTTGGTTTTATTTTATATTAGAGGAAATTTCTTCTTGTGCAGCAAGTGAGTTTAATTTTTTGTTTTTGTTGTGATAAATTTGGAGATACACAAATTTCATTCCAAGGGGTGGTTCCCAAAGAAGCCATTTAGGAGCTAGGGTGTCTGAGAAGGGGTGGGAACAAAGAAATTGGATTGGAGCAGCTTGAGGCCCTTCCAGGATCAAAAACCAGAGGAGGAGGAGCTGGCATGGTGACAGCCATGATCCAGCTTCTTTGGCCTCACCAAAGAGCCTTTAAACAGGTGCATACACTCAGCTTTAAGAAAATGTAGTTTTTGATAATCCTGTTGAAATATGTAATGGTAGTCATGCCCATAGGCTCATTTCAGCAGTTGATCAGACAGAGAAGGTGTTAGCAGAGTGATAGCCCATTGCGTATCAGTTCGTCAGAGCACTAGTAGAGTTGGAGTTTGTTCTCCAACTCAACTTCAAAGTTACCTAGAGCCCTGGACTCAGGTCAAGACATACCCAGTCCTTCAGGGTCTGGGCTGCTTGCTGAGGATTCTTGTCAGCATTTTAGAAACTGTGAGGTGGTATCTTGGCCTGTGAGGTGAACATGATAGTAGTCTGCAGCACACAAAGTTGTGTCACTGGCATGTAAAAATATTGGAGTCTTTCCATCTTGTGGATGTTAGTTCAAGCTCCCTCCATGGGCTGAAATCCCCAGGTTCAACCTGAGAGTCAGCCTGAGCAACCTACATTAGCATTCACATCTCACATTAGTGACAGGCTAAGAAGGAGAGTTCTTGAGTTGAAGTTTCTGTGATTCATTAAAAAAAAATTATTTATTCTGCAAGTTTATCACGAGCAGAAGCCCTGCCAGAGTTCTAAAAACAAAAGCTGTTTAAGGTTACACTTAAGAATTACATTTTAAAAGGCTATTAAGAGAACTGAAAATCATTTATATAAAAAATTACCGTATCAAAGCAGAAGAAATAGCTCTTAAAGTAAATAGAAAGTAAAATTGTAAAAGTTGTTTGGATAATTTTCTTCCATCAAGATGAAGTCAGTAGCACTGTCAGTTCAGGGAAAGTTACAAATTACTGTGTCTTTTTTAGCATTACCCAGTGTTACACGGAGGCTAACGGTACAATCCAAACATGCAGTGAGACAGTGACAGATTGTAATTACTAATATTTCAGCCTGAAAAAACCCACACATTGTCTCCTTTCCTTGAAATGAGAAGAAAGTGCAATTCTGAATTTTCTTGGTGGGGAGAAAGCCTTCACCACGTTATCTGTTTCTGCTAGTTTGCCTGAAAAGCAAACTCGGTGCTCTAAAATGAAAACCACAAAACTATGAAAAAAAGGCCAGAAGAGATTATCACAATGTAAAGATTTAGCAGCTATCCAATTGTTTAATGTTTCTGTTATTCATTATGGCCTCAGTTTCGGTTGTTGCATCATTGTGGGTGAGATGAAGTCACAAAGTATTAGCAAGTGACTTTTTTCTATAATTTTAAGGAGGAACTGAGGTGCTGTTGCAGTTTAAGGTAGCAGCTTATCAAATGAAATGCTGTTAGTGTTGCAGAAGGGATGTGAATGAATGTTAGCCATTTAAATTTTTTACACATTCTGGCACTAGACAGGAATGTACAATTGCTAAAGGAGTTTAGAAAAAAAGGAGCCACTAAGACATTTGGGGCAAGGTGAAGGAGGAGGTGGCAAAAGCCATAGCACGGCATGGAACAGGTGAAGAGAAGGAAGCAAAGAGAAAGCACCCTTAAAGGAGTAGGACAAAGGGTGTGGAAACAAAAACTTGAAGCATCAATGGATTAGAACCAGCTATCCCACAGGTGATTTTCACATACGTGCAGTTGTCCAGAGCTGCTGAGTACCAAAGAGGAGAAAGGCCAGAAGCAGAAAGAAGCTGTGTAGTGAGGATTATAACGTCCACCAGGATGACCCACATGCTGTCATGTTACAAATTTTTCCTTTGTCAATGTGAAAATCTCTGCACTTTTGCAGTCTTTCCTTTTGCATCATCCTTTGCTTTTCCACAGTCAAACATTGTGGTGGGTTGACTATGTCTGGCTGCCAGATGCCCACCCAGTCACTCATTCCCCGTCCTCAACAGGGTGGGGGAGAATATAAGATAGAAAACTTCATGGGTCAAGATACAGACAGGAAGATCACTTACCAATTACCAACAAGGGTAAAGCAGACTCAACTGCTTTAATTAATCAATTAATTAATTATTAATTTATTATTCAGGAAAATTAATTTATTAAAAATAGAGTTGGATGATGAGAAACAAAGACAAAAACTAAAACAGCTCCCCCCAGTTCCATTCTTCTCAGGCTCAACTTTACTCCCTTCCTGACTCCTCTACTTCCTCCTTCCCACACACCAAGCCATACAGGGGATGGGGAGTAGGGGTGGTGGTCTAGTTCATAACACTTCATCTCTGTTGCTCCTTCTTCCGCTTCTCCCTTGCTCCAGCCAGGATCCTTCCATGGACTGCAGTCCTTCAGGGTAAAGCCACTCCTGCATGGCTTCTCCACAGTCTGCAATTCGTTCAGGGCACATTCATCTGCTCTGGCATGGTGTCCACCACAGGCTGCAGTACGGATGTCTTCTCCAACATGGTCTTCCATATGCTGCAGGGTGACAACCTGTTTCCCCATGGTTTTTTCCATGGGCTGCAGGGGGATCTCTGCTCGAGTGTGTGGGGCACCCCCACCCCTCTGCTTCTCTCACTTTGGTGTCTGCAAGACTGTTTCTCATACTTTTTTCCTTACACACTGCTGCACAGTGCCTTTTGCCTTTCTTGAATATGTTCTCCCAGAGGTGCCACCATTGTGGCTGTGGGGCTCACCTGTGCCCTACGGAGGGTCGGCTGGAGCCATCTGGAACCTGCTGAGCCCAGCAGAGGAGAGCCCCATCCTCTCCTCACAAAGACTGACCTTGCAGCCCTCGCTGTCCAACACCTTGCCACATAAACCCAATAGAAGCATCATGAGACCTCTAAACACTTTCTTCAATAAATGTAGGAGACAGAGAGGGTATGTATACTGTCATGACATGCTGGGTCATGCCTGTGTGAAATATATTAGTATTTATAGGCTTCCTTATGGCCTAGATCTGAAGAACACTGCAGACAAAAGTAATTGATGGAGTCATAGGGCTTATCTGCATGTGGTTGATGGGGCAAATCTGCTTCCTCACTGGGTAATAGAACCTTACCCAGACAGTAAAGGATCACATTGCCAGTTCAGCCATGCACTTTTCCCGTGCCACGATGTGATGGAGCATTCCTTTGGTAGACTTTCCGCAGGCAGAGATGGCTGTGGGATTTGTAAGTGCCAATGCTTCAAACACTTCATGAATAATTGGAAGCTATTTTGCCCTTCATTAGCAATGTGAAGATGCAAGAGAAAGATTTTACCGTGCCTAGACTACAGTTTCTGCAACAGCTGTAATCCAGCCTGCAGTAACTGTTTGCAGCACACGTAATGCACGGGAGGATCTCAGAATCTGGAGTGCTATTTGCAGACTTACTAGTGATAGTAATGATAATTCTGCCTGTGATTAAAAAAAAATCTATTAAGTGATTGTTATGAAGTGTCATTTTAGTAAAAGAAAATTGCTTGTCTTTTAAATCCATGCTGGTTTTCAAAGACACTATTATGATGGGGTTTTTCTAGTTCAATTGCTTTCTGTGTTCTCTTCCGGCCTTTGAAGAATCAGAATCCATGTAAGGATTGGCATTGTGGTGAGCATGTATAAAATGAGAAATTCCCTATTTTAGGGAAATATAGATACCTCTTTTGTAGTTGCTGTAGTCTCTTCTGATGGATAATTTATGGATGTAATCTCATAAGAAAACTACATCTATGGCAGTTGAAACTGCATAGCCTTTGCTGGAAATAATATATGCCTGCATAGGACAGTGAGAGGAAAGGATTTCTAGCTCTGGCCTTTTACATATAATAGTGCATGTGAGAATCTTCATGGCACCTTCTTGATAATATGACCTGGGTAACAACAGCTGATACAACAGGATTATGAGTGAGTGAACAGGATACCTGGAACTATTCTGAAGGGTGTTTGCCCAAAGCCTGATAGTGCTAGGAAGGAAATAACAATAACCAAGGTTGCTTGGTAATGACCAAGAAATTAGCAAGGTATGTTTGAGGAAACAAAGTCAGCTTGAAAAGCTAAAAAAACCTTGAAAGTCTGTGCTCGTGGAGAGAGGCCTTGAATTGAGGGTGACAGAAGAGTGACTTGGTCAGATGCCATGAGCATCCAGCTACTGGAGCGACAGTACGGAGGGCAAGACTTGCAAAACTTGTCCTTGCAAACATAAGAAGCTTTAACGAAGGAGAGCTATGTGCTGCTGAAGGAAGCTGCTTCCAGTTCAGATGAGCAGTATTGTAAAATTTGTAAGGGAAGAGAGCGGGGAAGGCAATGGAGTGGTGACTGGCTGTTTTGGGGGAGGCTCAGCAAGCTTGGAGAGCTGGGGGTGAGGTGAAGGCCTCGCAGCGCTCTGCATTGAGGAACTTAGAAGCTGCTCACAGGAGGAGAGCTTACATGCAGCTACTGAGATAAAGTGTTCATGTCTGCCTCTGCCTTTCTTGCTTTTTTCTTCCAGCAGCCCAGATTTTAGCAGCAGGGAAAAAGAGAAGTTTCTTGAATGAAACAAGAGCAAAACATAATTCTTACTGGAACTAATCACAGCTGCTTGAATGACCAAATGGCCGCTAAAGAAGATTTTCTCAACCCTTTTATTTCAGGAAAGATGTGTGACAGCACTCTGAGTATTCTTACCTGTACTTGGCTCTTCATATCAGTGACGTGTGCGTTTATGTCTTCTTAGAAGAGAGGCCTCTCTTGACCTGAATATTCTCGTCCCTTGGTTTGCCAGACATAAAGTGTAAATGGTGGAAATGCCTTTCTGCAATGGCAGTTCACTATCTAAAAACCTCTCCTGTTAGCTCCTTCTTTCCCTAGCACTGGAGGGCAATTCACTCCTCACGAACAGAAACCTCCCAGTACAGTGCTTGTGTTCTAAACAAGATAATATCTTAACATTAGAACATGAGTGACTGAGGTAAACGAAAGCCTACTAAATATTAAATGCGAGATTCATCTTTAGTAGAGCCGCTGCAACCACCTGTATTACCTCATTTGTACATATGGATAAAAAGAGCCATGAAATTAATTAAAGACATTGCTTTTAAGTTTGATATTGACTGCCAGTGTCACTGGAGTCAGGGTGGGGTGGCTGCTAGAAGAGAACTGTACCATTCAGTGACATCTCTTTATTTAGTTGGTAGGACAGGTACAGCAAATGGGTAGCAAATCTTACTCTGTGAGCACACCTACCCCCTTCTCCCCAACATACACACAGAAATCAGAGCTTCAGCCCCACCAGTCCAGTTTAGACCAGTTAAGTACCAATGGGGAAGCCAGGCACTTGCTCTGACTGGTTGTGTGCTGCATCCATGGCAGACAGCTCAGCTGTATACGGTTGCTCTCCTTATGCTTTTGCTTCTACAGATGTTAGACACCTGTCTATGGTGACTCCCTTTCAAGCAGCTATTGCCCTAATTATTTATTGCTTTCCAATGGCTTTGCTAATCTTGTAGCCCTAGGCCAGCTCTTGAACTTCCTCCATCACTGATGCCAATTAGTGATTGCAACTTATTGCAGCTTATGTCACCCTTCAGGCTCTGCCCTGGTGCGTTTCAGAAAAAATGGGTACATTTGTTATCCAGGTTCCACCAGATTAATGTGATGACCTTGTGCTGAGCAGATGTAGTCAAGTCTCCTTGTTCTGGCCAGTGTTTCAAGTGCTTCTAGTCAACAGCCAGCCATCTTGTGGGTAAGCAGAAGCAGTCCATTGCACAGGTTGTCTCTCTGTTTCTGCAGGGTAGTATGACAGCTGAAAAAGTTTTAAACCAATTGTCCACAAAGTCTCCAGGGAGTACCACCCCAACCTGTTGGCCTGTGGCTTCTTAACATTGCTGGTGGTCAGATGAAAGTACTTATTCAATAACAATTTAAATTGAGCAGTGTAATTGATGTAAAAGCCTACAAATCAGTGTCTTGGAAGTTCAGCTATATAACAGCAAGTCTGCTAAGCTGTCCCCATGCAAAGTTTAGGAAACAGTACCTGCATGTCAATAATTTTCCTCACCTTTTTAAGCTTTCTTGAAATGAGAGGGAGGGGTAGATGTTTCCAATATTGTGTTTCTATGCAGTCATTGCTAGGGCAGTGAAAGAGTGGTGCCTTACCCCCTGAGCTGTGGTATCTTGTGTCCTCACTACAGAAGGGGCACTGTGCATGGACTCCAATGTGCAGCTTCCTGCTTGGTTCCACCAGCAAAGGCAACTTTTCTGATGTGTACCAACATAGCCTGTTACTGCAATGAATTTAACTCCACCTGTGGACATATGTAGAAGTCACACCTAAAAAGAGTCTATGTTGCTCATTAAACTGCTAATGTAGACACCCTTTGAGTGCTTCACATGGCACTTAACACCTTGCTTTAACTGTAGAATCATGCCCTGTTCAATTTCTTCTACTCCCCAAGAGCTTTATGGCTAGAGTTTTAGGAAAGCGTTGTTTCTTTAATACTGTTGGAGATATCTTTGTGGGAAGAAAATAAATCCCTTTTTCTTTAAAAGATTTTCCACTGTTACTGTGTCCTCACACATTGTCCTGGCAGGCAGAAAGGATGTCTTTGTGTTTTTAGTGTTACCAGCAACAGGAATTCTTTTTTGTTTCTGAGAAGGCTAGAGGAAGGAGGTGAGATGAAAAAGGATCAGGAGGATGCTTAGCATTTCCAAACTTGGCAGCTGGTGGCTATGAAAAGAGCTCATAGAACACTATATTTGACTATTTTGGCAGAGAAAATCTTTGTAATCTAAGGCTTCAGATTTTTATCTTAAGTTGGAGCTTGAAAAAGGTGCCCAACTATTTTTATGCTGCCTAATTCAACTGACCAGAAGATAAAAGAAAGGCTGAGAATACTATTGGAAAAGAGAGAACCAGCTGCCAAAAGCACGGGGGCACTACTGTATAATGACATTAAGTGCAACGGGACTACATGGATGAATAGAGAGGAGGGTGATATGACAAGTTGTTTCTGAATCATCACACACTGTTCTTTGTTTCCTCTAGCTCTTTTTAATCCCTGAAGAAAGAGAGCACAGCTTTTCCTTGTTGCTGCAGTTTTATAAAAACATACATAAATGTTTTCCTGTTTCATTCATGGACATCTTGTGCATAATCTGCCCCAGCAGAAAAAGCTAGATATGCACTATTCCTGTGCTGCTCTGTTAATGTGACGTGTGTGATAGTTCAAAGTAGAAATGTGATACTATATCCGTCCTTTACAGGAGTTAAGAATCTGCAACTAAGCAATATATAGTACAGCTGCTGAACTGCAGAATAGGTTGAAGATGTGCTGGAAGTACAGACACTCTGACAACTTTGTTTTGCAAAGTTCCTCCCTTACACAGTGCCTGTGTAAGTGCTTGTGCATAATTTGGGAAACTGAATAGGATGCGACCATCTGGTGAGATTGACAGCTGAGCTGGACTGTCCACAGTGGTCTCCAAGTGTAGCTTACTGTGAAGAAAAGCTATTGCTCTTTTTGATTTCTAGTGTTTATGGAAATAGGGCAAATTTTTTGACCATAAATACACAGTTTTGAAAGACCATTTCTTCAAAAAACTGCAGCAGATATATATTAAATAGAAAATAAAAAAAAATAAAAAATATTCTACTTTCAGTTACCAGAACTGATAATCATAGAATCATAGACTCATAGAGTGGTTAGAGTTGGAAAGGACCTTAAACATCATCAACTTCCAACCGCCCTGCCATGGGCAGGGACACCTCCCACCAGACCAGGTTGCTCAGAGCCCCATCCAGCCTGGCCTTGAACACCTCCAGGGATGGGGCATCCACAGCTTCTCTGGGCAACCTGTGCCAGTGCCTCACCACCCTCACAATAGAGAATTTCTTGTTAATATTAGGATGCTGATACTATGATGTCAATATTTATGGTGAATTGAAATGTTCTATAAATGAGTATTTTCTTTTCTGGAAGATGTAATTATGACCATCTCTTTTACATATGTAATGATTTGTGTGAATTTGCACATCTTGTCAGGAACTAGGCTTTCCTTTGTGGTCTGAACAGTAAAGGAGTCTGACAACATAAGACAAGGCTTTATTGTGAGACAGGGGAGAGATGAGCAACAGTGGGCCCTTACAGTGACTCACCCAATCCCCAGTAGCAAACCCAGGATCATAAGTGATGCCATGGCTCTGGTGGATTGCCAGGTGGCTGACTTGGTGTCGGGGTCATCTGGCCACAACAGCCAGAGGACAGAGTGCTGGCTGTCTGCCTATATGGCCAATACTGGTCAAGGGGCAGGGTGTTAGGAGCTAGACTTTCTATATGTTAAAATAGATTGAGTACAAGCTCTCACTGCCTTGACTGTACTTAAGCTAAAAATACATGAGAAACTGTCTATAATGGAAATTATTGTAGAGGTACAACCCGGTAAATTGTTCATTAGTAACAAGAGATTTTTGGGGTTACTTTTCCATACTTGTAAATGTTTTCTTTGTTTCACTCTAGGTTACAAGTACAGCACCACTTTCTTTCCTGCTGACACACAGGCAAGTCCTTGCTGAAGCCAGTCCTTGCTGAATTCTAGCATATGCAGCTGACTCCCAGGTATTGAAATTGCAGCTCAGATCATTCTCTTCAATTTTCCATCCAGAAGAATATGGCAATGTGGTTTTTTGGACCAACTGAAGGCATGGGCTTTCTTAGGCACTGTTATAACAATTGGCCAAGTGAAGGATTCCTTCCTTAAAAATATCTGAAATATCTTTCTCTGTGGAATTAGTTGCAACTCTTGCATCTTCCAGTTAAAAAGTTGCAGCTGTTTTAGTTCTGTGTTAGTCACTGATTGATAGTCAACTGTGTTGCTCCAATTTGATATGCATCTCTCCACGTACTTGGTAATTTAAGTGAAAAAAAAAGCCCAAACCTTTTTCTGTCATAGTTTCAGTGCAGAAATGAGAGTTTTAAATGTGCTTTCAGTGATCCGAGGAACTTGTTACACCATACTTGTCTTAATTAGTCATGTTTACTGACTATACTTAGTAAAAATATATGCTGTGTAGCGCAAACACTTTAAAAACCAATACTTCTCTTTTTCTAGTCTTTCATCAACCCACCAACACTCATTAAGTGTTATAGACCATTTCATGTTAGTGTAAGGTCATGCAGTACGTAATTGGAAAAGATGCCTGAAACTAATGACATAGAGGACTGTTAAATAACTGCATCGTTTAAAAAACTGTTTCAGTTTTACAATCAAACTTGCTTTCGATTGTAATCCTGATGATTTTTGAGGTGCAGATGTGTTCTGATATTAAATTAATAACTCTTCAAAGAAGCAGTAAAATAGTATCCAGTATTTTTACATTTATTTTTTTTTTTAATCAAGAGAGAATTTCAGAGAATCTAATACAGCCCAGGCAAGTGGAATGACTAATCTTATTTCTTGTGCTCTTAATGGGAACAAAACAACTGTTTTTCTCAGCCTCCTGGGGTGTTATCTTCACATGGATATTTCAGGTTGATAAGCCAGACAGCAAATATACTGTATAGTAGCTACACTGTTGTGAGCTGCATTCATTTATTTGAACTCTGGAAGTCTGAAAGTTTTTTGTCTGAGCCTATTGAGTAGCCTTAGTCTCTTCATGTATTCAAGAGCAAAAAATAGTCATCTCCAAAAGGTGTTTTATCTCACCTGCTTTTATAGACCTAGCTTAGGATGAAACGGAGCTTCAGCTAGCTTGAATCCCCCAAAAACCTTTACTGATGATCTGTGGCAGGTGTTTGGCACAAAAGCACTTTTAATATTCGTTGTGGGAGGCCTGCACCAGGCTAGTTTGGAATAGCTAATGTACTGTCCCAGAATCCACTGCATGGTAGCTTCCCTAACTCCAAGTTGATTCACTGCCAAACTCTGGTTAAACTCATATTTAGGATGAAGTTGAAAGGCATTTAAGGTAAGTCATTTGCCATTATCCCTGCAAAATAAAGACATGCACAATTTTAGGAGGTATCAAAAACTTGAGAAATAGCAATCTCACAGTGAATATTTATAAAACCGCATTTATTTGTTCTAAAATTGAAAGTGAAAAAAAAAATCTTTTTGTATTCATTCCACCCTCACCAGGTTGAAAATAATCAGGTGTTAATTTGGATGTGAGAAATGTTTCTAGTTCTGTTTCAGAAAGTATTATTAAAACTTGATGGGAGCTAATGGCAAGCACAGGCAGCAAGTATTAATAACCCTGGAGACCTAGAATAATCAAGTCATAATAGCTACTTCCAAAGGGATGTTTTTTTCTTGTCTGCAGGGTTCAATTTTCTATCACAGGCAGGAGGAGAGAGAGAGGAGGCATCATGAGCAATAGAAGGAAAGATCAGCCTCCCAGGCATGACAGTTGTGTCTGCTCCTACCTTCAAGTGTTGCTCCTTCTCTCATTTCTGGTGACAAGTGTCAGATGAATTGATGACAAGTACTAGGTCTGCAGTTAACAAGGAAACACATTTTTTGTTATGATCTCTGTTTGCTCTAATGCAGATATGTGTGCTCAGTGTGACCCTGGCATGGAGCTGAGCGAAGATAATCATGCAAGGGATGAATTCACATTGCAGATAGCAATGCTAATGGAATTAATAATTTTGGCCAGTAGCCTGAGAACACTAACTGGTAAAAAAACGTGTTTCAAGTGCAAGATCTTTTTTTCGTGTATAAGTACAAAAGCAGTCAGACATTTGTAACTTTCTAAGTTGCCCTGAGGGTTTGGACCACCTATTGAGAGATCTGTCACTTTGCAAGTGTATAAGAGTAGGAACAAGAAATTGCTCTATCAGGCTGGATCCAAGAGACTTCTTATCACTTAGAAGGATGAATATTCCTGATGCTTCCTGAAGCTTATGTTCATATTTACAGGAGGACTTGCTATCTCCTGTACAGGAGAGAGTCCCCAGTTTTGAAATCTGGATCAGATAAGAATTCATGGGGTACCCCCTGAGACCACATATGAAAATGTTATTATAGAACACAGATGAAAAAACATCTTGTGTTTTACTTAGATGGAATGTTTTTACATACTTTCACAGTGTGAATCTACATAACTCAGAATCCTGGAGAAGACTTGGCCTTAGCAGTAACTGTAAGAGTATACACCACCACACCTTATCCTCTGAGCATGGATGACCTGTACTGCTGTTTCTTCCAGTTTCAGAGCCTCTGGGAATTGCTTTAATTCTGATGGAGAAGAGTAGGAAAATAGAGAATGACATGACAACATAGGTGAAGAACTCCAGTTAGCAGCACAAACTTTTCATTGAGTGCTTTGAATGCTTTGGTCATTGAACTATGTGGCTTATAAGAGGATATAGGCAAGGCTAATCTCATGTTATAAAGAAACTCAAACACAAACCTAAGGGAAATTCTGGGTTCAAGTTTACTTGAACTTCAAGTTTTTGTCTTGAAGAAGTTAGGATGCTAACAAGCAGGATGGTGTGGTGGGAAAGCAATGTGGCTTGGAGTAAGATTTCCCTCGGTCAAGAAGTCATGCCCCTTTGCTCAGCAGTCTCCCACTACCTTCTTTCCCTCCCCCCTGCCTCCCCCCTCCCTTTAGCAAACCATGGATATGAAGTAACTCTCATTGGTAGTAATTGTTGATGCTTCTGTAACTTTCTAGCCTGCAAATGCTTCATTATCAGCTCAGTAGCATTGTGAATCAGCAGGATGCCAGTCATTAGTGTGTAGTGTAAATGGGGAACTGCTGTTAGTCTGAAATCTCACAGAATCCTATTACCATGGAGGCTGCTCTGCTGTGTAAAAGTGAAAGTCGCTGATCAGTGGTATCTAGTGCTTTTACTAGAAATTTATGTTTTCATTTCAGTGCCATTGGAGACATTTAGAAACATACTAGATTGTGCTAAACATCATTTACCATGGGCAGAAGAAGGACTTGAGTTCTGTATCTTTTTGGGGATTGCAATGAATATGGTTTTACAAGTCCTAACTGTTCTATGCTGTCTTTTCCCTTCTTTCACATTGGTCTCCTTTATTATTGCTTTTATTAATATTTTAACTTGCTATTTAGAACAAATAGTCTTATACCTTAAAATTTTCTCATAGAGAATTTATACTTGATCACATGATTTCATTGTAGATATCTGTGAGCTGCTTCTTCAGTAGGGGTCATTCTTATGCTTGGATCCAGCATATGCATTGCATAGTGCATGATGTGGCCATTCTCCCGTCAGACTCCTGAAGGTTATAGGGAAGCACAACATGTCTCATATGCCCAGCAGAGGATTCCATTCAGGTGTTTGGCAAGGAGGGAGTACATCAAACCCCCATTTCCACTGGGACATGTAATGACTTGTAAATGGTTCTGGTGGTGCCTCATGGTGGAATATGTGAACAGCTTTCCTTAGAGCAGAGAATACCAAGAAGCCCATGTGTGACCTGAGCCTGCATACTCACAGCAACGTCTGCCATTGGCAACAAGTAGTGCCTTTTACTTACAGTTTTGATCTCAGTGGCCTCAGCCTACTCTTTACCAAAATATCCTTGTCCTTTTTGTAATTTCTGCCGCAATGTGGACAAAATAAGGAAATAATATTGCTGAGATACTGAACATGATACCCACTCACCCTCTTGGTTAGCTATCTGGAGTTGTCTCTCTGAACTTATTGTAGAAAATGACAATATCACTTTGAAGCACCCATTTCCTCCTTGCCTTTACAATGGCTCCAGAAGAGGCATTAGTTGTTTTAGTTGTGTAGTTCATCTTTAAAAGGCTGCTATGCCAATGGATCTCTCTCTTAACATCTGGGACTCTTGAGAATAATGTGAGGCTTAAACAGAGAGTGGCTGAATGGTGCTTGTACAGGCTGTAAAAGCAGGTGTTACCAGGGCAGCCTGTCCAGCAGTTGCCTTTTGTTCCCTTTGGGAAGGCCAGCGAGCGGAGGGAGTACAGGAGCTGGCAGTGATTCCTTTGCCCCCAGTTTTGGATTGGTAGTGAAAGCCTCTTGGCCGTGCAGTGACCATCTGCAACTCTTTGGAGTGGCTGAGTGGTGGCAGAGGTTTATCTACCTGTCTTGTCTGTGAAGCCATGGGTGGCCCAGAGTAGGCTTTCTATGTAATTGCAGCAGGGTGGCCTGTTTGTGTTGCTCCATGGCCAAGTGCAGAGTCCCTGATGGGAGTGTGCATATGTGTGCATGTGCATATGTGTGCACGTAGGAGTGTGAGGGGAGGGAGGAAGGTGCTGCTTGTGCTGGGAATTTTGTGCCCTGTGAATGCATGTGTCAATATAGAAATCTCTCACTGATGCTCCTGCCCCTGTCTACAGCCAGGAAGCAAGTAAACTTCTCTGAGAGCATTCTCCAAGGTGATAATAAGGCCAATAGGCAGAACTGCCAAGCATCTTTCCCTGAAGTAGTAAGCCACCTCTGGCTGCAATTATAAATTCTAGGTTGTCAAGGTACTTGCAGATTCAATAGGCCTCTAGTTGACTCCTGGTTAAATAGTCAAAGGTGTTCTTGCCATTCTTGGTGGCAGATGAAGGGTCTTCTGGCAGTGTCCTTTCTTCTTGTGCCCTGCTACTGTCCTGTCTCTCTGCAGTGTGGAGAGAGACAGGGGATTCTGGATGTGTGTTGTGACAGCTCTTTCACAGTGCTCACTGCCTGCACTGCTCACTGCTTGCCACTGACACCTCCCCTGCCACTCCTCCTCGTTGTGTGTGCTCTGTGTGCAGTTCTGTACAGTGGAAAGCTGTTTCTTCTGCACTAAAATGTGGTTTGGCCTTTGTGAACAGAAGGCTGGAGCAAGCAACTTACAATATAGGGCATAGTTGTATACTTTCAATTGGCCAAATATACAACAGACTCAGCCCTTGCAAAACCACCTTGTACATCTTTTTTTTTTCCTTTCACCTACAGTGACCACTGTTATTTCATCACTGATTCTGCATTTCGATGACATGCTCTCTCAACAGGACTGAGCAACAGTACAGTTTCAACTGTGTGGGTGACAGAGGTCTTTTGGCCTCTTGATAATGGAGCTGAGATGCCTCTGCTTGCCTGGCAGCATACTGTGGTATGACCTTTAAAAGTTGAATGGGTTGGGGTTTTTTATGCGTTGTTTGCTAAACATCACCTAGAAGTGGTCTGTGGAATATTTCTACCTAGGGGCTTGAAGGCAGGAAAAGTTGAGAAAGTGTTGAAGACGCGGAAGAAAGAGACCTCAGGGTAACATAGGAGGCTAAACAGAGATAGTTATATAGTTGAACAGCCCATTAAATACAGTGGTGCCACTGCTGGTAACAGAACACAGGCTTTGTATAGACTCTGGAAGGCTTCTGGACTTAACAAGTTTATTTTGTATGGACTCTCCTGCCCTATCTAGAGCTTTATTTTAGCTTGTTTAGCTAAACCAACAGTAGTTTAACAACCAGGTAACTTAGGCAACTTGTTTAGCTTTAGCTAGCATTATGCACTTGTGAAGTGGTATAATAATTTTGATGTCCAAGTGTCAGGTAGCAACACCAAGCGGTTCTTCTATGTGCAATGAACTGTCTATGACCCTAGAATAATCATGTAGTGAACTGGAGTACAAGTGAAGGATGATAGCAGAGGCCTTGAAAATACAAGAACAGGAAGATACCAGAGGCTGTAAACAAATCACCAGTGGTCTGTTACTGGTTATTAAAGTAATGCAACCTTGGGAGCTCAGTAAAACCGTTTTTAGGGATAACAGAACAAAACCCAAATACCCAACATATGTAAAAGACGGTATACATAGTACATTTAGAAAAGATCTTTTCTAAAGACCATGAAAAAAAGAGCAAGAGACAGTGAATGTTAACATAAAAAAGTAACCAGCAAACAGACTGTTTAATGAGGAGAAAAGAAACCCAGCATAAATATCAATATCCTCCTCTGCTGATTCTCCTCCTCTTCTTCATGAGGAGGACTGGTGTGGTAAATAACAGCAGAGGTAGTAAGTGTGTGTCTGTATGTGTGTGTGGCAATTTTAACTGTATAATTTTGAGAATTTTTTAGTTGCACTTTCTTTTGTGTTCTTCCTTGCTTTTTCTATAATGGTTATATCTGAACTAATAATTATTTGATTAGAATGTTAAGGTTATAAATAGGCTAACAGTAAATTTTTGGTTTCACATAAAAAGTGCACATAAACTGCGCATGGTATAGTGTAATAGGGCACAGGTTAGAATAACTTCTAACTAGGTCCAGAAAAGTGGGCCTACATATCATTTCTCCTGAGTATTACTGAGGTTATAGATGGTGAAGCAGAATGATTTGGGCAGTTGGAGTGACAATGACAGGCTGGGTAAGGGGGGCAGGAAGATGTCACAGGGTTCTGCTCTGGAGTTACAAGTAAGAAGAATAAGTGCTTTAAAATATGTAGTAAAGCAGGGTAAACATTATAACAAGAAATGAAGCTCCATCTAGTGTTATATATTTCACTCTATTTTATGATCTATTCTATTAAAATATTATCTATACCTATTATCTATCTCCAGTTAGTGTTATCTCTTACTAGACAGAGGTGGAAAAATTGCCACTTTTATTGGCAGAAATGCTCAATGATATCTCTAATCTATGGTTGGAAAAAGACTAGCTTGATTTATTTAGATCATAATGATTAAAGACATCCTATTCCAAGAATAACTCAGAAATATGTGAAAAAACCCTGCTGAAATTAAACATTTTAAAATCATCTGGCCAAGGTAATTTGCATACAGGAGTTTTAAAAAAGCAGATTGAATAGTTCTGCCAATATATCTGAAAATTTTCATGAAATTCAAGAGATCTAGAAGAAAACTAGAAAGCCAATATTTAAAAAATGTTGAACAAGAGGACCTAAGATTTTGTCCCCTGATCCTGATCAGGTGCAAAATGAGGTCCTAGCTGATACAAGATGGTAAAGTACTTAATGAAGTTAATGCTAATCAACATGTGTCAAGTTGACAAAAGACTTCTTCAAACTACCAGTTTGAAACAATAAATTTAGATATGATAGAAATCACAGTGTTAATATATTTTTGTAAAAGATTTAATTTTACACAAGTTTAATTTATGGAGTAGTAGAAGCCTTATCCCAATAGGCTGATTTAGTGCTTCTGAAGTAAATGTATTGCAGTTTCAGTACATCAATAATACAATTCAAGCAAGTCAGGCAGTACCTGGAGCTCCAGGGGCCTTCTCTCAGAAAAGTAGGCCAACTAGGAGGTGAGCAAGTGATATGAAAGAGATGTATAACCTTAGACGAAGGAGTTCTGCCTCTGTATTAGTAAACTAAGCCATAAAAGCCATGGGCACTGGGTTGTAATCATCCATACAATTCAATTGACACTAGGGAGTTCTTAGAGACTACAGTATAGCAACATGCCGTCTCCAGCAGTGGAAATGAAACATATTGATGGTTATTTCTAAGAACAATCATAATGAATATACCTTTTGGCACCTATAACATTAAAAGATTTACCTCATGTAGAATTGTAGAATTTTGTGTTGCCTCAAAAGAGGCTATGGATGTCATCTATCTGGACTTCTGTAAGGCCTTTGATATGGTCCCCCACAACATCCTTCTCTCTTAATTGGAAGATATGGATTTGATGGGTGGACTGTTCAGTGGATGAGGATTTGATTGGATGGTCGCATTCAGAGGGTAGTGGTCAACAGTTTAATATCCAGGTGGAGATCAGTGACCTCCTGGTGTCCCTCAGGGGTCTGGTACTGGGACCAGTACTGTTCAATATCTTCATCAATGACATAGACAGTGGGATTGAATGCACCCTCAGCAAGTTTTCAGACGACACCAAGCTGAGTGGTGCGATTGACATGCCTGAGGGATAGGATACCATCCAGAGGGATCTAGACAAGCTCAAGAAGTGGGCCTATGTGAACCTCATGAGGTTCAACAAGTCCAAGTCCAGAGTTCTGCACCTGGGTCATGGAAATTCTGCTTTAAACAAGATTGTAAGATTGTGTGGCTGTCCACATGCTTATCATGTATAGGTGATAAGAGATAATAAGACAAGGACTCAACTGGGAAAAACAAGCCATTTTAATAAATTGTTAACAGCCAGCACTGATGTCCAGAGTAATATATTACATTTGGGTCTTGCTTTTTTCTCTGACTTCGCATGCATTAGAAAGTTTGATGAGTGAATGCAAGGGGTGCTCTTTGAAGTGAATTAACCTTACCATGCAGTAACGTATTTAATAGAAATTGATGATCTGATTCTGGAGCAAGACCTAGATGCCTTAATACATGTAGCAAGTTTCTGAACTACATAATGGCTCAAAGCTGCATAATTGGCTGGTGGGTATAAAATGGTATGTTTAAGGCAATTCCTTCTTGTGTAACTGCATTAACTATTGAAGATAAGCTTTGCTATTGTGACTGGGTGAAGAGATCACAATGATTATGTATTATGTCTTCTAGTAAGTTGTGTGCTCAAATCCAATTCTGTCATTGTCAGCTCTAGTTGTCAGGCTGAACATTCAAGAAACAATGTCCTTTAATACAGCACTGCAAGCATCTTGTTCAGCATCAGTTAAGGTACCATTTGAGACATAGCTGACAAGGAATCCAGGAGTGCCTTTCTGTTATATCTGGAGCCTCCTTTGATCGACTTGGTTTCCTGGAAATTGTAGTCTCATATCCAAACCCAAGACTGATTTAGATGGGAAGATGCTTGATATTTGTTCCTCCAGCAGAGAAAGCTAATATCTGCCATGAATAAATACAGACCATTTGTTGTTTTGTTGCTGCTGCTGCTTTTTTCTCTGGTTGGCATTATTGGAGCTAGCCAATTATAATGTCAGCAGTTTCAGTGTAACTTCTGTCATCTACTGACTGTTGCATGGGCAGCAGCTTGTTGCTGATAAGAAAGTTGCAGTCTCCTTCATGAGCAGATTGATGGCAGGAAGGGTGTCACCTTTTCTTGTCTTCCTGTGCTTTTCACTTATCATGCTAACAGATCAGTGGCATCATGCAATGATAAGAGCTCCATCTTATACCAGAAGCTGCTACGTGGTGCACTAATTTGCTCTCAAGGGAAATTGTTGAAGACATATATTCCCTGTGTCATTTACATGGTCACTGTATTACGGTGCGCAGTCATCGTGATTTAGATGTCACTTATACTCCTTCTTTCAAGGTGCATGTTGCATTCAGTGGTATAAAATGCAGTTACCAAGCACTCTTGATTTCACTGTATTGCTGAATTGTCCACATGATTATTTACCTCTCTAGCGATTTTTGTGCAATCAGCCAATTTTTCTAGCAGTGATTTTATATTTTACTCAGATCACTGATTAAAATATTAAACAGGACTGATCCAAGAAGAGATACCTGTGAGATGTTCAGTAAAGGCCAATAACCCATTCAGTGTCAGAATAAGCAGAAAATCATATTTATGAGTATTTTGAGATCTGTTGGAACAGCTTTTAATCTTTTAAATATTGGTCACATTCACTTTATGATGTTAGGTCTTGATGTACTCCTCAACTAATTCATGAAGCCACTATCTTCTGCAGAAAGCAGTACAATCTCAATAAAAGCAGAGAGCATCTAATCTTAACCACACCTAGCTATCGTCGTTCTGAGTTTTCGAGTGTTCCCATGGTCTTTTGATTGTGGTGGCATCCCCAAGAGTAAAGTGGCAAATCCTCAGCAGTTTCATATGCACCTCATAGCTTGACTCATCTTCTGACACAGAGGTGAGTGACGTATACAAATACAACCTTTGTTAGGAGTATGGGAAAAGGAATCCGAACATCTCCTTCAGCTTCTGAGGAGGTATACATCATATGAGCCCAAAAGCTGGAGATTTGGAGGAGAGTAGAAACAAGGGCCCTGTTGGCTATTCTTTACCTGTTGAAAACTTTATTGAATTTAGCAGATTTTTCTTCCGTAAACTTAGTAATATAACTCCAGTGTAATATCAAACCTGACTTAATTGATAACTATAAGGCATTTAGTTTAGTCTTTATATCTTAGGTTTGGTAACAGTGGATGGGAAGGTCTAGAAGGGCTGATGGCCCCTGGAGCTTTACTCAGTCTTCTTTCCCAAACACTGGTGATGGTGGCAGGCAGCCAAGCAGAAGGACCAGACACTGTGGCAAGTGTAGTAGCAGTGGTAGCCTCTCTGGCTCCTTTCTCTTCAGCAAACAGGCCCATAGAAGCATCCCTACTGAACACTTCAGCTGTGTTCCCTGCTATCAGGACCTGACTTCTGAACTGAGGGAAACAAGAGCTTAGGGGCAGCAGAAATTTAATCCGGTCAATATTCATATAGGCTATATTAGCAGCTGCTAGATGACAATCTTTTTTCTTCACTTTGCTTTCAATATAAAACTCATTTCTTAGAATTCTAAAAGTTGTCTCATAACATTACCCACTATGTTAACTTTGTGCATGTGACTTTGAGTGCTGATTGCCAGTCGTAATATTCAACTTTTAAAAATAAATAAAAAGCATTAAAATTTAAATAGACATACTTGAAGTCCTTCCCTTCAATATTCCTGGACAATTCAAGTGTGTAGGTTATATTTAAGACGTGCAAGTAGATCTTGCCTTGGAACACGTTTTTGTCAGCTAGCCTCAGTTGGGAAAAGTTCTGATTACATTACCGGTGGAGGGAAAAAACCCACAAGTCCAATCCGTTTTCTGCATCTCCAACTGGAGCTCCAGGAAGGGGTTATCTTTAAGTATGTGTGATCACTTGTTCAAAATCTGCTATGCTTTTGGCAAGGCAAATATATTAATATCTGTAACTTGCTTTACTTTAAAGATTGACAGTTCATTGTTCAGCAAAAATAAAATTAAGTTCAAGGCTGTAATCAGTTTCATCAAGTTTCTTCTAATCTATACATAGAAAGATGCTTGCTAATGCTTTCTTTCTGATAGTTACATTTCTTTTATTTTGGGGCTGGTATGTAGATCAAACAACTAAGCTAGAGAAACATCTTTTAGGACAGAAAAAGCTATTTTAAAATTGCATCTATATGAAGTTATTTTAATGTTGATAAGCTGTACATTTCATAAATGTATTTATACTGTGCAAAGTGTTTTCATAGAATAGTTTACTTCCTTACATAAAGCAAACTTGTAATCACATAACAAGAGATTTGAAAAGTCATCTTTTCCATGACAATGTGGGGAGTTTAATCTTAATTACAATAAAGATCAACCCTTCTTGATCTGAGAGTTGGTTGTATGATAAATCAAATTTCTCCATCATTATTAATCTTGCGACTTGATTGAGCATGATTTGAGCATGATTCCTCCAGTGATCTTTTTCTGTGCTTTTTGCTATTTCCCCTCCTTTTCTTCTGTTTTAACTTAATTGTCTTTTGCTAATATGGTCTATACCATATCAGTCTTCTGAAATGCTTGCGAATAGACTGTTGGGTTCTATAATCTATAGACTTTTCTCTGTGCTGTGCTTGTTTCTCTTTTTCTAGGTTGGAGTCTGTTGACACTTAAAACAGCATTTTTTTTCCCTTCTTTTTCATCTAATCCTTTCCAGAATGACTTTTCACAAGTTCTGGCACAAATATAACACCCAAGAAATTATCCTGCATTTACATTTTATTTGTATGGGAGATGTATGTTGACTTTTCTCTAGGCATCAGGTTACCATCCGGGTTTCTGCATGTCTCCACTTAGTAATCATGGAGGCAATAGCAAATGGACTCACTATATTGTATGCATGCAATTCTTTTTATTTGCCCATTCTGATGATTCTTTTACCATACAGTAAGATTGCCTCTACCATTGCACACTGCAGATACCTTCTCTATTTACTATTTCATTTTCTGTATGTCTATGGTTATGTTAAAAATGTGTGGCAACACAAAGTCTTCTACATTCAGGTAATGTGTTTAGAATAAGTCACCATCACTTTTATGGCCCTTATATTCAGGGTCAATTCCTATTAATATGCAAAGCTATTTTTTTGTGCCTTTTTTTTTTTTTTTTTTATACTATCAGTCTGAATGCTAAACACTCCAGTTAGATCTGGAGGGTTTACAAGCCCTCCATCCTCTGGTGTTCTGCAAACAGACAGCGAACTTCTTGGCATCTATCTTCTACCATGTTTGTTCCTTCAGTTGAGAGCATAAAGTGCTGTATGGAAAAGATCCTTCACATAATTTTATCAGAAGCAGATTCAAGTATCAAAACATACAACAGGTTGAATAGTACAAGGTGTAAGGGCAAAAACACTATAAACACTAAAAAAAGGCCTTTTACCCTGTTTTTTTTTTTCACGCCAAGCTACCTGAAGAGTAAAATTCTAGTAAGTGAATAGCATATTCTACTTATATTATTCCCTTTGATCACTTGTTATCAGAAGAATGCTGCTACATACTCGACTTTGGTTTTTTCTGTGTACTAGATTAAAGATAGTCTTTCTTAGCTGAAAACTATATTAAATACATACATTCTGTGTGAAACTGAAATGAGTGTTTATGAAATAATGTTCACTTAAGCTTCTGGTTTTGTGTAATTAGTGTCATTAAGCATTCCAAATTAGTATACTGTTCTAGTGAAACTCTACTAAAAAATACGTATTATGAGCAATCCCCTTGTTTAAGTTTTCAGTGAGAAAACTCCAAACTTCTTAAGGAACCTTCGCCTCTTCACCTCTGAAGTGAAGCCTTTTATGGAGGAAGAAAGAAATGGAGTCTGATTTATTTTCTGATTTATTTTATAGATTGGAAATTAATTCTTTTGCATTATCAAATTCTTTTAGCTTTGAAAGTGTTTTACACAAGAAATAAAGAAGGCAGGAGGACAGATAAAGATTTAGCAACAAACAATTGTCAAAAACTGTCCACTCATGTTGAAAATAACTACTTTGTTTTGAAGTTTGTGATCAATACTATGCTATATATCTTGTAGTGAGTCCCACAACAAGCCCCTCTTCCACTGACGTTATCTCTTAATTGTATCAGAACAAGAAGGAAGGTGGACTAACAGGAACATTTGAAGTGATTGAATTCTTTTTCTTGAAAGTTTTATTCTAGATAAATGAAAGCTATTAGTTTGTTTCAGGAATAATTATGTGTCAGGGACAGAAGAATTTGTAGCAGTCTGTCACTAATCCTTTGTCTCTGAATCAATAAAAATATGTCACTAGAACCTGCGTAATGAACTGCTATAAGAAGGGACACAGTCATAGGAAGAGAGAATTGAATCTGGGATTTATGGTACTACATCTTGAACTAACCATATTTACGTGGACATGTGATTAAATTAATGATTTCCATATTTCACCATGGCATGCCAGGAAATACTCAAAATCTGTGTCTATGCCCACAGTAGTAATTTCCGTAGTACTTAGATCCCAGTTTTAATGTCCTGACATGTCCAGAATAACCAGGAGGTATGCCAATCACTATGTCACTGCATAAAAGCCTAAGCAAGTCTGGTGCAGTTGTTCACTACCTCAGATACATTTTTCAATTGGAAGATCATTTTGTTTTTACGTGGAGGCTTTTATATTGAAGTTTAATGATCAGATATATGTAGATTTTTCCCCTTGACTATGTCCAGAAGAATTCCTGAATGTGAGAAGTTCTTGCTGGGCTGATACTTTGCTGTCCATGGGAGAGCTTTCAGAAGAGTCCTGTGAACATTGGCCAGAAGCTGGAGTTTACTGGAATCCTAGTTTAGTGATTATGAATTATGAGCTACTGTTAGCAATTTGCCACCTTCTCTTGAAGGCGTGTAGAGAAGGCTTTTGAGATCAAGCAGAAACCTAGACTGATGAACTAATAGTGTCTTTTATGCACTGGCATATGCTTTAGCAATGGATCTACCATTTCACACTAGAGAAAAAAAGTTGTAGTCCTCTAGATAGTGGAAAGCTGAACTGGCAGTTAATAAAGCAACTCTGGCATGTTTGCTGTAGGAATCTCCAAAACTGTGACTGATTTAGTGCACCTTGTCTGTATAAAGGATGTTCCTATTATAATAGCTGAATTGCAGATATTACATTATCCAGTTGAGCCAGAGCAGTTGATAGCATCCATTCGCCAAGGAATTGTCTACTGAGGAGTTTTCCAGAATATGCAAACAGGAGATGACTCTTTTTCCCCAAGCTCTACCTGGCTGTTTCCCTGTCTGCAAACTTAATTTTTGCTGTTCTCTTCTTTGCTTTCCTTTGCATGAACATTCTGACTGGATATCTTGATACACCACTGGGTGATTGCCCATGGTCTTGAAAAGGGGAAAAATAAAAATTAAAAAAAAAACAGGTAAATGAGAAGCATCTGCAGAGAGCATTTTGCCACTGGGCTGCAACAAGCCCCCTATACACACAGTGCAGCTGCTCTCCCTGGTTGCTGCACCAGGGACAGTGCAAGCTGCTAATCCAAATTCTCCCCAGATATAATGGGCAGTATTAATAGTTTACAATGTTCAGGCAAGTAGATACAAAAATATACCATTCATGGTAGGGAAAGACATCTGTCCTTCTCTGCTAGTAGCAGCTCCTAGTAGACCCAAGTGTTGAAATTAGTACCAAAAGTAAGTTTTCTTTAGTGGCATCTGAGCTTAGCTGGAGTGGGAAGAAATTAAAATAAAGGTGGATTTTTTTTTTTAAACAGGAGAATCTGATATGAATAATATCTTTCAGATAATCCAGTAGCCAAAGAGAGCAGCAAAGGGAATGAGTTTAGCAGTCCAGCTACTGTAGGTACAAACCACTGAAGATAAAGTGTACAATACTGAGTATTAAAAAAACACTTTTCACTGTGGAAAACACTAGCTTGGATTTAAATTCATTCTTGAGAACTTAATGAATCTGTAGGAGGAAACTCGAATGACTCTAGAAGAACTGTTACCAAAAAATCAATGCAAGTCATTGCTAATTGCGGGGTATTTCACATCATGTAGCCATTACGTCTCTCACATTTCCATCTGTTGTTTGTTTAATGTAGCCTGTTGTGTTTGTGCTAAGAGATTAGCAGGTTAACTAAAATGTTAATGTGAGCTCTAGCAGAGCCCAGAGAAAAGAAGTGGAAGCAGAGTGTCTGGATGTTAGAAGCCCATTATCTAAAATTTACAAATGCTGAAGGAAGCATCCATTGCCTGTAGCTTGCAAAGTGCTCTGAGTAGGCAAGGAACACACAGGCATCCATCATCCACAGAAAGGCTGCTGGGCAGGTAGCCATTTCATCTGCCATTGCCATCTACCTGCCAAATTCCCCTTCCCTGCCTATTCAGAGAAAACCTATTGTGCAGAAACATTCTACTGACATATAGTAGTAACAGCCCTACTCATCCTTTTGTGATTGTGTTTTGTCCTTTTATAACTAATTTTTTGTATCTGAGGACAAAGAGAAGCCCTAAAATGAATGAACCCCAAAATACCCTTTGTAGTTGGCAACTGTAGCGAGCTCTGGGAGAAGCGGAGGATGGACCTGGACTATTGATGGAACCACAGAAAAGAATAATGTGCTACGCCCTCAGCAAACATGATTCATGCAGATGTTACCTTCTTTTTAAGTAGCTCCTGCAAGGTAAATTTTTTCCTCATTTCTACCCCTCCCCTCCCCCCAAATTGCTTTTTTTACATCTGTGTGGTAGCAATGACCACTGACACCTCAGCTGTAATTTATCAAAGCATGGAAGCACTTTGATGCCGGAAACAGAATGTGAGCTAATTGGTGTAAAAGTCAGTTAGGGACTGCAAGGAATGCATTTTATGAGATGGTAGAATCACAGTGCTGCTTTGATTAAGGTCCTTGAATTCACCAAAATTGCCTTTGATTTTTGGGAGTGCAGTTGTATAAAATTCTAGTTTACCTTTCTTTAGCTGATGATCTACTTTTCTTGCTGCAAATTTTCAAAGACAAGAATGTAATGGCCCTTTGTTCAGTGTACTTTTAATCAAAACAGCAGCTGATTCTTTTTGTTTGGTTATTTCCATTCTTTTCTTGCAAAATGTCTGTAAAGAACTAACAGACAATATTGACCAATATCTTATTTTGAAAACATTTTTCAAGGAAACAGATACAGTATTGGGAACTTTTCAGAGTACAAGTTGTACTTTAAGTTTCTAGATGCATGTATCTTTTCTTCAGAACCAAATGGAAACACTGGAGATAGCCCCTTTTGTTTGCTGTCTATGAACTGACAGTTATCTCCTCTGTCTTCTCCTCTGTTGTGTATCTACCCAGATTAAGTCTTCCTTTTGTCAAGGCTCATGTTTTCTAGTTCCCTCAACTTTGTTTTCCATAGCAGAATAATTCAGCTGAGGCTGCAAAGGCTGGGAATGGTAGAAAATGTGTGTCACATCCTGCAGGCTGTGGTTGCATTTTCTTGACCTTGTCTGGGGTTTGTTTTTTCCAGACCAGCTACTATTTGATTATGTTCAGCATGTCCTACATGCTAATCCAGAAGAGACACTTATCTTTCTAATTACATTGATAATCTGGATCATGCAAAATTACATTTTTTATGTTCATTATATTTATGAGAGGGACTCCTTTACATCCATGTTTATTTGGGAAGGGGATGGACTAGCACTTGCAGACTGAAGATTCTGTGTTAGTCGGTGCTCAAAGAGGTTCCTTACTCCTAAAGCAGGATGAGAAAATGTCTTAGCACACTCTCCGTTTGTCGCCTATCATCTAATAAATATCAGTCTTCTTCTCCAGTCCCTCACCAGATACATGCTTTTCTACAAGTCTAAAATGATGCTGAAATATTAAAAATACTTTATTTTAGACTACTATAGCTGTGTTGCTACGTTTGTTTTAACAGAAAGAAATACAGGTGGTAGAAGGATGAAAGTCAGAAAAACAGAGTAATGACAGCGGTTAGCAGATTAAGGTATTAAATGATCTGTGGAGGTTCTCTTAAGTGAGAGATGGAGAGGAGGTGGATAACAAGATATTACTGCAATAGTCTTGTTAAAACTTTGTCCTGGCACCACATCCTGCTTTTGCTGATGCCTGGTAGTTTAATCAGTTCTGAAATGGTGTCAGGAGTGTGTTGGCTTCTCTTTGCTGTACTGAAACCACATTCATCTCTATATGCTTAAAAAAAAAAAAGGAGAAGTGGATTCTGTTTCTGTGTAGACATCTTTTTTTCTCTGCTAATCAGTGTAACATGTTGGCTAGCAAAGTAAAGAGAGATGAAAGCTTAGATATGCAATGTTACGTGGTGGTGATATGCATAAAATAGGAATGATTTGGAGAAAATGTTAGGGACAGCTAGAGAGGGGAGGGATGACTTAAGACTGAACAGATATAGGGATTTTCCTGTTTTCTTCCCTCAGGCTGGGTGAGAGGAGACCTGGATCCAAAGGGGGCTTCTGGCCTGATCTGTGCAATGTGACAGGTTGAGCGCTACAGTCTAATCCATGGCCTCTGCCTTGCTGCAGGGCCCATGCTAAAAATCAGATTCAGCCACTAGAGATTTTATGTGTGGACCCAAGACATATTGAAGCACTTTCATGAGTCCAGTGTCACACTAAATCGTTACATTCAAAGTTAGCTTTGGGGTCATTTTTATGTTTGCTAGCATGCTTCTACACCTTTGCTCTTTCTTCATTGCTTTGCAGCTCCATGTTGCATCTAAATTTACTATGTATACCTGTTATATGCACGTTAGATATTATGTCTTTGTTCTCTTTGTTACCTCTAAAACTGTTTTTGTCCAGCTCCAGGTTTGCATTTCTTTAACTGACCGTGGGTGAGTTGTTTGTAGCTGTGGACCCTCCAGTGTGCCCCACCTCCTATCACCCCATGCCCATACTGCCCTGTACCTCATCCTGGGTCTCCACTTCTGAAGGCCTGTGCAGTCATACCAGGCTTGTATTTCTTGATTTATGTCGTGTATCATATCCTGGGCTGCATAAAAAGAAGCGTGGCCAGCAGGTCAATGGGGACAGGCTGAAAGAGTTGGGGTTGTTCAGCCTGGAGAAGAGAAGGCTCTGGGGACACCTTATTGCAGCCTTTCAGTACTTAAAGGGGGCTTATAAGAAAGACAGAGAAAGACTTTTTCAGCAGGGCCTGTAGTGACAAGGCAAGAGGCAATGTTCTTAAAGAAGGAAGAGCTTTTTTACAATGAGGGTGGTGAGGTGCTGGAACAGGTTGCCTAGGGAAGCTGTGGATGCGCTATCTCTGGAAGCGTTCAAGGTCAGGTTGGATGGGTCTTGGAGCAGCCTGGTCTAGTGAAAGATGTCCCTGCCCATGGCAGAGGGCGTTGGATTAGATGATCTTTGAAGGTACATTCCAACCCAAATCTTTCTATGATTCTATGATTCTTTTATGTTTGTCATAAATATCTCATTTTATATAGAATAAATCTTTGTTACTGCTATGCATTTGGAACTATTGTTGTACTATACACAGATAAACAAAAGTAAACACATTACATACAGTCAACAGCCCAGCTAAAGAAATTACTGTTACAGCTAAACCAAGTATAACAAAGTTCACACAAAACAGGTTGGATAAGACTCTGTTCTGAGGCTTTGCAAACTCAATACAAAGCTTATATCCTGCTACTGCAACGGCAGTACCACTGCCAGAGCTACAGCTCTGCAAAGCAACTAGGAGCTGTTTGGCAGCTTGTCTTAGAAGTCATAAGGGAAAATTAAATTTGTGGAAAGTGACTCCTGAAATGTGCTGATGAGTTCCCAGAAGTGGCAGCTTGGGAGGACTGGCTCTTCTGTGTTGCTTTACTCTGGGGTGGCTTCTGCGTATTTTCACAGGCATCGGTGGTGCAAGGGATAAGAGGTCTGACATTGTTATTGGTTGGTGAATTCAGGCTTGAATCAAAAGACTCAGGCTGGAGCATAGCTGAGATCCTCTCAGGCAGTTTCACCACCTCACTTCCTAGCCTGAGGAGTCTCCCATCAACTATGATTCAGGTTCAAAACCAGCCATACATGCAACATCAACAGCTCCGTTTAAATTCTTCAGTAGTAGCAACAACTGTGCTTTTCATGGCAGGAGTGTTTGCGCCACTTAATAATAGCAGCAATCAATTTATATCTAAAAGACTATTTGTGCATCTAGCTTTATTTCTGTTTTTACTTACTTCCTTTTCTCTTTCTCACAGGAATATTCTTTAGCTTCTATGTGAAAGTAAAGAAACCCCACACAGTATTTCCATTCCTTAAGCACTCTATCTAGATTTATAATATAGTATTTCCCCCTCTCTCTTCCATAAACACTCTTAATTACCTCAGGAGCTGGTCGAGAAGACAGATCTGGTATGCCAGGCTTTCCAGCAACTTTTCTGTCCTGTTCAGAGAGCTGGCAATGTAGCATTTTTGTTCCTTTTATGCTACTGGAAATCCCACACCCACTGAGCAGTCAATTTTCTGCCTTTTCAGTACATTGTGATCTTGATACTAAAGGGTTTGCTTGTCGGTTATTACTGCAGTCTCAGAAATTTTTAAATAATTCTGTGCTGTCTTTATCAAAAACGTGCTGACCCAAACTAGAAATTTGTCAGCAATTTTTCCCCTCTTAAACATGAGAAAAAATAGAAGTGGAATGTGGAGCCATTGTTAAATAGTTTACCTGGAAGACAATGGGGAACCTGTTGGTATTTGGATGTGGAGTCTGGGTGTTTCAGAACAGCTTGCTCCTGAGAGCTGGGGAGGTGAGAACCAGAGAAACAACAGCATGATTATAGAACAGCTTCAGTCAAGTGAGTTTTTTATTTTACCACTGTGTGTTGTTCAAGTATGTAGAAAAAATGAGCAAATTTACTTCCAAAGCTCAAAACAGGAGGCAAAGGTCAATCTAACTTCATATTTTATTTGACTGATTTGGAGTTTAAATAGCAGTAAACAGAAAATTCAACAATGAAACTACCAGGTTTCCAAGACAACAAGTACTGATCTTTTAGTTTTTAAACGCTAAATCCAACAGTTAAGCCCTACTCAATATTATTGAAATGTTGTCAAAATTAAGCACAGTCAATGATGTGAATCTAAATATCTAAACCATGCATATTGAAAAAGAATTAACCTACAGTGGTATTGGCATACCCACACTTGCACCATCTTTTTTCCATGTATCTCTCAAGCTTCTAGGTATTTTGTGTGATAGCCCGGATTCCCTAATTGTAGGGAATATGCATCAGGATATTGTTGCTATATTCTCACTCTCTTCAGAATGTCTTTCTCCTTGTTTCACAGACAAAAGGGAGAACAAAGTACACTGTCGTTCAGAGGGCGTTATGGACAGTTCAGTTGGCTCTGTGCCTTAAGGGTTTGTATTTAAATTGTATGTGCAGTTCTTGGCTATTAGATACTACTTAATAAGCACTACTGTCAAAGCAGTGAGTTTTAGGTCACATCACATATTTTCCAAAATTCTATTGCTTGAGAGTCACAGTGCAATGTCACAGTTAGTCTGAAAGTGAGACAGACATATTTTGATTTCATATAGCAAAGGCCCTTACTAATCAATCAAAGGGAAAACTAGGAGACTAAGACTATGACCAAGATGGGCCACGATTTAGACAGTTCAACCTTACCTTTGGCCAGAAAACTGATGGGACTCTTGGCAAATGATGTATGTTTTTGCAAATGCACAAGGGCATAACTAAGACAACATTGTTTGTATATGACTAGACAATAGATTGATTCATAAAGTATAGTTTGCATTCTAAAACTAAGCAGTGAATCCTCCATCAAAGTCTCTGTTATATTGGTTTCTTACACTGTGTCATTGTCTGAAATTATTTCAAGAAGCGATAGGTTTAAATGACTCAAGTCATCATAAGCCTGTCAAAATTCTCAGATACTTCTTTTTGCTCAAAAAGGAGAGGAAAAGGAACGTTAGGAATTGAGGCTGAGAAGTCTGTTATGGAGATGCTGTATGATCTTGTATTCCTGAAACTTCTAAAAATAATTTTTACTAGCAGCTATGACATAGATTCCCAAGGTAGTGAACTAGGTAGCTTCTAATTTACTCTTGTCCCTGGGCATTGATTTTGATCACTGAGTGTTGGTTTGAGAGAAAAGAAAGATATAAGATTATATTTTGAATATGATCTTCTGATTTTCGATGTGGAATAAGAACCCACTTTCTGTTTACACATGGATGAAGTTCTTCACATGTTAATGAACATGCTCTGCAAAAAATTAGCCATGCAATACTGTAAGCAACCAATTTGAAAGCCCTAACAGTCTCTTCATGCATCACTCTTAATGGTGGGTTTATTCAGAAAGATAATTCTTTAGATAGGCACATCTGTCCATATAGACTTATTCCACATACTGTGGGGCAGATATTCCTCTGCTAACATGACTAAATGCTGACATGCAATGGATCATCACCTTTCAATGGAACATCACCTTTCAGCTACATTTGGGCCTATCAGTTTTATTCTGAGGTAGTTCAATAGTCTTTTTTGTCATGTGTCATAAGACGTCCTTCAGCTAATTTCTTTATATGGTGGGTATAATGTTGGCTGTGTGTCATATTTTTCTGGACTTAGCAGGAGAAATGAAAAATTACATACTTTTTTATTTCCATCTATTTGAATTGACAGAGACCAAGAGATTTTGTCTCGGTCTAATTTATTTCTGTACAAGCTGAAGAAATTTGATCAAAGGTACCTGGAAACAAAGAGTTTTGGTGCTGTAAGGAAAAAGGGGCTGTTCATTTTCTTAGGCAGAGTTTTTGGCGTTAAAGATGAATTCTTTTTTTTCACTCTATTCTCTACTTTGTCCTTGGTACAGGGTACATAGTACATGAATACGTACATGGAAAAGAATGTCTTAATTCAATTTTGTGCCCATACTGAAAGCTTATCCAAACACTTGTTTAGAAATATCAGTGGAAATGGAGTAAGATAAGGCATTCTCCAGAGGTTTATAATACTTCTTTGTCTCACTTTCAAATCATTATATGAACATCTGAGAGAAATTTTGGCACTTCTTCTTTGAAGCAGTAATGTTCTAACCCTATATAGGCAAACCCCCACAGTGGAAACTGATGGAATCCAGCCATTTGGCAGGTTGAGACCCATAGACACCAGTTAGCTTTAAAGTGACCCAAAACCTTAGCATTTCATAGGTCCAAGTATCTGTTGGGTTGCGGCAGTCACATTTGTCCTTTGTTAAAGCTTCTCTTAATGCAGGTAGGGAGAAATGCTCAAAATTCACTTGAATTTCAGTGATATCTCCATAGGGTTTTGTTACAGGGGAAATATACATTACCTACCTGCCTTTGGTATGATTTTGGGATGGAGGTGGGCACCTTAGCCATTTGACAATGTCACCACTGCCCTTCAGAGAATCCATAGTGAAATCTGTCCAATGTAGGGTGAACAAGGAAGTCAGTAGGGATGCTGTGTTTTAGCCTCTAAGTGAGATGGGCTGTCAGAACATGAATGGGTTTATTGCAACACTTGGAAAGGCACAGAGATGCCAGTTCTTGGTCAGATGCAGCCAATGCAGGCCAGGAAGGTAAGGGAGGGAGTTGGCAGACGGATCAAAGAGTGAAAGGTGTGAGTCAGACCAAACTGCAAAGCAGGCTGAGCAATTGTGCTCAGGCAGATCCTGCCAGGAAAGGATGGGCAGCATCCAGATGCTCCAAAATGGAATGACATCTAATTGGATGTTTCCTAAGTTCATCATACAGAGTAGGCAGAAGCTTTTTTAGATATTTTCAAAGAAAACTGTGTCCATATGTAACATCTGAGACTGCTACACCATACCGTCTGTATGATACGTCCAGGAGTAGTCTTGGGTTTCAGAGTTGTTTGAGAAGTGGTTCTCTGGCTTTTCTGGCTTCTTGATCATTTCACTGGCTTCTTATAGCAGTCAGTTTAGCACCATCACAGAGATCAAACATCATGCACTTGCCCAAGGCTTTTGGCATTGTTGATCATTCAATGTATAAGTAATACTCCCCCTGCACCCTAGCCCCAGGAACCTATGTTTATGTCAATGAATACACTGGGCCCTTAAACATAATGCCTGAGCGCAGTGCTAACATGACTCTTTAGGTCCTGCCATTCCTGGTTTCTGATTCATCTTTCTCTCCCTTCAGCAGGCCGGGCTGCTTTTTTGCATGTCTAAAATTCTGCATACATTGTATAGGACCTAAAGAAAATTCCTTATTTAGATAAAACTGCCCTCTGCCTTTTCTGCCTCCTTCTTTCCCACCATTGGTAAGTATCTAAAGTACAGATGCTGCATTTAACATCCCTGAAACAGGTTTTGTATGTTGTGTGTCCTGTCAAGATGGCACATGAATATGTACGAACATTTTCTCCCTTCTGACTTGGTGGTCCAGGTCAAACCAGCACCTACTTGTTGGCCCAGACTTGTGCTGCGTAACTGGTCTTGAAAAAGGAATGAGGAAGATAATGGAAAAAATCTGAATCATGCTCTGAAGGTGTCAGTCTTTCTCCACTGACTATAGAGGGAGCTGAGGACCAATGGATTCTAATTTAAATGTTTTGGTTAAGTGTCAGTATGGTGGAAAGGTGGAAAGGATTCAGGCTTTGTAATCTATCGATACAAATATGTGTGAATGTATGTGGCCATGAGGGAAGGAAAGAAGATTGTGCATGTGTTTTCTTAAATGTCAGGTGTGATCTGACATTCCATAAGTTTCACATAGCCTTAGATGAAAAAAAAAATATGGGGAAATTGCTGTAGTTATAAACTAAGGAAACTTCCCTTATTGTGTTGTTTTGCAGCCTATCTGTCCATTTTTGAGTCTGCAACATCCACAAATCCTCCAGGCTTTAAGCTTCTCAAAGTTACAGAACTAAGGAAAAATTTATTTTCTGTGATCAAAGAATATACATCATAGGGGATTTATGAAAATGAATAGTAAAAATGAAACAAAATCATAGAAACTATCGATTCATCATTCAAATGATGATCCAGGGAAAAGAAACTTTTAACACCACCATCATCCAGTGTACTCCCAATTGGATCAAAAGAAGATTCATGGCACAGTGAAAGTAGGTAAAGGTAGCTGAAATCTCTCATTTCTACTTACACAACATTTACAGCTGCTGTTAAAATAAGATTTTTACTGTGCCAAGGAGAGAGACTTTCAGCAAAGCAAAACTCATTTTGTGTATGACCTTTAAAAGTCATCAGTTTCAGATGACCTCCTCACATACAATGTAGTACCCCTTTTCAGGTAGTAATGAACTGTCTGCTCTAATACTTTCAGGTAAAGCGGCAGTTAAAGTTATAAATGTGGAGAAAATAAGCTCCCAGGCTTATCTTATTGGCGACATCTTTTAAACGCCATCAGACCTGCACAACAAACTAACTTAATGCAGCCCTAGAATAAAGTTATCAAGGCACCAGAAGCGGAATGCCTTGCATTTTTCATTTAAGTAAAATGTGTGGCAAAACTTAACTTGTAAATACGTCAGAGTGATAAATTCTTTTTATACTTGGCACTGACAAGAGAATAGATTTTAAATTTTAAAAGTACTATGCTGCACCTTGTTACTTTCTGTCAATATTAATATTAGAAAGCAGTAAATTAATCCAGTGTTTGCATGACCGGAGAGGTGTACTTGGTGTAAAACAAAATATAGCATCATTTCAATTGAAAAAAAATCAGTTTTTAAACTCTTCTTGAAAATGCAGGAGAAAGTATTTTGATATGTATCACTTTGAAGAAAATGTTGCTAATGCTGTATGACTTGCTTTCAAGATAAAATCTGCTCACTAGTGCAGAGAAACCATTTCTGCAAATGCTGAATATTAAAATGAAAAGAGTCAGTCAATAAAAGTACTGAGAGGGGAAAACCTGATTTTTAAAAAATAATAAGGTTGGGAACAGGGGCTTAAATTATTTACTGTGTCCCTGAGGGTTTAGAGTGATATATGTTTACATTTTTCCAGGCTGTATGTGTTTGAGGGTAAACTGAAGTTGAATTGTTTCAGTTCATCATAATTGTTTTAGGGAGCACTGAGAATAGTCTATAGAATGGCATACAAGATGACAAACAATTGTTATAAACTGCTGTTAGTGTGATTCCTGTAAAAATAAGAAATCTCTAGGGAGTTTTTTTAAAAATATTTTTTAAAAACCTTACTACATCATTTCCATAACAAATCATTTTATTTGCTTCATGCTATTTTATGAAGATATTAATTTTAATCTCATGGGTTGGTTTTTTTTTTGTCTAAAGAAGTAATTTAAAACATTACTGACACATTAAACTGATAATGTGATTAACTTTGTACATTAACATTCTCTGTTTAGTTAATTCAGGATTTCTCGTATCTGTAAACCCAAAATGATAAATCAGTTGATGAAACTGTTTAACATCTGTGTGCAGCCCAATACTTATCCTTCAAGTCTAAAAGAGTTTTGCTAATTATTTCACAAAGAACAGTGAAGAAACTTGGCAAAAGTGGAAGTTTTAATAAGAAATCTACTGTTCATAATAAAAAATTGGAGAGGAAAAATGGATGGGTGATAGCTGATAATTGATTAATAAACTGAATCTGCCCATCCTTGGAAACTAACTTACTAATATTTGATGTTGTCAGACTCCAGTGTCTATGTTTAATGAAGTTGGGGTGCCTAAAACAACCACTTCATTTCCTGTATAGCCACAATCCTTTAAATGATCAATGGCTCGCCTGCACCTGAGGCAGGAGGCCCCTGTGAAAAAAAGCATAACAGTATGTGGATACAGAAAGTACTGAAAAATTGGTTTGGACAGTTATTCTTAAGTATGATATTTCCTGAATATTTTTACTTCCAACAGGAAGAATATTATGTCAATTTTCTTTTTTTTTTTTTCCCTCTCACTTTCCCAAAATTTCATATAATAGGATTTTTAAAAAGTGAAACTGTGTGTGTAATAGAATCACAGGGTATTTGAGGATATTGAGGTTGGGAGAGATCTCTGGAGGTCATCTGGTCCAATCCCCTGCTCAAGCAGGGTCACCCAGAGCTGTTTGCCCAGGACTGTGTCCAGATGGCTTTTGAATGTCTCCAATGAATGACTCTGCAAACTCTCTGGGCAACCTGTGCCAGTCCTGGGTCATCCTCCCAGTAACAAAGTGTTTCATGATGTTCAGACAGCACCTTCCATGTTTCAGTTTGTGCCCTTTGCCTCTTGAACCACTCATATCTTCATATCTCATGGTTCCTATAAAAGCCATTTTATCCTCTTAATGGAACCTTTTACTAATCAGAAAAGCTCATAACCTTTAGCAAATGTTTACAGAAGAGCCCAAATATGGATTGATGGAACTGGTAGGAGGTGGTGTATCTGGGACTGCTTTGTGCCTCATTAGACAAGGCTCTTTTAGCAGCTTGACTGTGAGCTGCATATGCAGTCTCTTGATTTTTTCACTCCTGAAACAGATGATACGTTGTCTGCTCTTTTGTTAGAGTAAAATGACCAAGTCTAAGTCTGTGGAGAAATTTTATGTGAATTCAGCTGTTGTGGTTTGGTGAAAAAAGTGTGGACTTAAAATTCCTATCATTAAGTTCAGTGAGCTTTCATTGCCAGTGAGCTGGCATTGCGTGGATGATAGATGAAAGACACCTTAATTTATCTCCTGCCCAGAGATTGAGTTCCATGCAATGGTTTCCTGTAGCATTGGACAGCCGTGTGGCCTTGGGAAAACAAAATATGTAATTGGAAAGTTCTGAGATTTTAGGAGTTCTCTAAGAAGCCCTAGTGTAAAAGGTATTTCTTTTATTCCAGAATTAGATTCTCATTATGTTTCAAGTTTCTATTAAAGTCCCATGCCATTATTAGAACTACTGTAAATCCATCTTGGGAAAAAAATAACCCTACAATGATGACAATAGTCCATATTCTCTTCTAGCGTTAGTGTTAAAAACACTTTTTCCTTCCACTTAGTAAGAAGTAAATGGATAATATTTAAAAAAATGGATAATATATCAGCTTGAACAAATTAGTTTGTTTTAAAGCAATTGGAAGCAAAATTGCATTTATAATGGAGTATGGCCTGCAAATATGCATGAAGAATATAAAAACAGTATAGTACAGCCACAGTATATGGTTCTGCTTGAAGAAATTTCTTTAGTATCAGAATATTTGTGGAAAACAGACATCAGAAACCTTCTAGATTATAAATCCAGTTCCCTGTTACAGTTAGTAACAGCAAATTATAATCCTTTTCATAAATTACACCTTTCTGAGTCTGAAGCTTATTTTCACTCAGACTCCACTGTCTCCAGTAGACCCCTGACCTGTCTCCCACCTCCAATGCTGTTTAATTTTTTCTCTTATTTCTATCCTAAAATTACACACTGTTAATTCATACCCATTTATTCTAGTGCCTTGTTCTTTATTTTAAATAGCTATTCTCTTTTCCTGATATATATTCCTGGATGTATTTATAGAGAGCAATCAGGTCTTCTGGAATTAGTACTTTTGAAATAGATATCACGCTAATTGCCTTCTTATTTCATGCAAATCTTATGGGCTGGAAGTCCCTCTCTAGCTTGGTGACTATGAAGTGACATTTTCTGTCTTCGTTTGCAGGACTTTCTGTTTTCCTGAGGCTATACCCTATAGAAGCAGATACTCAAGGGGATATAGGCAAGGAAGATGAAATTAGGAGCATTCTGAGCTGCCAGTGCTGGTAAGGGTTAGGCAGTTAACTACCTATTGCGCTCATAATCCTATGGTTCAGGCCTTCTTGAAAGTGTGTACTTTTCCTTGCTTTTATTTTTCGTTAGTATTTGAGGAAATACTCAAATAATACTCAACGGAAATAATTCCATTTATGCAAGTGCTGAACTAATCTAACTCTGAACACCTGCATTAAAACCGATTCGTTTCTTGAAAGGAAAGCTAGAATATCATCTTTGTCTGCTACAATTACAGTTTCTGAAAGACATTAGATAAACAGAATCAGACAAAGAACATCAGACTGAATTCCTGTCTATTTATGAGAATTCCAGTGTCGATTAAATTTCATTGACTTGCAAAGCACCCTTTCTTAGTTCTTTTCAAATGCCGCGATATACTTTTCCCTGTTGCAAAAAATGAGGGGGCAGTTATATTAGCAGGTGTGAGCATTAGATGTTGATGCTTCATATCAATGTCACAACTGGAAAACTGCAATCTAGGGACACTCTCTTTTGCTAGCAAAGAGGAGAACTCCATGTCAGACTTACAGGGAACAGAAGGGGAGAACGAGCTGTGAGCCAGGCTGCCTTTACCACCTTGCTAAACATTTTGCGAATGAGATGAAAGGTCCCTCACTGCAGCTGAAAGGAGTTTAGAAGAGGCTCAGATGGTGAACATCCCCTCTCCCCATGGCTTCACTGTGAAGCTAATAGGTCATAAGCACAACTGCATCTGTTGTCTGGATTCCTTGGCTGCATAAGAAAAGCTTATGTGTCTCAATGTGGGAATGAAGCACAAAATAATCTGAGGGCATCGCTGCTGATAATCGGGAAAACTCAAGAGGTTGTTGGAAATCACCTTTTCCTGGAACTCTACGTTCAGTTTACCCTCCTAGTTCACCAGGAGTACATGTGAATAATTTCAGCCCTCCAAAAAGGAAGGAAGGAAGGAAACCACAGAGACGTTACTTGCAAAGGTCCTTTCCCAACAGCATATAGGAGAAACGTAGGTAATGATGTCTGGTATCAAAAGGAAGGAGCTTGTCAGGACTGCTGTGATTGTATGGTTCACAGAATTAGACTACACTAAATAACTGTAACAGGATAACTGAAAAAGAAGTTATTTCTTCTTTTTGTGAAAGCACTGTTGCCTGCACGCAAGAGAATTTGTGTCCATATCCTTTGTCAAATCCTGGCTCCTCACTGTTTCTTCTTGTGTGTTTCTTCCAAACCAAAGGTCAGCTGGGCATCTTCATCTGTACTGTTTCAAAGGATCAGAAGTGTGAAGAAAATTCTGAACTATCTAGTGAAGGGAAAGGTGTGTCTATGGCAGTTCAACAAAATCAGTAAAGACTTTGAAAGTAAACAGCTTGCATTAATGCTCAGCATCACTGAACTGCTGACTCCTGGGCACCAAAGGATTAATCAACTTTTATTCTCACAGGAGAAACACCGATTAAGGTTTGGGTTGTTTGTTTGGTTTTTTTTCTTTTCCATAAGAGGCGTTTGTGGTTTACTGCTAACACTGGCAAAATTGCACAAATAGACAAATTGCACTAGGATGATATCTGTAGCCTGTGAGAGGAGAGGCTGCTTGCAACATGCATTTTTATAGCATGCTATAAAAGAAATGCGATTTGCACTTGCTGACACTGAACTCCTTTATCAAAGCCAGCCAGGTAATGCAAAGCAAGTAGCAGATTGTGCTTTTGTGTGTTATACAGAATTTATACATACTTCCTCAGGTTTTATCTAATCCAGGAACTTAAACTGATAAACTGTATGATTGGAACCACCCATACACAGAGATTGCAAACATTCAGTGCTTTCTTTTCCTCTTTCTTTCTTTCTTTTCCTGTTGGGTCATTAGATGTGTTCTCTATGTGAGAATTAGAAATGGTGGCTTATGTGAAAAATGTGGTAGTAAATATTATTGTCAGAACTTTGATCTTCCAGGTGCACTTAGGGTTTTTAGTGAAGAGGCTGTCACTTTAGGGGACATAGTATGAAAGCAGTCTTTTTCTAAATTGTATACATTTTGTCATGTTTTCCTGTTTGCTTCCTGCACTGATTCCGTAATGGGAACAGTTAGATGTTACATTTATTCTATGCTTCTCTTCTAAGTTCCTTATCATTTATGGGTTTGATTTATTGTGTTGTTCTTATGTAATTCCGTAAAGGATAGCTGCTGTGAAGAGTTTCAGGTGGGCATTTTGTGTTCAAAATGTTTCTCTTTGTGATGATTTGAATAGCCATTTAAGCTTTACAAATTATGATCTGTGATTTGAATCACATGGACTGGTGAAAAATGTAGTATTGAGTACATAGATTTTCTATGAGGCGCCTCTGTTCTATCAGTGTAATTAATATAATTTCTATTTGGATAACAACATTTCTGTTGTTTACCCATCATTACTGTGCTTTCTTCTAATGCTAAGGAATGTTTTTATGGATATGGAAATATCTATTACTTTACAGATTGGGTCAAACCAACAAAGGCATATGCCTCCCTGTATGGCGTGGTTAGATATGTTTTTCTCCCCAGAAACCACCTTCCTGTAAAAATAATTTAGGAAGTGCAAGATTTTTTTATTATTAAGAAAACCCAACCCAATAATGTGTGAGGAAAAGTCATCTGCTAGTGAATACAGGAAAGATGTGAACCTGTTGGAACAAGTCCATAAGAGGGCCACGAAGATGATCAGAGGCTAGAGCACCTCTCCTGTGCAGACAGGCTGAGAAGAGTTGGCGTTTTTCAGCCTGGAGAAGAGAGGGCTCCCAGGAGACCTTATTGTGGCCTTTCAATACTTAAAGGGGGCTTATAAGAAAGATAGGGACGGATGTTTTAGTAGGGCCTGTTGCCATAGGACAGCGTAATGGTTTTACACTGAAAGAGTAACTCCACCTCAGCCAGACCCAATACAGCTGGGACTTAGAGTTACCTGTCATGCAGGTGGATTTCTAATAAACCAGTCACATGTCATAGGTAAAGGAATGCAAAGCTGTGGGCCTCCTTCTGCCTGGAAGGAGACTTTATTCTTAGTTGATATCCATGCTGATGTGGGCTTCTGGAAAGGTTTGAAAGAGAAGAAAAGAGCCAGAGGGTAGGCAGAACCATTCTCATGAGGAAATTCTGGCTCTTGATTAAGCTGTGATTAAGCTGCTCCATTTGAGAGACGAGAATTTAACTCTACAGGAAATAGATAGTGAAAAGGACACAGTTACTTACTAGGAAGAATGATGTACTGCCTCGCAGGTAGATTCTGTAACTCTTTAAGAATCCTTTCTTTTGAGCTGTAATTTTGCTCCTCAAATACTGGCACCAGGTTGGTAGGCATGATTTATCTGTTGCTGCGCTAGACAGTAAATTTCCATTCAAGCATGCACTGCTGTATTACAAGCACAATGGTAGTCCTTTGGATATAAAGTGCAGAGATTTTTTTTTTTTTTATTAGGACTCCAACAAGCTCTGTGGAAGCTGCTGTCAGGCACTGTTTATGGGTGTTTGAGGGGGAGCAGAAACTCTAAGCTGCAAGAAGGTCTAGGTGTCTTCTAGTCTGGAATAAAAGGAGGATGTAGAGAATGTGTCCTTGTCTTCTCATGGGTCACTCCTTCCAGCAGTTTACCAGGAACATCTTCTATGTCAAAGAGTGGTCTAATAAAACAATTTCAAGCTGTAAGATGGAGGCATAGATTGAATATGCCAACCAACTTCTTGTTGGGCTTTGAAGTTCATCACTTGCATTAGCTGGTCTCTGCTCTTTCAAGTATGGTGAATAGAGTCTCAAACCAGGCAATGACTTGAATTTACTGTGATTACAGATTGGTAAAATTTATGTGGAGAGAGGCATCACAACTGCATGGAGAGACAGCTGGATAGCCCCATTTAAGTGTTGCTGGGGTCAAAGTTCTGGGAAGGAAATGGTAGGAGGACCTGAGAGTATGTCCACTCTGTGAGGTTTGTGCCTGGAAAAATGAAAAGAAGGAAGAGGTAGGGATTCAACAGATTTGGTCATGAAAGACATCAGGCCACATTTCTAAGCAGCTCTCTGCTAATTACAATGGCAGCATTGATGTTCATGCTGTATGGTGTGAATCACATTTCAGGAATGATTCACTATTCCAGTTCGGGGCCGTGAAGCCTGATTAGTGTTTCTATGTCACTAGTCTCTTATTCCCACTACTGAACATTTCCACTGAGGTCCATTAGACAACTCTGCAAGACCAAACTGGACACCAGCCTTGGTTTCCACAGACTCTTATCTGTGGAACACGTATTTCCCTGTTCAAACCCATGAGCTTGAGCTGTCAGACCTGTTGTGCCGATTTTTTTGTTTGTTCCTTAGAAAAAACCAAATCACTTCACCATAGAGTAATCCATCAAAACCTTGATTTAATTTCATTTTTGGTATTTTTATGTTTTTATTTGCCCTTTTAACATAGTGTTATCAAAGCTGTTGTTGATTACTTGCAGGGCATACCCATGGAGATCAAGGTAATTTTAAAAATAAGTTCTGTGGGTCCAGGATTAACTCTTTAGTGAATAAATAATTTTACTTTCAAACAAATTCTTTCAAGACTCTGAAAATATTCTGGTGTCAAAGACGTGTATTCCTCTCTTCTATTAATATTCATTAAGAACTGAAAGAAACATGTATTAAGTTCCACTGGGGTTTGGCTTCTACTTTTGTGTTCTCACTGAAGTTTCTTTTAATGTATTCTGAGAAGTCTTTGGTAACCTTTATGCTCTTTAGTTGTGTGCAAGCTTTTAGACTTCTTCCTCCACAGAAATCACTGTCTGGTTCTGAATGTATTATTGTTGTTTTCTGTCATATTGCAGACCTCCTTTGCAGCTTGTTGAGACTGAGTGAATCTTCTGTTCATCTTGAATGAAAGCTGGTACAGAAAATTGGACACATTCACCAGGGTAATTGCATCTATTTGCAGTTCAACTTCCAGTGGTTTTCTTGCAGTGAGAGAATTGAGATGTGGTGACAGTGTTAGGCTTTTTGACGCAAAGCTGCCTGAGACTCAAGTATGATGCATTCAATTCATTTCTCTTTCTATAGCAAAGAGAAGACCTGCAGTAAAGATATTTGTTTTCCCAGCTGCTGTCATATAGACTGTCTTTTTCTTCCATCTTCTACTTCTGTATTAAAATTTTCCCTGCAATCATAGTGTACTTATATTTGCTTTGAAACGCTTTGTAAATGATTCCCCTGTAATAGAATATTATTATATGCTAAGAAATATATTGAAATACCATCTTAACAACTGTCAAGAATATACTTGGTACATGTGGTTTATAGATTGTTGTCAAGTGATTTAATTACAGGGTAAAATTCTGATTTTCTAGGATTATTCTTTTTATTGAATTGATCTTTGAAAATATTAATTTCAATGTCTGACAGATCTTAGTTTCTCAGATTATTTATTGACAAACATGAATGTATGAATTATGAAGAAAACCCATTTTCATAGTCTATACTGATGGAGTGCAAAAAGGGACACTACTGTATTTCTGTGAAAATTTAAAGAAAAAAGATATTTATGGTGTAGATTTACACCATGAGAAATAGGTATACTTTTTAAGTTACTCTCATAGTGGCAGATGGTGTCTTGTAGGTAGAAAATTAGTTATTGAGAAACTAAAATCTTCAAATATAAAGCAGTGATGAAATCTTAAGTAAAGACCACATTTTTCAGCAATATTTGTTGAAGTCAATGACAAAGATTACACAAGTTTCTGGACGGATAGCCTGAAATTTCATCAGCAAATAAAAAATGTACTATTTTTGACATAGAGCTCCAGCCTGGGCTTTGAGTGGTGTCTTTTAAGTGATTGTTTTGGGGAATTCATATGAAGGACTTAATGAAGATCTCAGTAGTAGTGGTAGTCTAAAATTCTAAAACATCAGAAGTAGAATAATATCTACTCACTTACAGAAAGATATTTATTGTGGCAATGAAAAGAAATTTACATGTAGCGGTTTGAAACAATCAAGATTTTGAAATTAATACAGTATAGGATTTTTAGTAGTGGTAAATCAGAGTGTTCAGTGACACACATGGCTCTTTAATCCACAAGCTGTTCAGAACCAGCTATAATAGCATAAAAAGCAATTGCAAGCCCTCACTACCAAACCTCACTCTTAGTCTCCTTCTGGCCCTATCAGTCTTGCACTGTGAGCTACGGGGTGACACAAATTTGCTGGAGGATAATGAGAGCTCTCAGCTTGTTGACTGCAGTACTTTCCTGGGAGATGAGAGATGCGGTCTTATTCCTCCTCAAGCTACAGAGAAGGCTCCTCTGTGTTTTAAAAGTAAAAGCATGAAGCAGCTGTGTTACCCAAAAGAAAGATCCAAAGGCAGCCAAGGGCAGGAATGGGTCCAGGCTGTGAATCCCTAACACAGAAATGAGACCAGTCTAAGGGAGAGGGGGATTTCAGACATACCTCTGTCTTTCTAAGTGTCTAGTTATTAAGAAGAGGATCGCTGAGACTTGCCTGATTTTTCACTCACCAAATAAAGAGCCAAAATGCCCAAGTGTGGGGTTTAAAGATTTAATTCCCAGTAAGGTGCTTAATAGTTAGCTATGGCAGCACAGAAATTCCTTGTGAATTGAGGCCTGAGGCCTTTCTTAACACTGTTCACAAAATTCCTAAGAGCTGCGTACTCCTACAGGTTTCTGTTAAAAATGAGAATATTCAGTGCATGCTGAATTTTATGACTTTAGAACACTGAATGTTGTGGAAGAAAAGGCATATGATAATATATTTGATGCCTTTATTAAATTTATAAAAAAACTTTGTCCATCTGGGATAATTCTATAGACAGTTAAGCCACATGGTATTATTTTGTTGAGGGAAAAAAACCAAACAAGATAAAACTTACCATTTCAGAATATGAAATATGCCATGAATAAAGTAAAGAAAAAATGTTTCTGCAGTGATTAGGAAAGGCCTGATCATTCAGGTCTAAAAGGGATATGAATCTGCCTTTCCCTCCCAAAGGAGGGGTTTGGAGCCCAGTACGAGCTCTGTTGTTGACATATGGTGGAGAGAATGAGGTAAATGAAGAGGTTCCAGTGTGCAATCATGAAGCATGTTTACTTTATAGATGTTAGGGATTTTGGGGGATTTGGGTTTGGGTTTTTTTTGGTAAACACTTCTGTTTAAAAAGGGAATTTTGTGAAATAGGTGGTGAAAAGTTTATAATTGTACAATATGCCCTCACAAATGAAAACTGGGCACACTAGTTATGTTTATGTGTTCTTGAAGTCAGTGGCCACCCTCATCTTAGCAGCTTGCAACCCTGGCATGCTAAAACTGTAGTCCTAAGAAAAGAAGAAAGTATTGTCATAGCCCTGAGGGCACCAACAGGCCTTCCTGGCCCTCCCCAACCTCTCCTGGGGACTCCCCCACCCCAGCCCCCAGTCCTGGATGTTACTGGTCACTCCAGGGCCCAGCCCTGTTTGCTCACTTCATGGCTGGATTTCCTGGGTTGATCTTGGACGTGACTTGTTACTTTGCATCCTTACGTTGTGGCAGTCTGAAGTCTGGAGTGCAAACATGAGTCATGTGGAATAACCAGAGAAACAGGAGTGTCTTCAAGGATTGTCAAGAGGATTGCATGTTGTCCTTAACAGATGACCCAACTGCTGAGCTGAAAGCACAGGAGGACATCTCTGGCCACGAGCAGAAGGAGGAGTGGAGCAGCTGGTGGGGCCAGGAGCAATGGGGAGGGGTGGTTGTCAGAGCCAAAAGCGTGCAGGGAGGACATGGCAGTTTCAGACAGGCTTTTCCACCCAGAAAAGTGTCAGAACCCCACAGCTTACAAATCCCAACCTGAGTAATTGGTGTTACCGTGGGAGAGCAACCTGTGGGTCTTGCAATAGCCTCACTGGAAAGCTAGAGCAGAGGATCGCAAAGCTATTATAGGCAGATGTCAGAAGTAGACATTTACTATTATCTGCTTATGTTTCTTTTTTTTTCTTTCTTCATGCTAAATGATTCGTGTCTATGACTGGGGAATAGCAGTTTATCAAACAGTCTGAAGCTTAGGTCAATATTCTTAGGCTTCCGAATAAGAGTTTGAGATCCTTTTTCACTGACTTGTAAACTTTAGTGTAGTTGGTTTTGCTGTCTGTAAATGAAGAATAGAATGCCTCGTGGTGTGATGGTTACTACTCTGAAGTGGTTTCTTTTATTATTATTATTACTATTATTAATTCCACAATGGAGAGTTCTGAGAATTTCTCCGTGCTCTTATGTGAATGATACTTAAAGGTAGTAGTCTAGAAGCCATGGTTTATCACTATATTAAGGAATTCAGATCTGTCACTCAGTTGGAGCAAGTGGCCCAGAAGTGAACAACTTATGTCAAGGTTTCCCTACATTAATATTTCTCTTATTAACTAGTGGTGATTGATTTCATCACCACAATCAGTAGATGATTTTCACAAGTCTTAAAAGGAGTGTGCTTTAGTTGTGCTATAATGTGGACTGAAACATTGCTAAGAAAAAGAGTAAGAATACATAAATATAACCGATAAACTTTTTGTGTTTGTGTCCACTGAAAATAAAATTGCTTTCTCAATTTCCATCACGCTATCATGGTTAGCCATTATAAGGCTTTTGTACTGTGAGGGATAAATCAAATCCCAGTAAATACCCACAACATACTGTCATGGCCCTCTTTGTGCTCTCCTTCTTTCTCCTTGCTAAGAAGTCTTTTAGTGGATACCAAGCAGACCCTTCCTTCCTACAGCAGCAGACGTCAACCTAGATAACTTCACAGAATGAAGCTGTTTTACTTTCACTCAAAAATACCAGTGACAGCAAATCTCACAGGGCTCTCTCTAAAATGACATCTGTGTATAAGAGTTGATAGTACTATTTGCTTTTTATAAGATTTCAGCAGAAAATGAACAGTTATTTATTTATTAAGCAAATATTTAAAGAAAAAAATAAACCAACTGGTATAGACAGAAACATTTAAAGCCTCATGGCTACAACAGAACATCAGTTATGTGGCTTATGCACTTTATATTTTTCACAATGTATAACATTTTAAAAATTTTTCTTCAGATTACTGCACCAGGGAAAGAATACAGTAATTAAAGTAGGCAAAAGAAATCTTAAAGAGTGCTAGGGAAGAGGAGCGAGTGAAATGAAGTAGTTTCCTGTGATAATGCACCACATAATAGAGTAGGAAGGAAGTGAAGAAAACTTAATCAGGAAGAAAGCAACACCAAGTTATTCTAGCTATGCAGGGCAGTGTACATGGATCTCAATTTTTTCTCCCAGGGGAAGACAGCAGTCATCTTAAGTAATTAAATTTGTAGGTTAAAGCAGTGTCAATGCAGGTCAACAAAAATAGGACATGGAATTATTGAAGCCAGTCGACTGTCATTGTAGGGAGCCTGACAATGTGATTTACAGCAAATTTCAACACAAACTAACAAGGAACTTTCCTCTGTAGAAGATTATAGTATAAGAATATACAGAATAATTCTCTGTGTATGTAAAGGTATCAAGAATTAAGCACAGATCTTGACATGCTGTTCATATGGATGTGGTACTGTGTTGAAGAGAGCTATGGGAACCTTAACAAGTATTTAGTTCCTCTGCACGTTGCTTTAGGAGATCCAGGTTTGAAAGGATGTACTTCTGTGGAAGATATATAGATTGTTTTGAGACTGATATTGGAAAGGCTCTTTAGGGACTGCTTATAGCTAGGCGATCTCTTCTGTATGTGCCATTACTGGTGGGGATCAACACCACTCCTTCCTGGTTTTTGTTTGTTGTTGTTGGTTTTTGATGGTTTGTTTGTTTGTTTTTTAATTTTTGGTTGTTTTGTTTTTAAGCAAAACCTGTCCTCTCTGATGTCTTTTGTCAGATTTTTAAAATCCCTTCTGTAGGCTCCATCCCATCCTGTGGCACTGTGGCCTCCCTGTCCCAGTTTATCTTGGAACTTTCCTGGTGCTGCCTGATGCTTGGTGAAGCCAAATGCAGTGGGTTTTTTTGTTGTGCTTCCCATCAGAGCCATCTGGGGACTTGCTGAAAAGGGGGACCGTTCCTTTAGAGGTACTCTTGGTCATATTCCTGTTCTCGTGTGTGTGTGTGTGTGCATCTCCAAGTATCAGGACACCGTTTCATGCCCACTGGAGTTGTTACTTGCTTTGATTACTAAGAAAGCACCCATTTATCTTGTATAGCAGCAATTTTTACTCAAAGATGCGTGCAACACTTCTTCAAAAAGAAAAGAAAATCTTTCAAGTAAAAAAAAAAAAAGACTTACAAAGAGGTGTTTTTCAAGATGTTCAGAATGCAGTTTCTATTAATTCTGAATGTTGTCCAAACTAGTCAACATACAGCTGTTGCAAATCAACTTCCTTGTTAAGAAAAAAATGTTATGTAAAGCATCAAAGTAAATTGTAAATGGATAAGTTTAGGATCTTTTGCTGTCAAGAGAAATAAAATATAATATAAGAAATTGCATGAGGGCCTGCTTTTCAGTTGCTGTTTTGAGAAGGATACAAAAAAGTTTTAGTAGTGTCTGAGTTCTGAAGTGCATTTTGCATATTTAACTTCAATTTTCTTTGCTTTCCACCATCTATTGATAAATGTGATGAGTTTCTCTTGTGAATAAGTAAATATTGCCTTGTTGAGGACATGGTCTCTATCTAACAGCTAGAGCAGCTAGCAGCAAAAAGGAGATATAGTGTCTCAAATAGTTTTTATTCTAAGTTTTTCCTTTACAAAGTGAGTGCAGAGCTAGTCTAAATACTTTTATTTATTTGCCTTTGTTTACAGTTACACATTTCTCTTAAGACGTATTCCTTGACTTATCTCTGGTACAACTGATGTGCTTCAAATTTACTGTTAATAAAGTAAACTGCTCTGGGAAATTACACCTTACTTATCAATAGCATCATAATGCAGCAGTTTCTAAACCTACTTTTTTACTGTGAGGGCACAGGTGACCCAGAGAGGCTGTGGAGTCTCCCTCCTTGGAGATACTCAATGCTGTCTGGACATGGTCCTGACTAAATGGCTGTAGGTGTCCCTGCTTGAGCTGAGGGGTTGGACCAGATGATCTCCAGATATCCCTTCCAATCTCAACTGTTCTGTGATTCTGCGATTGCATTCTGGCATCCCACAGTTGTTCTGGGCGTGATTTAGACAAGCCAATAAGCTATGCAGCATGCCCCAGAGCCAGCACAAAATTATTACGTGTTAACTATTGGGGAGCAGGTAATAAGATCTAATGGCCTTGAAAGAAAATTTAGGAGTTTATTATTTTAAATGATTGGACTTGCATTGACAGCTATCCCCTTTCTGTCATGAGTGGGATAGTGAACTGACTCATGTAACAACATGCCACTAGACAGCAGCTAGACAGTTGCTTGAAGCCTCTTGATATCAAGGTTCTCAGAGGTTAAACCCAGCCTAAATTTTTCTTGATATAGACATGAAAGCCAATGAAGATATGTGTGGTATCTGGAGAAAGGACTCTATGCTTGAAGGCATTGTGTCTTTATTTTCTGACCCTGTCAGTTGGTCTAATAAAAGATATTATATCTCTCCAAATCTTGCCTCCTGTGCAGTTTAGGATGTTTTCAGGATTTCGACCTAGTTCCACAGAATTTGTTGTCAGCGAAGTTATTTTCAGCTTTGCAGATGGCCTAAATTCTGCTTGACCTATAACTAAGATGTGCAGTATCCAAACTGGTCCAGGGCTACTGTGCTGCAAAGAGCTTCAAATTAGCATTGATTATATACTTAAGAAGAACAAAATTATTTAAAAAGCAATATATTCAGTGATGTTTTGCATTATCGAGATCCATCTTTATCATAACGTTGGTGTTGCCACCTTACAGTGTAACTGAATGTGCTATAGTTTTATTATTTCGGCTAACTAATAATCAAACTGAATAACAATAGAAGAAGCAGCGCTGCATTATTTTGTTGTTAATCTTGTTTTACTACTGTGCGTTGTTGAACAATAAAATAATTGAGCAATAAAGAACAATTGCTCTTTTTTCAACATCTGTTTTCTAGCTCTTCTCCCTGTACTAGAGATCTTCAAAAAAGACTGCATGTTGTGAGTAATTGCCCTATTTGTTTCACATTTGTTATGCTTTGGAATGAAAACTAATCAGAGATAGAGGCTTGGGGCCTGGGCATTTCATGATTGCATCACAACTGTTTGTATTGCTGATATTCGGGCCACATGTATCTCAGAAATTATTATACTGCTTCATTTCCTTGTCTTTTAATTCCCTTCAGAGGAGAAAATACAAGATCTTTGAAACTAAAAATGGCATCATCTTCGTAAACTGGGCAGTGAAGATATTCTTGAGATATTTAACTACAGTAATGAAAAAATACATTGCGAGGACAAGTATAGGAAAAAAATCTGAAAAGTTTTCTTTGAATTATCAGTTTTTTCTTTTTCTTTCTCAGGAAAGAAAGCTTTCCCAAAGTCTGCATTGCCAGATCTTCTGCAAGAAACTGCCAATGTTGATGTACGTTCAGGTTAAGTGTCAATAAACTTGCAAGACCTGTACAACTTCTTTAATATTTGTTGCCCTTTCATAGGATCATACCAAGGTGAAGGGTCTCCAGTGCAGCCTCCTGCTCAAGGCAGGGTGAGCTATGAGATGAGACCAGGCTGCCCAGGGCTTTATCCAGTTGGATCTTGTAAATTTCCAAGGCTGGAGGCTGCACAGCCTCTCTGGGCAACTTCCTCCACTGCATGGTAGTCCTTATGATGAAAAAGTTTTTCCTTATATTCAGTCTGAATCTCTCTTGTTTCGGTCTGTGTCTCTTGTCACTTGTCCTACCACCATGCATGACAGAACAGCCTGGTTCCATCTTCTTGATAAACTTGTCATAGATATTAGAAGGCTGTTTTTAGGTTTCTCCTTCAACCTTCTCCAGAAATGTAGGATTTATTATATTTTTTAAAATGAAGACTTCATGATTACTTTATTGCTTATATTCTATTATTATTACTTGTACTTCCATAAATGTGTGCTGTTAATATCATTTTACTGTCTTTTTAGAAGAAAACTAATAGGAATATAAAATTAAATAATCGCTTCATTTTCCCTAGATTATATCATTTAATACTTTTGCTTCTGTCTGTTATGTAAGGCGCAAAAGCAAAAATTGTCTCCAGCTCCTTTCTGTTCAAAAACTCTCTCAACTACATAAGGGCACTGCTCCTTCGAATAGGCAGAAAATGTGTCCTCTCATTAGAAAACCAGATCTCGGTTAACTTGCTAACCACACTGCAGCTTTACTATCTCTAATGACTAATGAGCAGCTGGTGGCTTCTTCCATAAATACTGTGTCCTGATTGAATTATTCCTTGTCTAAAGCCAGTCCAAACACATTTATCTACTAGGAATTAAGCAGTGGCTTGCCTGCAACAAGTGAAGTTGACTGCAACAGGTCTGTTTGGGGGGTAGGGAGCTGAAGTCTGTGGCTGGAGTCAGCAGCTGTGGGATAAAGCACGCAGCTGTGCAACTGGTGGTGAAACAAAAAGTTCCTTCAACCAGCCTTGCTGCCATGAATGAGCTGGAGGGCTGTGTGTAAGCCACAGAGATAACCAACTGACACTGTCCTTGTTTCTAAACAGGCATGCACATGCCCCCTCTTCAAATTAATTTCCACTAAAAGAGGAGGAGACCCTACCAGAACTCTCATTATCGTTATATTGAGGAAATAGGAGGAAAAAAATATGATTCCCAAACATGAACTCCTACATCTTTTAAAAAGTAAATGATATTCTTTTTATAACAGTTTGTTTGAAGACATGATTGTTATTTACTGTTTCTTGTTCTTGCCTCTCATTTCTGTTCAAATTACCATAGTCATATGATATATGTAATAATTAGGAATGTATAATCCTTGCAGAAAACTACAGCTTTATCCAAAAATGTGACAGGTTATGTTTCTGTGTTGCCATGTGGATAGCACTTACTGATGATCATTCTTACTGTTACATTCAGAACTCTTTTATAGTGAAAGCTGTCACAGGTTTCAGTCCACATCTATCCTTTTTGTCGGTTTTCCTTTCATGAATGATGTGACACAGGGGAAGCATCTGTAGGCAAAAAAGGTCACAATCTTTATTGAAACATATTATTCTCTGCAAAATCAAGCATGAGAAATATAACAATTACATATAACAAATATTTTTTACAGTTCTGATTCTAAAGACTGACATAAAATTTCTGTCTAATGCTGCTGCCTTCTGAAAGTTTTTTTCGTATTCGTAGATGAAACTGCATGGATAATGGAAATTTCAAGTAGGAATAAAAAAAATTAAATTAGGCAGGAAAGGTGTGCTGGAAACTGCTTCAGCGTTTTTCCTCCCTCATTAAGTGGAACCCAAAATGTAAGTGTAAGAAAAACTGAGCACATATGACTGTAGAACAGAAGCAAATTCCACTGACAGGCTATGACATGTAACAGAAGAATATTTGTGATCATCTAGAATAAGTAAAAATATGGCTCCATCAATGTTAATGTCATATTAACCTTACAGAAAGGACTGCCTTGAGGAAAGTGAAGGATTTTGATTGGTGAGTGGCTCTCTTGATCTTCCATTTTCCTCTGTGACACACTGACTGAGCACACTATTCTGATTCAGATGTTAATTTATGGAAATGGATAATACAATGTATCTGATTGCTTAATTATGCATCCTGGGGATTCATTCAGAATCCGTATAAAGCATCCTGATGACCTTTCAAAGGCAGAACTCGCAATTTGCAACTTTTATTGGGATTTAATTAACTGGACAATACTTCTCACATCTTTTTCTGATGAGGGTACTGACCCCATTCGCTGGCATCTTTGCCACGTACCGTAATCACTAATCTCTAATGCAAAAAGCAGTCATTCCTGTGTAGCATAAGAGAATCCAAGAGTGAATACAGTTCGCCCACAGCTTTGTCTCCTCACACTTTAATATTGAAAAAGATGCTACTGAGGTTTGGTATTGAGGGGTTTGAAATGTGCTAGCAAAAACATGTATACAATACGGACCACAATTAACATGCATAATTGATTGCCAAGAGGTGTGACTGAAGAAAAAAATAAGACAGACCAAAAAAAACAACCAACCTTTCACACATATGAGAGGAATGTCTTGAGTGATAATGGTAAATATGTGGCTGTTAGAGAGGATATAAATCCTTATGTCATCCTCCAGGGCATAACACCAAGTCTCTATATTTGAATCTAGGAGCAAGCCTCCCTTGGGTTTAGTTAACTACCAACTACAGAGTTTTTTCATTTCTTTCAAAAATGCTGAGCCTCTCTTCTGCTTTCAGCCTGTGGATCTGGATGGATGCTCATCACCAGGGGATCCTTAACTAATTATGACTGACTGGTTGATTAATCATAGTAAAAAAGGTGAAACTCTTGGCTGCCACTCCAAAACAGCAAAATAAATAACCCATGCAGAAATTACATGTCCTACTTGTGTTCTGTGTTTTGAAACACTGAGACAAATAGGTGATCATGAAATCAAAACATCTGGAACAGTTTTAATATTTCATTACCCTCCTGCAAGAGTCTTAATATAAATACCTTAAGTAAAGAATATGATATATAATAGCCCCAAGTAAAGATGAAAACAAGAAGGTAAAAGCTTCTGTTGGCCAGTAAAGATACTTACAATACTACTGGTCTGGTAGTATTTTAGAGTTTATATAACTCACTGCCAAGGATGAAAACTTCATCCCTCTTTCCTTTCTCTTTTCTTTTTTTTTTTTTTCTCTGTAAACATATCTGTTAGTCGTGATTATTGCATGCATGGAGCAATTTCTGAGTGTGTTGAAGTTGCTCTTTAAGTAGAGATGTTAAGGAAAAAATTGACCCTGTTAGAGGTAAAAATCTAGGAGAGGTAATATTCTACCAAATGAATTAATGGACATATAGGAAGGGAACAAAAGCATTTGATGGCATGGTGTTGAAAGGTCAGTACGTGACAGTTTGTGTCTGCAGAGAGTTGGCATTAAAAGTGTTTGAACAAACAAAGAAAAATGGGTGGCTACTGACAGTACTTTAAATCCTCACTACCTGCATGTACATGCTGCTCTGTCATCTATTGAATGCATCTGAGAGCTACTGGGTAGCTGGACTGGGAAAAATATGATCCTTGCAATAGTGGATAGACAGACAGAAGAACAGACTTTTCTTTTTAAATAGCTGCAATTGACCTATTTGTTTTTCTATTGATGTGTAGCTCTGGATATATATCTTAAAGCTATTAGTGGCTCCCAGATTTTATGAATCTTAAGGCAGTTTTATAGTAGTCAATTACATGATGATAAGGAAGTAAATGAGCAAACATGCATTTTTCTCTCCTTGGCTTTAATTTCTTTTTATCTGACTGAAACTGATAATGGGTAATACTATGAAGGAAGATCTAAATTTTCTAGATTTTGTTGCAAAAGATCAACTCACGAATGACTAAAGTTTAGAATGAAAATGTGTGTTTACTTAATTAGTGATCTAATTTAAATGACTAAAGTCACAATGGTTGCATGCAAATACACTTAGAGTTAGTGTATGCATGCAAATATAGTCACAGCCTGTACTGGGCAGGTACAGCGAGAATAGACACTGTTCCCTTTAAAAGAAAAGAGAAGAACAGTTCCCACTGTTGGATACCCAAACCTGTCTTTGGGACAACTTTGTGTTATTTATTCTGAAGCTAATCTGCTGTACCTGGTGGCTGAGCAGTCAAGGTGAGATTTGGACTTTATTTATTTATCAGTTACCACCATAACTGTTTATTTTCATGTTTAGAGAGATTCTTGTAGCACACCAGCTGTCTGAGTAACAGTGAACCATCAAGTCTTTTGTTTACAAACACATTTGTTTGAAGCATTTTGCATGACAGGTTACAGATTGTGACAATTACAGTGGGTCAGAGAAGAGAACGTCATGTAATGCCAGTGCTTATAACAAAGCACGCTCTGATCTGATGGATGCATCTTGATTGAACATGTCATGTTGCATTTCATATGGAAACTTAAAAAAAGAAAAGCCTATGAAATGTTGTCTTGTACACAATTTTGAGCCACCGACACAAGCTAGCTGTTTCTCAATATGGTTTCTTATTATATAAAACACTTGGCAGACATGAAGGTTGTTACCTGGATGGTGGCAGGTAATTATTTACTGTGATAAACCTGCGCAGTGCAAGCACTGGTACACAAGTCCTCCAGTTCCTCTGGGCCATTTGCTGCTGCTCCTGCCTTCTCTCTAGAGCAGAGATTTACTGTTCTGCTGGGCCATTGCTGCTAATGGCTTTTCTTAAAGTTTCCTTGTCTTTGTTTCACTTCATATCACTGGTTTCCATTTACCAAATTCACTGAGGGGACTCTTCTGTGTCAAGCATCCTGTATATATGCCTCAAATAATTCCAGTCCCACTTTCTGATGCAGAAAATCTTCTGGTTGTTAATCTCTCATTTCTCTTGGTTGAAAGGCAAAGCCTTTCTATCCACCACCCAGATCTTCTCATAGCAACTTGTAGTTAATTTCAGATGCTGATTTAATCTCTAATGTTAGTTCTCCAGCTCTCATAACTGCATATTAATGACATGATTATGTTTGAGATTTTAAGGTTATGTTAAAAAAAAAAATCCAGATGTTTTGTGTAGCTTTGCTATCATCTGCTCCTGTCTGTATTGTCACTTCCTATTGAGCTTTTCCTTTCATCTGATACATCACTGTTGAAATAGACGAATTCCTATAGCTACTTAATTTTTTTGCTTTCTCCTCGACATGGGTTTTTCCTGGTGTAGCTGATTCGGAAGAATGCCTGCTCTGCTATTTTTCAAACTGCTTTTTTCGTGTTGTCATAGTGGTGCTATCCCATTTATGGCAACACCAAACAACAACTAGGAATTTGTTTTATCAACCTTATGTGTAGTTATTAATCATTGCAGAGTACTTCACATATCTGCAAATGGCCTTGAGCATATGGACATTCTATCTTTAGATGGAATTTTAATGAGTACAGTTTAGTCTTTTTGCTGCACGCTTATTTTTGTCATTCTAATATTTCAGTGGTCTTCCAACTCAAGATTTACCTTTTGGGGAATTTTCCTTCCTAAGGTGCCATATTTCGTTGCTTATCCTTTTGGTATACAACTATGTGGATATCCAGCAGTCACTGCTGCAGCTTAAGTTAAATCACTGCTGATTGCTGTACAGTGTTCTTCACACCGACCTGCACTGCTTTTGACAGTGCCTCAAGCCTGCTCTTTAGTTTGTTCTAGATGTTGCTTGAAGGGTCGCATAGTAATCAAGTAACAAGCGATTGGACAAGAGTTGTGCCAGTGGAGGTTTAGATTGGATATTAGGAAAAAATTTTACACTGAAAGGGTTATCAAGCATTGGAACAGGCTGCCCAGGGAAGTGGTGGAATTGTCATCCCTGGAGGTAATTAAAAGATGGGTAGACATACTGCTTAGCGACATGGTTATAATCATGGTTTTTTCAGTGTTAGGTTGATGGTTGGACTCAATGATCTGTGATTCTATGATTCTGTGATTGTGTCTGCTGTTGATATGTGTGGCCTAGTATGTCCTTACATTTTAGACAGGTGATCTGAATCTCACATTAGTAGAGAGATCCTTGGTCTGTTTTGTTGTTCTGTCATCTGGTGAGTCTCTTTTTTTCATATGTTTTTTTGAGGCAAAGCAGTTGCCAAAGCAAGACTGGAAACTTAAGACAATTAGTGCTTATTTTCTGTGGTTGTGACTTCCCAGTGTTCTTTCACCCAACTGTCACTTCTAATTTAGCATTAAAACCACCTATCAGAAGGAATAAGCCATGCTCTGGAATTGCCAATGACATCTTCAAGCAATTGTGGAACCCATTATTGCTCTCAGTGCTGTGTTGTTCTGTCTGAGCATAATGCTGTATGACTGACAGCTCTAGAGGACTAGTCCTTAGTCTGTTTCATAGATTTTCCATTGATTAGACATCTTATATGTGTTCTGTTAAGATGGGTGCTCTAGTTTGACTAAGACATATTTCTTCTTTAGCTTGAAATACTTGGCCATTTATTCTCTCTAATGTTAAGATATGAAGTTCATGTTTTTCATACCCTGCATTATTGATAAGAGTTTTAATGTCCAAAATATTTCTGGTTTATAGCAACAGGAAGACCAACACCAAGCCCATCAAAATCAATAGATGCATTCTTTACAGCACCAATGGCCTTTGGATTGTGCCAAAATTTGTTTATGGAACGTCTGTGCACCAGCATGGAAGCTGTGGAGATGTGGAGAGCAGCTCTGAATGAACTAGTGTGGATGTTGAAAGCCTGCCTGCATGAGTGCAATGTGCTTTTCAGACTGGTTGGTGTAACAGATTATGAAACTTTAGAAAATTAAAGTAGCTGTGAATCCAGGTTCATAGATTCCCATGCTCAACCAATTTAAAGTTACCATCTTGTAGCTCTGTATGGTTCAACATGGTACTGTGTAAGTTTATATAGTAGAGCTTCTAAAATGTTTCTTTTTCTTTATATAGAGTCCCATTTTATTAAATAGTTAATAGGTAAAACCAGGTAACTCTGTGCATAGTGTAATTCTATTAATTTTTAATTACATCTAAAAAAATTATATGAGAAGCGTATCTGAAATAAAGTAATTCTTCTCATCCATTCACCAGCATATAATTTTTTAATGTATTTTTCCTTTTGCTTGAAGCATTTATGGCTGTTTTCCAGGATGGTTTTGAAAGACATTGGCTCTGGGATTGAATTTTTTGATTAAATGTTTGAGTAATATCAGTCTTTTCTGAAAATAGGCACAATTCTGAAATAAGCATATTTAGCTTGCCAGACTATTTAGCCTTCAGTTGTTAACTCCCTAGTATCAATAATGGAATGTGTTTAAAAAAGGATGATACCACAGCTGGACTTAAGAAACAAGGGAAAAGTAGGTAGGGCTCAAGACTGCAGTCAGAAGTGATACCATTTCTGCACAGGTAACCCTTCTCCTGCTGGTGGGATCCAGTCTGTAATTGGATACTGGGGTTGTGCATACTTGTCATGGCTCCCACTAGCCCTGGTTCAACTGGGTGAGAAGGGTGAGGTGGTTTGTGGATGATTGTCTCTCAGTAGGAGTCTTTCATAGCTTCAGGGCATCTCACTGTGTAACAAATGGTGATTTGCTTAGACCATGGGATTTGCTTTGAGAAACCAGGTCTACTAGGGACTGATGGGGTCCATTTGTCAGAGAAGGGGAAGATCATCTTCAGGTATTCTTATGTTCTCGGCTTGCTTATGATATAGAAAAATCTAAGTAATCAATTTTATTTTTATAATAGACATGTGACTGGCTGTTCTACTGCCATACAGCCAAGGGAATTTTTACTATTGTCTGTAATAGGAATACAGTTAAGGACTAGCATATATACCAAATCAAATACTATATGTGCTTATTCATTCTTATTTCTGCTACTAATTGATTTATATCTCTTATTAAGCATAGCAGTGGCTGAACTTTCTCACAAAGATGATTTCTGCTTTTCTTTAGGCAGTGTTTCATTCTCCTTTCTCATGTTCACTTGAAAGCCTGTCATCTGAATTTTTTCTGTGCTTCAGGTTCTAGGAAACAGATGAAAGTGAAGAATTCTTTCATCCCCCATAGAGTTTAATCCCATACTAGTCTGACTCAGTTATTTTAAATGAAGTCTTATAATTCTGCTGTTACCCAAGTTGAACAGAAATTATATAAAGGAGAACAAAAGAAGTTCTTTCTTTATTTTTTTTATTTTATTTTTGTGATTGCATTTGCAGAATGAGTATTTCCAGGAAATGCAGTCTCTCTCCATTGAATTTAAAAGCAACTCTGAGTGTATGTAATTTTTCTGTAAGAACAGTCATCGGCACAAACAGTCTACCATGTAGCATCATTAACTTGACAGGCTATATTAAACAGTAGCCAGCTGAATGCCACTGAAAGAGACTGTATTAATCAGAACACGTTTTCACAATTATATAGAAGATGCAGAGAAAGGAGCTCACACACAATCACCATGCTACATGGCTGCATTGTCTCTGCTCGCTCAGTGTAACAAATGGAGCTAATTGCACTGTGCAGCGGTAGATAACCAAAGTTCTGAATTCCATTACTCCTTGTGGTACTGGCAAGAAAATCAGTAAGAGAGGACAGTAAAGTTTGCCAACTCCTGTTACCGACAGATCTCCTTACAATTCCCTTTCCCTGTGTCTCGGAACTTTTTTTTTTTCCAGTTCTGGATTTACATGGATGCCCTTTGTACATTTATCATACTCTGCTGAAAAATTTAGGTAATGTGGAATTATTTCTCTACAGAATTTGAATAATGATATGAAGGTCAGCTCACTAAGGTACTTATAAAGAAGCAAATGCCAAGTTGTAAAAATATCAAGGAGAAAAAATGCCAGGTAGTAAGCATAAAAAGCCTTATTGTGTTTATGAATTCCTCTGTCAGGTAAGAAACCTATACCACAGTATGATACTGTGAAACTTCCTTCCAAATTAATGTTGAGATGGAATAAAAAACTTGTGATACAGCCTAAAAAACTTGTAATATTTCACTGAACAGCTACAACATTTTTTATGGTTGGTAGTTGGCACTCATAAAAGTGGGCATCAGGGATTTCTGCTTGGGCAAGAGGACATCAGAGAATATTGGTGAAACAGTAGAGAATGATGGAATATTTACTAATTATTAACCAATGTTCAAGAGATTCAGAGGAACTGGAATTAATTTTATATCTTGCTGTTTAAAAAAAAAAGCCACAATAAAACCAAACTTTTCTATATAAAACAGTGAAACAGTAAGTTTTTAATAAAACTCCTGAAATTTTCTACCTTAATTACTATCAGACATTTTTTAGGCACTACCTAAAAGCAAGTTGCTGACTTTTGCACGAAATGACCTTTCAGAAGGTTACAAAGCTTAAAACAGTGGTGAGAGTGATAAAGAATGAAATTTCTTCTAGACAGAGACACGGAACAGTTTGTCTTTCAGAGTACAAAACAGTAAATTTGAAATGGATTGTGTAAGGGGAAATAGAGAAATTGTATCAGCTTCTGTGATAGAGCTGCCTCTGATATTGAACTAGGTTTAATGAGAAACAAGAGTTGCATTAGAAACAAAGCCAGTAATATATTGATAGGTAAGTGATAAAAGAGTTTCCTGACTAGAATGCATTAAATGAAGGAACTAAAACTGAAATGTTTTAGCACTGCAAGATACAAAGTGAATAGATGAATATTAAGGGTTGACTAAACAGAAGATGAACATGTCATCTAAAGGATTAATTTATGAATTTATCTTTAGAAGTAACAGAGATTATCGAAAATCCTAAAATGCATTTTGGTAGGGTCTTGTACGTTACTTTTTTTGTTATCTTACTATGATTATTTTTTAGAAATTTCATTGCAATCACAAATGGCCTTTTTAGCAAGAATTTCTCAGTGTTGAACTTGACAATGTTTAATGACTGCTTGTTCTGGCTTCAGCTGGGATAGAGTTAATTTCCTTCCTAGTAGTTTGCTCTGTCTTGGATTTAGTATGAGAATAATGTTGATAACACATACTGTTTTAATTGTTGCTAAGTAATGCTTATATTTAGTCAAGGACTTTTTCAGCTTCCCATTGAAACTGAGAGGGAGCATGGACAGGACAAGCCGGCTAAAGGAATATTCCATACCATAGATGTCATGCTCAGTATATAAATGGGGGCTGGCCGGGAGGCAGAGATCCACAGTCATTTCTCAGGAAGGGCTGAGCAATTGATGACCCACCTGGATCATTGGGTGGTGAGCAATTCTATTGCATCATTCATTTTGTATATTCTTTTGTCATTCTTGTTATTATTATCTTCTCTTCCATTACTCTTCCGTTAAACGATCTATCTTTATCTCAACTCACGAGGTTTCATTTTTTTTCCAGTTCTCCTTCCCTATCCCACTGGTGGGTGGGTGAGTGAGTGAACGGCTGTGTGGTCTTAATTAATTGCTGGTTAGGGTTAAACCACAACATTGCCATCGTGCTATATTTTTACTATGTAGATATTCCTATTATTGTAACCCCTGATCAACAAACTTTAGTCTAGTCTAGAATTTTTTAGTTAATCATTTTTTATAAAATAAATTTAAACCTTTTACTGAGATTTGAAATTCTACCAGTTTAATTTTATTATTGTACCAAATATATATAAGTAAGCAATCCTGCTATGTTTTCTTGTATAAAGGAACTTTTATTGCATGTTGTGGGAGCTGATTTAAAATTGTGTTGTGTGATGCACAGACACAGCTTATTGCTTTGTATAGTATCATCTTCGCATCCTGCTAAACCATTTCTTGAGCAGCATTTGACCTTTTTACTATGTGCGTTTGGGACAGGCATGTATATAGATGGTGTAGGGCACACCAGCCAATATGCTTCACAGAAATATTTAATTACCTAGTCTGATGATGGCATCATTCCCCTTCATGGAGAAATTTTTTGGATGCCTTTCAATTTATTGGGAAATTTTCAGTGAGGAGAATTTGCTGTCTCTACTATAAGCAACATACACTGGCTGTATGCACAGATAATTATTCTGCATGATGTTTCTCTTAGATGAACAATAGTCAATAACACTTACAAAAAACACAAAAGCACTTACAAAGAGGCAAGAAGAAAGGAAGGAAAAGAAAAAGATCAAACTTCAGAAATTTTTTGATTCATTAATGAATAAGAAAAACGACAGAACTTCTATGAATACAAATCAGCATGGTCAGCTTCTTATTTGTGATTTTCCATTTTTCATCATATCTCTGTAAATTTTTCACAAAGCACTGTTGCAAATGACTAGTCTGCACTGCTAGGATTATGAGATACAACTAAGAACACAGCGTATAAAAGGATCACTCAAATATTTTATCTCAAGGATGACTGATTGCATTTTGGGGAGTTCTTTACGATGCAGTGAAATTAAATTGGAGCACATTTTCTGTAACTTGTAGGGCTCTTGCTTTTCCTTTTATGTCTGTGGAAAAAGCTCTGTATGTGTGTTCTACAAAGAGCTGAACCCATTATTTATATTTCTTGATCATTGCTAAAGTGAAAATGAGTTTTCCTCCTATTTTTTCATTTTCATATAAGAAAAATTGTGTTAAGTATTTCTAGAATGAAGGTTTTAATGTTGTCCTGGCAGAAAATGAATAACCCTATGCCCCGACTCAATTTAAGTACATCACTTCAATATGTTCAGATCCAATGTGCTAGAGAGCTCATGCTGCCTGTTCTACTGGGCACTGGGCAGAGACACTCAAGCTTTCACTTGGCTTACTCTTGGTTTTGGGAAACTCTCCCACTTTGCAGAATCATAGAATCATATCATAGAATAATAGAATGGTTTGGGCTGGAAGGGACCTTAAAGATCATCGAGTTCCAACCCCCCTGCCATGGGCAGGGACACCTCCCACTAGATCAGGTTGCTCAAAGTCCTGTCCAGCCTGGCCTTGAACACTTTCGGGGATGGGGCATCCCCAACTTCTCTGGGCAACCTGTTCCTGTGCCTCACAGCCCTCACAGTAAAGAATTTCTTCCTAATATCTAATCTAAATCTCCCCTCTTAGAGTTTAAAACTGTTATGCCTTGTCCTATCACTCCACTCCCTGATAGAGTCCCTCCTCATCTTTCCTGTAGGCCCTCTTTAGGTACTGGAAGGCCACAATAAGGTCTCCCAGAGCTTTCTCTTCTCTGGACTGAACAGCCCCAACTCTCTCAGCTTGTCCTCATAGGAGAGGTGCTCCAGGACTCTGATCATCTTTGTGGTCCTCCTCTGGACTTGCTCCAATGGGTCCGTGTTCTTCTTATATTGGGAGCCTCAGAGCTGGACTCCACTCCGAGTGGAGTCTCACAAGCGCAGAGTAGAGGGCCAACCTGCTGGCCACACTTCTTTTGATACAGACCAGGATGTGGTTGGCTGTCTGGGCTGCGAGTGCACATTGCTGGCTCATGTCGAGCTTCTCATCAACCAACACCCTGAAATCCTTCTCCTCAGGGCAGGTCTCAATCCATTCTCCACGCAGCCTGTATTTGTGCTTGGGATTGCTCCACTTGTAAATGGAGCTGACTTTTTATTTAGCTCAAAAGATGTTTATGTGGAGCTCTGAAGCTCTAGTAGGGTAGGCAAATTTTACTGAGTCTATACTTAAGTTTCACATTCTTGCTCTTTTGAAAGAATTGCATTGTTCTTGTGATGGTTGAATAATATAACCAGGCCTATTGACAAGCTGTGTGATTGACGGTGGGATGACCTACTTATCTGTACAGCAGATCTATGAAGCCTGTATTGATTTTTTTCCCTTCCTTTTAGTTTTACCATATGAATGGCAGTGGTGCCTTGGAAAAGTTCCTATCACTTTCATTAAAAGAGATTATCTGGTATTCTGCTGAGGAAAGCTTTAGAATTTAACCTGTGTGCTTAGAAAATAACGGCTTCTTTCCCCCCCCCCCCGTGTTTGCATGCAATGTGCAGTAATAAAACTTAGCATGGCATATGGGAAAGTTTCAGCAAACAGATTGAATAATGGATCTGAATACAAGATGGTGCTAATAACTCTCTGCTACCACGTTTCACATAGCCCTTATAATTTGTTTATGCAGATGGAATTTCAGTTTCAACTGTGGTTTGTCAATATGCTTCAGTGCCATAGCCACTAAATCTGCAATAGTCTCATGTGCTGTATCCTGGACATACATATACTCCTACACATATATGAAAAAATTTTTCATCACCTGACCATTAGACTTCCTGAATTTACTAGCCTTGGAAGTAGAGCTGGTCTACAAGTCTGTCATAACTTTAGAGTTTTGCATAGGCTTTTGGGCGTATTAAGTTCTGTATGGCTAAGGAAAGAGGGATGGAACCAGCAACTAAATCTGATTCTGGAGCTGAATGTCTTCAGCTGGCAGTAAAAGGACTGGATTGTGACTCATGCCAACTGTGGGGTTTTTTATTCAGCAATTTTCTAATGTGACTGTTTGGTGCAGGAGATAAAAGACTTGAATCCCTTTAGGATGAAGATAGGCTACTACCCAGTATCTTGCATCCTGGGTAAATACTGTGACTACAACTCTGTCATGAAAAAAAAAATTATTCATAAGGATTACTTAATTACTTAAATGCCCAGTTTTTCATGTTATGGACCTTAAGCTGATGGTGTGGAGAGTGTATTCCCAACTCCTGCCATAGGGAAAGCAGATTTAGAAATTATTGACTCTCTTACCAATGTAGAAAAGATTCCATAGAGAGTAGGAAAACTAGGTTCTCGGTTCCATGTTGAAATCCTGTTCTCTGATTCCTTCATTATGTTCTTAGATAGCTCTCAGTTTTACCTATTTTCATCGATTTTGTTTGTGCCAGATGAGTTTCTCAGTCCTTTACATCTCACATTATCTTACAAATTATGTGACTGTAAATTGCAGTGTAATTTAAATCTTAAGTTTTGGGGATATTCTGTTCTTGTTGAGGAAAATAAAAAAGTAGATCACTGGTAGGAATGAGAGGTAAAGTTTGTGAATGCATAACAAACAATTTTTGCTCTAAATATTAAAGATCATTTAATTTATTTGATTCTTACATGGACTTAGCAGAGCAGTATGTGAACTGATTATAGCATTGCTTAAGACATGAGATAACAAGGTGAAGTATAACATGTTGAATGGAGTTTTTTTCAGACGAAAGCAATGCTGTTTACCAAATCATTGGCAGCATCTTATCACACTAAAACAGACATAGACTTTTTACATTTAGTTTTGAGAGGCAGCTAAAAGTCAATATGTGTACAGAACCTTTGAATGGTATTGAAACAGCTGGTCTACAGAAAAGCTAAATAGCATTGAACATTAGTATCTTCCAAGCACCTTCGCTTTCTGAAAAAGATTGGTTGTAACTGGGAGAAAAAGCAGTTTTTCTATAATTTCTATGTCTATGTCATGCAATGGGATTTACTTCATAGAATCGCTAAAACCCTTGACATTCCCCTGAATTCACAAATTATTTTTAACTTTTTAATAACTCCCTACTACTTTAGTATAATTTTGTAAACAAACAGCAGTATAAATGACGAGTTCAGATTCACAGTAAATCAACCAGTGCCAGGTCCGTGTGCTGCTTCTGATACCAATTAGTGCAGTCTTGGCCACAACTATACAACTAAATTCTATTATCTTCCAAAACCGGGCTGCTTTAGGAAAAGCATTGCCAGCAGGTTCAAGGAGGTGGTCCTTCCTCTCTTCTCAGCACTGATGAGGCCACATCTAGAGTGCTGGATCTGGTCCTTGGCTCTCCAGTATAAGAGACATGAACATACTAGAGCAAGTCCAGAAAGGGCCATTAAGATGATGGAGAGATGGGAGTATCTTACATGCAGAAGAGCTGAGACTGTTCATCCTGGAGAAGAGAAGACTTGGGGGAAACTGAGAAAGTAAAGGTGACAGAGCCAGACTCTTCTCAGCGATGTGCCCAGTGACATGACAAGGGGCAATAAACACAAATTGAAACACAGGAAATTCTGTTTAAATTTAAGACAGAAACATTTTACTGTGAGCCTTGTCAAATTCTGGAACAGGTTACCCAGAGGGATTTTGGGATCTCTGTCCTTGGAGATACTCAAACCTGGCTGGACGCAGCCCTGAGCAACCTGCTCCAGCTGACCCTACTATGAGCGAGGTGGTTGGACTAGATAATCTCCAGAGGTCCCTTCCTACCTCACCAGTTATATGAAAACAGGGGCCAATTCCAAATTACCTACTGGGAGTTGTCTCAGATCTGAGCTAATACCTGAATCATACCCAAGAACATTTTGGAAGAGTGTAGTTGACCCGAGCCAAAACACAGCTGGAATTGTTCTAATCTGGAGAGAGGTTGAGAAAAAATATGGAAAATCTGGAGGTGTCTTTTGATATTGCAAACTTGACTGATATATCTGGTTCCTTAGCTCAAAATTAAGTTAAACTAATTGCCACTTTAATTGCCCCATGTGAGATTGGTATGTTACATTTTTTTATTACCTTCCATTTTAGTGCAAGAAGTAAACCATTTCCAGTGTACAGCAGCTGAGATTTATATTTAACAAATTTCTTGCTGTTGTGTGGCCATGGCAACATCCTCAAGCACTTTTGCTCTCTTCATATACCACCCTGTAACCCTAGCTTGTGGCTTTTAGTACAGATCTAGACATATTGTAGTGTTTTGTCATGTTTTGTAAGTGTTCTTGTTGCCTCATGAAATAAACATTATTGATGATGAAGGAGCTCCCTTCCATTCCTGTAATCAAAATGAGGTGTTCAGATGCTGTGACAATGGAGATATAAACCTCCTAAACCAGGCAGGTCTATGCTTTTAGCATTAAAAGAATAATGTGCTGTATGTCTTTATCAGCGATTATCAGCTTTTTGTGAGGCTGATAGCAGTGTTGCTGTTTCATAGAGCTGTGTTTCTCTATAATGCTAATCCATTTTAGGTGACTTCAGGGAAACAGATGTACATTAAATAATCACAATTTGGAAAGGAGGAACAGCAAACACGCACTGGGTGATCACTTTAGGCCAATATACACATGCAGAAAGAGCGAGTGGAACAGTCATGTGATCTACTCCCTCACCAAAAAACCCAAAACAATCTGTGGAGAGCTGAAGTCCTAATCACCAGTGGAGCATGGCCACAAGTGCCTCTTAAGAGATAGATGCTTCAGGGTATTAGGACTGAGCAGTTGCTCCTTGATATTCTTTTGTTTATTTAGTCTTTCCTTGTGATTTCACTATTTTTACATCTTTTCCTTTTGACTGACAGAAGAATGGCCCAAGCATGAGCAGAGAACAGATGGAAACAGTTTTGATGGTTTTACTTCATTCTTTTTCCATTTCTTTGTGATATTAAGAGTAAGGTAAAGCCTGTGTTAATGTATCTCTGCCTCTGATAGGTGAGTTTCTCTTTTACCAGAGGAAGCTATCTCCTTTTGTGTCAAGGAGAGAGGCTGCCATAGCCTGAAATGCCATAGCCATTCTGTGTGCAGAAAGGAAAAGTGTGATGTCTCGATCCCCTTTCATGAGTGCAGATTTGAGAATCGGCAGGTCTTTCCAGAGATCACAGAACTGTCCTGCCAACCTCTGTTCTCTGTAGGAAATGTCTCCAGCAACTGCCTCTGAGGCAATTCACCTCTCTGCCCTCTGCCATCACACTCTGATAATAGAGCCATAGTCCAGCTCACCAATTGCATTATTTTTGTATAAAATCCATGAAATTGCCTCAGACAAGTCAAATGTGTGATGCAAAGTGATTGAAAGAAATTCTGAGAGAGCACTGTCCACAGGATGTGTAAAGTAGCTGACATTTTTACAGTAACTGAAACTCCAAAAGCTATTTATTGGGGATAAAGGTATTAATCTGGTATTAAATAGATAATCTAATCTTTCAGTCACAGTGTCTTCTCTAATCGATAGGATTTTCAAGTGTAATTGCTTGGTATCTACCTGTCTGCTCACTTTTGTAACTGAGAAGCAAGAGGAGCAATTTATCCTCACTGGTGTGATTTTTTTTCCAGCCTAAACCTACAGTGAATACTTTGTGCTTTAAAAGGGCATAAAAAAAAAAAAAAAAGTGGAATCTTGATTTAAGATTTCAATCCAGTCTTCATTGGGTGAATGTCTGAATAGACATGTCCATTGTGCCCTGCATGCGATGTGATCTAGCTTCTTCATCCTAAAATAAAATTCTGTGATGCCTGTTGTTGTGCCTGTGGGTAATAAAAATGATCTGAAGGTAGTATTACTTGAACTCGGTAAAACACAGAAAAAGGTCGATCTTGTTTATTTAGTCATTGTCTATTTTGTTTGTTTATTTGTTTTTTTAATAAACCATGGACAAATTAATAATACTGAGAAAATAATACTTCAAGCATAGCAGAATATTTTTTTCCTATGATACAATAGGTATATATACTTTAAAACACCAGACATGTTTCTGTTGAATAACTCACATTGTATTTCTCTCTAAGTGGGATGCTCCTGTACCCAGAGTGCTCAGCACTTAGTATTTTAACCACATTCTCTCATTGCTTCAGACAAGGAGGAGATAATTGCCAGTTCAGGTCACAATAACTTGTGAATATTTTATGCCTTTGTTAGGTAATAATGATAGTAATCTTGTGCCTTGAATAAAATTAATTCTTAGAGATCTCCGGTCTTCTGTGCTCTTCAGTGTTTGCATGTGTATGTTTTTCTTTTGGTAGCTCCTTGGAAAGATTTGAAACAATTAGATCAGAGAATAAAAGTGCAATTAATATTCTGAAGTTACAGGAAATAGGTGTTAAGGTGTATAATAATGGATAAAATATTTCTGTTGATACAGAATCCAAAAGATGGTAACAGCAAGGCCATTCCAACCCATATTGGCTCTATTCTCTGTCAGCTTTCAGGGTGTACCGGGAACTTTATCCTGCTGTTTTTTCCCAGATGATTAATTTAGGGCAAGAACCTACTCAAGTGCGATTCAGGTTTATACTGGAAGAGTCCTGACAAGTTGCTACCCAATTCTGGTGTGATGTCAAACATCACAAGGACCCTCAGGAGTCCAGAGGCAAGCTTCTGAACTGTGCTAGTGCTGCCACCACCCTGGTATGGCCAAGCTGCCAGAGTACTCTTAGCAGAGACAGCAGTGCCTGTATTGCAGGGAAAATGTGATCCATAGGAAATGCAGGAAATTCAGCAATCACTTTGACATTCATTAAATGGAGGAGAAGCCGTTTCTGCTTTATTTTTTGAAAACTCTTGGGACTAGAAGCCTGGGATTGTATTTTTCTAGGCATTAGAACACAGAACAAAGATTTTCCTTGTCTCTACAATTGTAATAGAATATATTCTTTGTCCTCCTTTGGAAAGAATAGAGTTAATTCTCTGAATATATAAAGAGAATAGTTTACTATTTAGGAAATATTTATCTAGACACAGATAAATTGATACTGATTAGAAAATAGGTGGTTGTTTTTGGAAACAAGGGACAGCAATTTCAACAAATTAATGTTCTAGTACTTTTCCTCAGAAGTCTGTTTCCTTTTAAAGACTGATTTATTATCAGTAGTTTTTGAAGTATAAAAATTAGTAGCATTCCATTTAAATTATGGTTATTAGAACAAAGTACCTAGTGCCTTGATGAGCTTGGATGAAGTAAATTTCTGGGGCTTAATCCAGTAGAGAAAAAGATAATTGGAGTGAAGGAAGCAGCCAGAAAACTTGGCAGAACTTATCTTGGTGTGAGCTGCTAAAGAAATGAATTAGTTTTGAAAACAGGTAGAAAACCTGGGGAAGCTGCTACATCTGGATGGCCTGGGCAAACTCTAAGGCTTTCACCTTCATGACTTCAGACAGAAGAGCAGCCCCTCTCTTTCTCATTGCAGAACCTGCCACCAGCATTTCAGGAACCTCAAGATGTGGGTGTTATGATGGCCTTTGCACGCTGCCAGGTCTGAGAGTGAGCAGAGGTGGAAGCAATGCAGAATGCTCTATCTGCTTGGTGAGTTGACCTGCAGACTGGGGTTCTTCAACCCATTGACCCTGTGCTAATTTTCAGAGTCAAATTAAGATGTTGCTGCTGTTCCACAGTTTGGCGCTTGCTTCTCTGTCTGTCTGAATGGTTTAAAGCCTGGATCTGTTGTGTTTCTGACCAAACTTTAAACTCATCTCTTGCAAGCTGGTAAGAAGAGTAGGCTCTGTGGTGTGAGGTTGTACTAAACAGTTTGATTTTTGTACCATTTGGCATATCCCTGTAACCTAGGGGATATATAAGCCCAGAGACAGCCATCCATTATAGCCATACTTTTCAAATACTAAGAAATAACTGAAAAAATTGGTTTGCATGTAAATTAATGGCATATGAACAGCAAAATAGTTTGAGATGAGAATTGATTCAATGGATACTTGGTCAAAATTAGTGTGGTAATTTGACCTGTTTCCCCTCATGGGAGGAATAGGAGAATGAGATCAATGACTGCAGTGCAGATCTATCCACCTAATGACTGAAATACGTAGAAATATTGTAACTGTTATTGTACTTTAGATTACCTCAGATTGATAGTTTCCACACAGCTTCACCTGTGTTGTACAGATCTACTGGACTTCTCTCAAGACAAACATCACAAGTTTGACTTTTTTTTTCCCCTGTCTGTTACATGTAGTATAGAGTTTTGAGCACGTGGCTTTCTTGTACATGCACTGCAAACCACATTACCCAGTAGGAGACTATCAGTGCCTTCAACTTAAAATTTACTTTAAACAGGGCTTTTTGATGGAATTTCTTTAAGGGGTTCTGTGCCTGGTGTTGTGCAGCATCATGTATGACTTGAAGGAATATTCTTACACAGCCCCCTCTTCACAGTAAGAGTGAGTTGCCCACTGCCAAGCCATTTGATAGCTCTTCTTCAGGCTTTTTGGAGATACTCTCCTGAGCCTTCATAGTCATTTTCATGCCAGACCAATTTTCCTTGCCAAATTCATAAGATTGCTGAATAGAGCTCTATAAAGGGAGCTGGCTGCAACCTTAACTACAAGGCAGCTAATATTTCCATGTAATGATGGAGAAATGTATTCTGTTTGTGTGATTCAAATAATAATGTTGAAATTGAGGAGAGACGGGAAATGTTTCCGTATCATTAAACAAAATTGAAAGGAGACAAAAATGCTGTAAAAAGAGAAGGGGAAAATGACAGCTGTTGTTATTTTTATTTAATCCCTCTGTTTCTTATACTTTTTCCCTTTTTTCACCTTTCTCATTTCTTCTGGCACCAACTTTCCCTATTTTTAATTAGTAGGTAGTGGCATGGGTTTCAGAGATAGCATTAAAAGAAAGTTATCAGGCTGGATTTTATGCTGCATCAACTGAGAAAACGCAGGTGCTGTGGTTGCGAAAAAAGTGTCTCAGGTGAAAGTTGTTGTTGCAAAGGCCAGGTTTGTCTCAAGATTACCTTATTCAAAAGCAGAATTTCTTTTGTATCAAAGATGTACAGAAGCATTTCCCATCTCCTAAACCAGTAAGCATAAGAGTTGGGAAACAATGTAAAACTGCTTGTGCTGATCCTTATGTTTTTCTTTTAAGACAGATTTCTTTCTCACCCTGATAGAATTCACATATTTCCCCAAAGCTGGCAGTAGTGATGATGTAGCTGCAAATTAGATGACACAAGCAATGGCTCTTGGCTTTTTTGGATTACAGGTCCAGGCTATACTTGATTTCAAAGTCTCACTGTTTTTTCAACCTTCTAGGGTGAAAGTGCTCTGAAAACTGTTTTCCACTAAGAAACTGCTGTATGAGTAACCAAAAATACTCTAGTTCACTTAATCATTAAATTCCAAACAGAATTTCCAAACAGTCATAGGCTGAAGAAGGCTCGGCATTAATGTATCCATGTTGATGGTACTGCATTTGATAAACCTTTCAGTCTCCTTTAACAGCAACCTCTTCTCTACAGAGACCAATAAAGCTTGCTCAGGAGAACATTTTTAAGCTTTACAACCAAAAAGTGTACTTGATCTTTAAACACATCTGTCCTCTGACTTTGTGCTGACTTTTGATGCTTTTGCATCCCTGTCCGTTTCTGGTGTGGTACTAGCCTTCCCATATCCCTGTCCCAAGAAGTCCCATGTTCCTTCTGGGCAGGTCGATTGGAGTTGAAGGCACAACTAAGTCACCTTCCTTAAAGGGGGTAGGAAGGAAGGTAAGGAATTGTAAAAGCACTTCATTTCTTGGTCAAGTGAGAGAGGGAGAGGGAAGGATGTCTGAGGGGAGGATTGCTGACAATGCGTGGCCTTATATTTTGACAGGTTTGTGAACAAGGAGTGCTTCATCTTGTACAGCAGTAGATAAGGACACATTCATGTTCCCATCTCTGGCCTATCGCCTCCAAACACCCTGGGTATAGAGCAAAAGCTCTTGCTACGTGTCAACAGGACAGGGACTGTGCATGTGGTTAATACTCGTAGGTCTGACAATAGCTATTTCAGTAGCCCTGGGCAAATAAAATATTCGGGTTCCTATTCTTTCCTCACACTGTTTCTCAGTGCTACCTTCTGATTTTTTTGCTTTATTTTCCCAGTAGCACCCTCTTCTCGTTGCCTTTATTGATAACTCCACGAAGAGACTCCAAGCAGGGGATCAACAGCAAGTCAGCAGTCAAGATGTAAGTCAAACTACCACATTTGCTGAACTGTTTTGTGCGGGGCTTGTCTACTCTCCCCTTGTTAACCATATCCCTTTCTTCATGATTTCTCCTTCTGTTATGAAGTTTCTTCACTTTTTGGCTGACAGTTACTGTCAGATAATTTAAATCTTAACCTTATCAGTACTCATTGGCTTTTTCACAAATTATTGTAAAAGGACATATTCCAATATATTTGTTATTTTTTTCTCCTTCTAAGTCTGCACAGGCTGCATAATCATGGGCTTTTGAACCAAATCTGCAGTTCATTAAAACTGCCATTAATTAAAGAAATGTGAACATTACTTGGTGGTTGTATACTGTGAATCCTTACCAGATGCTTGTAAAGGGTATTGGTATACACAGTGTTTCTGCTTTTTGCCTCTAGTCCTCTGAATACCAGTAGTTCAAGATAGAGATGGTTTTGGGGGTCCTTTTGAGCGAATTTAACTTCAGGCTGCTGTAAAAAGTAGTACTACTGCAACTCTACCCTAGTAATGTTGGTCACATCTGCCTACCATTCTTTAATGTCCTGGGTCAAAGAAATTAAAGACTTCATTCCCTGACTGCAGCCAGCCAAACTAAAAACTAAAAAGAAGTTAGCATCACACTTTGCTTACACCAATTTGAAAAAAATAAAAATAAAAACAGAATTTAGGTTAGCGGGTTTCTCAAAATACCTGTTGCTATATAATACATACTTTTTACATAGCAACTTCTACAAATACATGCTAAGTATATTTTTCAGAAAGTTTCAAAGGCTTTGCCAGAATCCTTTCTGTCTGAGCCAAAATTCAGGACTTGCACTCAAATCTGGAATCCTTATAAGGAGAGAAGATTCAAAGTCAGAAAAATAACCTTTTGCAAGAGAGAGCATAATGACCACCAATCATGGGATCAGTGTTATTCAGTATAACTTTGCCATATAACAGACTATCCTGCCTTCCCTGCAGTTCAGGCAGTCACTGATGTCTGCTCTTCATTCAGAACAGCATTACTTATCTCTTAGATTTTTGTATCTTAAGAAATTAGAAGTTCATTTTATAAAAATAATTTAAAAAAAATAGTTAGGATTTAGACTTGTGCTGAGCTCATGTGTTCTATTTTTCTCACAGCAGTTAGGTATACTTCTGTCCTAAATACAGATAATTATACTTACCCAGCTGGGTACAGAATTTTGAAATCCTTAGTTAAAAGATGTTAATCAAATATGCTTTTATATCATAAAAACAGATAAGTAGCAAAGAGTCTAAAGAAAATTTTATCTTGTGGCTGTCCTTTCCAGAGGACTTCATTACCTTGCAAGCAGTATATGTTGGAAGTCTTCTTCCTGGCTTTTACTAAATTAGCAGAATTTACTAACTCCAGACCACATGTTAAGGTGGTAGAGAGATACTTGCATCTATTAGGCCTAGGAAGGAGGGATTATTGCATGGATACTTTGGTTAAAAAGGAACTTAGATTAACGTTTATGTCTTCCAAGATATCAAGTATCAAAAAGGCAAACAAGAAGATGGGGATATGATTTTGTCTACAATAAGGGAGAAATGCTGTGAGATTCTGAAGGTGAAAGTGGTGGGATAGTGCTACCAATACCTCTCTGATCTTTGTCTGACTTTGGCAGCCCAAAAAGTCTCTGCAGACACTGACAGGCCACCTTGTTGTCAGGACATCTCAGTCATATGCTTTTATCTGACTGCAGAATTCTCATGTTCTGGGACAACTTTGAGACTTGAGGCTTATCACCGTGCAGGTTTTCTAGATGGTGGTTGAGAACTTGCTGAACGGTTTTATATCTGTTTCTGTGCTATGTGCTAAGCTTATGTCCAAACAATGTTCAGGTCAAAACTTAATGACTCTCCATCTTGTACACATGAAACTACATTCCTGTTTGTCTTTAGCATGAGCTTCAAAGCATGCCAGCTCACACAGCAGAGTGCTCATATAAGCCCATTGTTTTACTATGACTCTGGCCACATGCGCTATAGCTGGGCTGAGCATGCTCATGTTGACCACTTTGATGTTGAACTTCTCACAGCCCACATACCACCTTGCAATACTTGCACGACACCATAACACATCATGAGCAGAAAACTGTTCCCCTAGCCCTGAGCTATAAAGTGCTGTCTCACCGAAATATGAGAACTGTGTTCACTGCGATGGCTGTTGACTAGTGTGAGGCACAGGCATGCGTCTTTCCCCATCTTTTCTTGCAGAGGACCCTTAGGATATCAAGTCTTGCAAAAGGTTTTTTGCCCAGTCATCCATGAGCTCAGTTTTTAGTTTGTCTTGAGCTGTATTTTTCCATTTCTGCATCTACAAGTTGGATGTTATGTTAATAGAGAGTGGTGCTTTGAGTTATATTAAATTTTCAATAGCCTAATCTAACCTCTTGTTCTATTCCTGCCCTTCTTGTAATTTATCTTATGTGGGTAGTTTGCTGTCTGCTAGTAGCAACTGAGATTTCTAGTCCTCCATGACTCGAAATGTTTTGTCTGACTCCTTTTCTCCTTGTCTTTGATGTGCTCAGCTAACATTGATGACGAAAGCAGCTTTTGACAGAACTGTCCCCCATTTATCTGCAGCATCCTACATCTTTTTACTCTTGCTATTTTTAAAGCAACTAATTGTGTCATAGATTTTTTAATTCCTTCCCAGGTTACCCTTGCCTCTTTTTAAAGCCTTTATGGATTGCTTTTCTTCATTTCCCTCTGTGCCTGTAATTCCCTCATCTCTAAGGGAAGACTGGGAAGAACATTTCATAACTCTCTGCTATTAAAGGTCGCAACAGTATGAAGGGGGGGAATTTGCCATTAACTGAATCATCAATTGGAATTACCAGTATCAGCCAGGTTGCCAGGGGTCACTAGACTCAGTAATCAGTGTCATCCTCTTTGTTGTTGCTGTTGCCCTTGTTGGGAATTATTGATGTGTTTGTGTAAGGTCCTGAACATTGTGATGCCAGCAAAGTTGCAGTCAAGAGATCTCGGTACTCTGACTTGACTTGAGGAATGCTAGAGTGGCCAAGATTTGTTGGAAAGAAGTGCAGTTCCAACACACTTAGACTAATGATTGTCAGGACAGGAATTAAAGGTTAACTAGTGAAAAGGTGGTTGGGAAAACACAGTGATATCACCTGCCCAGTGTTGGTCATTGATAAGCTTTTATCCTTTTTCAGATATGGTAAAAACAGCACAATGTGCCTATCACATTGCAGTTGTATCTTTGTTTTCTAACTTTCCTATCCTATATGTTCCCTTTCTGGCTCTATCTCATTCTGTACTTAGTGCAATGTTTCTTTTCAGCCATCCCAGTAAGATAGCTCATATGAGTCAATGCCTTAGCAAGCCTTTGTGTTGCCACTGTGCCCTACATTGGGCACCCACCAGTACATATTTTGCTCTCAGGACCTGGTCAGAGAAGTGGTTCAATCAACACTGGAAGAAATACCTCATTTCTTACTCATGTGTGTCTTGCGTTCAGCTCATGAGCTTTTTGTTGTCCAATAAAGTGTGAAATCACACTGTAACCTCTCCCTCAAAAGGGATTCTTATAAGCTCGCTCTCTCTCATTTGCACAAAATCTGTAAGGAATTCTAACTTTCAGTAACAATTCACAGTAACATAAGGGCAGGAATGAGTGGGAAGCAACATTTGTGTGTGTATGTGTGTGTTGGGAGGCGTGTGGAGGATAAGGAGGTTCTGAATCCTTAAGAGGCTGTTTTACAATTAATTTGCACAGGGCAAAAGGATATCTGGAGGCCTTATGGAAACCCTGAAATTCTTCTTAAAAAATTCTTATATCAGTATTAGTAAATGGAAGACACAGGTTTTGGTGACAGCTGAACTGGGATGTTTCAGGACTTGTGCAGGTCATATGAATATGGCTAAGTCTGTACTCAAAGTGTAGATGTAGCCAAGGGAATCGGAACAACAGTTTCTGTCTGAAATAGGACAACTGTCATTATATTGCTTGCAAACCAAAGAGTTTTCTGAAATGCCTACATGGCTTTCAAAATTATTTCCAGGGAATTCAGAAGTCTGCACAGAAATAAAGAGAGAAACCAACTGAAGAAAGAAGAGGGAAGAAAATAATCTGAGATGAAAGTATCTATCCTCTTCTTGCAATTTTTGTCACAGTAAAGGTGACTGATAGTTCACAGAAAATGCATTAAACACTTTACAGTGTTGTTCAAAACATGTTCCAGGTGATTAGTGTTGTCTGTCATTACAGTTTATTCTTGCATCTCTTAAAATTTGAATAATCCTGAATAAAATCCACATCAGAAGGTGTATTCAATTCTACCCAGAACTGTGCTTTGCCAGATTTTGGATTCTTGATATGGAACAAAAATACGAATCCACTCCTTAGATACTTCCTTTAAGGGTGAAAATGTTTAAAAATCCCCCAAAACTTCCAAAATTGTGGAGAGTGAAAAGTGGAGGAAGAAAGTAGCCTAAAAAGTCCTCTTACCATCCACATTGCCATAATTACTGTAGTAATTTCTCCTTTTGGTTTGTCTTGTTTCAAGCTCTACCGCAAGCAAAGCTATCTGTGTGAGCTCTCTCTTCTTATTATTAGCACAATGATGAAGAGGTTGACAGGTTATCTTCTTTTGCCTGAAGCTGCTAGCTAGTCAGTCTATAATATTTTCTTGCTTTATATTCTTGTTTCCTGTGTTTTTTACTTCTTCACTATATGATATTCGCACAGATAAAAAGCAGCCAAAGGGAAAGAGAATTGAGTCAAAAAATCCGATTCACTCAGTAGCCATAAATAATATACCTTCAAGAAGAAAATTGTGAAATTTTCTGAGAAGTCCGGCACACAAGAGACTGCTAAAAGGTTTGGGAGTATCTTGTCAAAATCAATAGTCAAGATAGTTTTGTAAGACTGTCACATGATGATAAAGGCAGAAAAATACCAATGAAAATGGGGACTTACTCAAAAGAAGCTTTTTTCTATTACAGTTCACAGTATGATGACTTTGACTCTAAAGACACAAAAGTTCCCCACTTTTCTAAGGAAGAAATAGCAAGTATTATTACAGTATCAGAAACATAAAAATGACATATCATTAGTAATTGGTATACGTAGTGAGTTATAAATGTAAGAAATAAATAGATAAGTGAATATAAACATAGCAGAAACAACTTCCCATAAGCTACTATTGTGAAAGCAATAAACTTTAATAAAGTTAAAGTATATCTGGAATAAAAGAAATGCCAGTACCACTCTAGATTACCGTAAGATTTAGACAAGCAAATACTGATGAAAACCAATAGTATTTAATAAATTTTAATTTTCTTATTTTAAAAAGGGGGGGATATACACGTGTCAGAATGATACAGTGCTCTCCAGTGCATTGATTAAAAAGCTCATAAAAGAGCAATAATCTAAGAAATATTTAAGTTCAGAGACCCCAGATAGCTTTCCTCAGAAGTCTTACAAGATTCAGTGGATGATATTTTTGGACCTGAGAGTCCTGGTGGATAACAGTTTTAGCATGAACCAACAGTATGTGCTTGAATCTAAGAAGGTCAACAGCATCTTTGACTCCTTTAGCAAGAATGCAGCCATCAGGTCCAAGGCAGCCGTCCTCTTCTCAGCACTTGAGAAATATGGAGTACTGTGTCTGATTTGGGATTTGCCTGGTAAAGGGCCACCAAGATGTTTTTGGGGCTGGAGATGATGATGTGCAAGGAGAAGCAGAAAGAAATGTGTTTGTTTAGCCTTAAAAAGGCTAAAGGGAGATCCAGTTGCTGCCTGTAGCAATTTATTGGGAGGTTATAGAGAAGGTGCAGCCAGACTTCTCAGCAGTACACAGAAAAGAATGGGATGTTCAGCACAGGGAATTCCAGTGGTGTGTAAGGAAGAATTGTTATTGTGTGGGTGGTCAGCCATTGGAACAGGGTGTCCAGGCAGGCTGTGGGATGTCCATCCTTGGAGATAAGCCAAACAAGGCCCTGAAGAATCTGTTCTAACTAGGACTGCATTGGGCAAATGAGCTCTGGAGGTCCCTTCCAACCTGTGTGATTCCATGATTCTATGGTTAAAGGATACTAATTTTAAATAAATATGAGATTCTCAGAGGTATTCTAGAATTACAGAAAACCCTTCCAGTTAGGAATTAAACTGGTCTCTGTGCTGTTTACCCAGGTAGGTACTGATTGATTAGCCAGACAGGAAATCTAGGCAAAAAGTAATAGCTGAAACCAGATGCGTTGAACAAGCAGTGAATACCATGAATGACAGAAACAATGAAGAGTTGAAAGCCTAGACTTGAGGACCTACAGGGTCTGATGGCCAATAAAAGTAGGGCTCATGGGTGCATTAAAAGTATCCTTTTTCTTTTACTGTACCATTTTTTTTTAACAAAACATGAAATCTCTGCAACCCCTACCACCCTGCCAAATATCTTTGAAATTGCCAGTGAGCCCATGGTTTCTTGGGTGAGACTGACCAACAAACAAGCAAACATATAGACCGTGTCTTATTTCCATAAGAAATCAGACTGAAAATGAAAGGATGAAAATATAATTAAGACCAGGCAACTTAATATTGTGGAAAAAAAGCCTTGTCAAAGAAACATGATTTCATTCATTTGTATCATTGGAAGTGGGATTCATAAAACTAAAAGCAAAGAACAAATGTACTTGGGTGCTTTATTAGTCACTTATAACACCTTAAGTACAAAAAATATGCATTATGAAGTATCAATAAAGAGCATTTTTAAAGGGATTAAGAACTGCCTTGTTGAATAGAACTGGAAAATGAGATGTCAGTGGGGAATCGTGGCTGCATAGAAGCTCACTTTGTAGGGTTCCTTAGTATTAAATCGTTTCAGTCAGTGACTGAAGGTGAATATAAAATCACTGATAACAAAGTAAGGCAATTCAAATAAAAAAAGGACATGCATTTTCACCATTAGGAATTATAGTCCCCTGTGGAACAAATTGCTAAGGGAAGCAGCAATGTTTTAATCCCATGATGTCTTCAAATCAAAGGTAAAACCACTCTGCTGGGGTGCTTTTGTGTTAAGGCTGTTGACTTGGTTCAGCTAGGGTGACTGAGTGGTATCCTATAGTCTTTTCTTTCCAAGAGTTGAAATCAGATGATTTAATGGTCCTTTCAATGCTTAAAACCTTAGTCTTTGAAACGGTGACAAAAAGTCATTGATAAGCCCAGAAAAATGCAAAAATGAAAGAGAAAAAAGGATTAGAGAAACAAAGAACAATAGTGATTGAAAACAAGAAGACTTGTCTCATTTTGCATTAATACAATAAAATAAATATTCTTAAAAGGCATCTCCAGATAAGACTGGACTTCTCCAAATACGGGAAACAAGGGAAAGGCTAATTAGTAAGAAATTATTGATGCTTTGTGGTATGATTGTAAAACTAACCCATGAAACAGACAAATTTGCAGATTTTCCTGAAGGACAGAATTGCTTATACTATTTTCTTTGTTTGAAACTTTTCTGTTTGGACTACACCAGTGCTCTGGCGTATCTTGCCTGACCTCCAGCTGCCACTCCAGAAGAGAAGGGTTTGTCTACAGGCTTTTTGCCTGTAGTTATATCTCTGAAGATGTCTTTTATATTCTAAGGTAATTTAGCTGCTCTGAGATGCGTAAGGCAGCTGAGACATGGGCTTAATGCCAACATTGGACCTCTATAGGCATGAGGTATGTAAGCCTACAAACACTGATGGAGCTTACAGAGTGGTTTAGCTCTCCTAAAGTAGACACTAGATAAGAGCTGATTCAATCCATAGGGCACATTGAACAAGCGCTCAACCCAGTTTCATATATGTAGGTAGCAACTGGCAATTGAGATGCTTTAGGGTATATAATACCTGGCCTACAAGTCTTGAGCCAAAAGGTATCCCCACAGATCCCGGTCTCATCACGTGTGCCAACCCTATGAAGGTATCCTGAATAACTTTAGTTTGTTAGATGGCATGAAGTGCCACCATAATCAAGCTCTAGCTCTTCACTTACCAAGATGTCTTAGTCTCAAACTGACTTGCAACCCACAATTCGAGCAATTTAGAAGACCTCATGAGTAGCCATTGGTGAACATGACAGCAATGAACAAGAAGCTTGACAAAATGCAGTGGAAAATTCAGTCTTATTGTTAGACTTAGCTCTTAAAGACACAACATTCAGGCAGCCAAGAAATCCCATCACAGTGTCATTTATTATATACTAGTGTTATGCAGTAAATCAGACTTTCAGTAGATTCCTGACAATGATTTCAAGGACTTCCAGTAGCAAACAAAGTTTTTAAGGTACCTTTCAAAATAGAATGTCTGTAAAAGTGACATTGTGTCGCTAATGACTATCTTACCATACACATGCACTCTTTTTCCCCTCTCTCTTCCTTGCAAGAAATTCTGAAAAGCTCAAGTGATGAGGAATAGAAATATGTTCTTTGGATCGTGCAATAGATGCTGCAAATAGAAACTGGTACTGAAACCTCTGCATACAGATTACAGGCTTATTGCTCCTCTGTGCACACTTATGGCCATTAGTAGCTTCACACCCTTGTACCTGTATTATTTTCTGAACAATTGTGGTGACAGTTTAAATAACTTTCTCACTAAATCAGTCGTGTTTTGTACATCGTAATAATAGTTGTAAGTCTGGTTAAGCTATTTCTAACTGTTTCACTTCCTATTTGTTGGTATGAGTCCAGTTTTCTACTAAACCTGTATTTAACCTTCTGTGATGCCTTTTTACTTATTAAAAGCTGTGTTTCAACCTAGACTGTTAATTCTATATCCAATGTTCAGTAACTACTCTCACACATACGCTTGGTCTTTTCAAAAACATACTCCTTCTTATATCTAAGTGCCCCAGAGCACCAGCCTTCTTTGAGGAGTGTGCCTGTCAGTCTGCCCATCAAACTGGGACCACATTACTGAAGTGTCTGAAAATACAGACTCTGTATGGAGACAGTGGCAGAGCTTCTCATACCCCTATGGAAATCAGCGTCTCCTGTTGCTTTTTAGTTTTCTGTCTCTGCCTCTGCTTTAGCTGTTTCCTTTTACCTTGTCTCACTATGAAATCCTGTATGCTAGCAGCGTATGTACTTATGTTTTCTCTCTCTCCTGAGTCTTGCACTGACTTGTCAAATTATGCTGTAGAGCAGATGTCAGCTACATAATTTTTTGCAAGAACGATCCCCATCTGAAGCATGTACTTCTGAAAACCTCATCAGAAATCTTGGCTCTTTACTGTGCACTTCTTTAAACTCTTATGCTTTTCTTTAGGGGTCTAGAATGAGCTCTCTGTAAGAAGTTTTGTATATGTATATATGTACGTGTGTATATATATACATATATTTGTATATGTTGGACCAGATGATCTCCAGAGGTCCCTTCCAACCCCATATCATTGTGCGGTTCTGTGGTTCTGTACTAGTGAAAATGGCTGTAAACAACAAAAATGGCTGTAAAAACCCCCTATTGCCAAGATCACATTTAAAAATTATTATTTATTTTTATGTAGCCAGGTATGTGTGGAGCTTTTTGATATTGCAGTCCTCTTTAACTGCATGAAGTGATGTTAAATCAATTGTACAAGACCCTTGAACTCTGGCAGCATCCCACCAGAAACGCGTCAGTGTTCCAGAGTTTTGCTGTGGTCAGTTTTCTGAATCTAACTACTTGGAGCAGTAACCAGAACTGGGATCTCACCCTTTCCTGGAGCATAACTTCTCCCAGACCCTTCACCACAATCCTCTTTGCAGTTTCTTACTCTCTCTGATTCCTGGCTGAACAGTGTTTTATCTCCATTGAATCCCCCGGTCTGCTCATACCACAGGAGATGAGATACGGGTAGCCTTTTTCCAGGCTCAGTGGGACTTGCAATTACAAGGAATGAGCTGTTGTGTGGAAGGCAGATGTTAAAAACTTCTCTGTCAGGCCTGCATTTCACTGCAAGTGGTTGTGTCCTGCTCTGCTTTGTACCATGCTCAGAATTGTCAGTGCCTACTAAGTGAAGTCTTTCAAAAGCACTGAGGCTGTATGCAGCAAACAGTGCTAGAGCAAACAGGGTAACTCAGTGGCTTCTCATGGGTCTGGGAAGTGAAATGGTTGATGCTGAAGACCCAGCGTCCACTCTATAAGCATCTAATGGCTCTCTTATTTTGACTTGAGTGCTTAATTCTACTTAAACTTCATTGAAATGTGTCCTTTATACATAAAGTAGAATGCAAAATGTTGAGTTTTTCAGTTTTCTGGTGTTGTCAGCTGTAATTGCAGACTTGTTTTTTCATAAACATAGAGTAAAATATGACATTCCTTTACATAAGTAGCTGCATAAACACTTCCCATTTGCTTTAAAGTCTCCTGCTATAAGACCACTCTTAGTTTCAGCCATTGGAATGGGCCTGATTGCATAGAAGTAGAGAACTTCAGGTTCTCATCTTTGCATGGAAGTTAAATGTGGAATTTATTGACATGCTTGAATAAATAAATGCTGGAATGAAAAAAAATCAAGATGCTTGTAGTTTAAATGAGCTATCAGCCAAATGTATATGCTATAGGCATGGCCAGAGTAATGACTGATGCGTACACAAGCCAAGTAAGCAATTATCAAGTGTATGGTACCTGGAGCTGAGATGTGTGGTTTGTAAAAGCAGAGCTATAGAGGTCAACTTTCGGACTCAAACCACTGAATACCTAAATATTTGGATGTTGCTGCTTTTGAAATTACCTGAGTAAGCTGAAACTTGTATGAAGAGTTATTTTTGTTGCTAATGAGGTCAAAAGATCCTGGTAAGTGATAAAGGCAGTCTTTGGAATGAAACTATTATAAATGATTGCAAATCACCTCTTTCTAGCTTCCAACACATCTGTGCCCATGTTCTTTGTGCTTAACATCTGTCTTCATTCACATAATGAAGCCCTCTACTTCCATCTCTCCCATTACACATCCTTTTCAATTATCAAATTTTGACTGCAATCTTTCAGTTGTTATGGAACATTTATTTCTGTACAGTATTCTCCAACTCCATAGTTGTAAGCTTATTCATCATTACTTGTACCAAGGATTTTTGTCCATCATTTTGATGACTTTCAGGTGTACAGCAAAAAGTTATTTTGGGGCAAACCCAAAATCTCCTCTATTAAAAAAAAAAAAAGATTCTGTAAACATTTATACCTCTTCATTAAATGACTTGGTGTCCATATTCTCAAAGGAATTTTTCTCACCTTTAACTCAGAGGAATCAAAACCTCTTTCCTGGACCTTGTTACTTGGCTAAATACAGAGTACCTGCCTTGCAGATTGCTCTAGCTAACAGATTTCTGCTATATGATTTCTTAAGATTCTCCATCTTCTAGTGTCACTAGTGGAAGCATTATGAAATATTTCCTCTCCATTTCACATATAAGCAGAATAGGGTTCTCAGACTCCTGCCATTTCTTTGACTTACAGTAGAATCATAGAATCATAGAATCATAGAATGGTTTGGGTTGGAAGGGACCTCAAGGATCATCGAGTTCCAACCCCCCCGCTGTGGGCAGGGACACCTCCCACTAGAGCAGGTTGCTCAAGGCCCCATCCAGCCTGGCCTTGAACACTTCCAGGGATGGGGCATCCACAACTTCCCTGGGCAACCTGTTCCAGTGTCTCACCACTCTCACAGTAAAAAATTTCTTCCTTATATCCAATCTGAATCTTTTTTCTTCCAATTTTAAACCGTTTCCCCTTGTCCCATCACTGCACTTCCTGACAAAGAGTCCTAAGAGTCCTTCTCCTGTTCCTCTATAGGCTCTCTTCAGGTATTGAAAGGCTGCTATAATGTCTCCCCGGAGCCTTCTCTTCTCCAGGCTGAACAATCCCAGCTCTCTCAGCCTGTCTTCATAGGAGAGGTGCTCCATTCCTCTGATCATCTTCGTGGCCCTCCGCTGCACCTGTTCCAGACGGTCCATGTCCTTTCTGTGTTGAGGACTCCAAACCCCCTCCAGGTGGGATCTCACAAGTGCAGAGTAGAGGGGCAGACCACCTCCTGAGACCTGCTGGCCACACTTCTCCTGATGCAGCCCAGGACACGGTTGGCTCTCTATATAGTACTCTATAAGACCCTTAAGTACATTATCATGGAATCATAGAATGGTTAGAGTTGGAAGGGACCTTAAAGATCATCGAGCTCTAACCCCCCTGCCACAGGCAGGGACACCTCCCACTAGAATGGTCTATGTTAGACTATATTTCATCTTTCCAATACTATATTGCTCAAATGCTGCATCTGGATTCACTCGTGGTGTTAACTCCCCTGCTGTAATATATAGGAGTAGAACCAAGCCCAGCTGCAGCTTTCCTCGCCAGCATTCAGACAGTGCTGGTAAAGTGCTTTAGAAACGTAATCCCTCTAGTTCTGCTGCCTTCAGCATCTTCAGAATAGGTTCTTGGTACCATAAAAAGTTGCAGAAAAATCTCATACTACTGACTAATTATATAATAAGATAGCATGTAAAATTCAAAGTCACTAAGTTTAACATATGGGATAAAAACACCTCTCCAGTGCATGACAAATGAGAATGGCAACATTTGCTTTCAACACTTAGGAAAGAAACCTTGGACTTATGATGAAAACTTCAGTGAAAAGATCAGCTTGATGTTCAGTGTTGGTCAAACAAGAAAAGAGAATGATAGGAGTCATTAGGAAAAGAAGAGGCAACAACCCAAATACCCAAATATATTATACCACTATTTAGTTGATGGCATGCTTGTTCTGTGCAGTTCCACCCTCAAAATGGTTATAAGAGAACTTGATTTGTGAAAGGGTTTGTGAGAAAGACTACATAAAGCTTGGAAAAGACACAACTGAATGGCAAATAATAGAAGTTCATAGTCATAAGAGGTATAGAGAAGCTAAGAATGGAACAATTTTCATTTTTTCCTTAGAAATAAGCAGAGGGAAAACAGATATTGCAAGGCAATAATTTAAATACACTAAAAGCAGTACTTTTCCATAATACAGTTAATGGTGGAACTTGCTGACTCAAACTATGGTAAGAAAATATTCTCATAGTCTTTCCCTAAGCATCCATTGTGGTCAATGCTGGAAACATGATAATGGGCTAAAAATTAAATTATTTTATTGTTTACTCTGTCACTGACATCTGAAAACACAGACACAGTCTTTAGGTGTAAAGAGACCATGACTTCTCAGCTATTAAGAAGAAAACAGTGGGGAGGGCTTGTGCCTACCCCTCTGCTTCTTGGAGTACCTGGACCCCAAATAAGCTCACAGGAGCTGCCTGTCTTGTTGAAAGAAAAGAAGCTGCTGACAGGATCAGAGCATTCATGCAGGTACAAATGATGAGGAAAGGCATTTCTTTCCCATGTTGCTTTCAACGACTTGTCAAAAACCAAAAAGTAATAATCACAGGGGCAGCTCTGCTGATTGTCTTGCTCCTGTTTTACTTCACTGGTTATGGCTGATCAAGAACTGAAAGGGAGTGGACCTGCACTACTAACAATGGCAGCTCCTAAGGGCAAAAGAGAACTTGAACCTAAATGAGGAAGGATGCATGTGCCACGGGTGTCTGGCAGCACCAGAGTTGGGGAACAAAAGCACAACAGTGAGGCAATCAACACTCTCTTTAGAAATCCACACGGAAACTTCATGCCTTCCTCCAGGGCCGTAGCTGCTCTGTATTATTGGTGATGATAGCAAGTGTTTTCCTAGTGTGTTGCTACTTTTGGTAGTAGAAAGCTGTTGCAGTATGTTACCTTTCCACTTTCCTTCTCTGCCATCGGATGTACTGTGCTTTTTTTTTTTCCTGCCGTAAGTTCACAGTTTTTATTTGAATTCTTATTCTGAGCACAACAGCTGAATTGCTAATGTGTGGAAAAGCATTACCCAGAATTAATATGATTGCATTCATGCCATCCGCTACCATCTTCTTGTCAGCCCTTATAAACTTAATTTACACTTATTTTGGACTGACCTTTTCTCTAATTGGACAGGAGAGCACTGAGGGATATCTAGGTGCTAGAATAGTGCCTTACTATAGTAAGGAAAAAACCAACGGGGGCAGTCTTCTGTAAGAAGTGTCATTTCTTGGAGGAGACATATAATCAAGACCCTGACCCTCTTGCAGGAACACAGTTTCTGCTTTTGCGTCCATCCTAAACTCTTTTTGAAACGTATGCATTTCTCTATCAAAACACTGATTGAGCAGCTATTTCTTTTCTTTAGGTTCTGAAATATTGATTACTGTCATTCGGGGTTGATTTAAAAACTGTCAGCTTTAACTATACTGATGGTTGCATTCCTTTATGAAGATGGAAATTGCTGGACTAGATGAGGGCTGGGAGGCTGCTTTCACTCCCGCCGATGATCTGTAGCAAACAGGGCAGAAGAATATGCCAGAAACCCCACCCTGCAGGTGTAAAGTGGTCTCCATTCTAATCCTTTAATCCTTATTACTTAGAGATTGGTTTAGAGCTTGGAAAGTACGATTTTATATCCTCTCCTCCTTTTTTTTTTTTGAATATAACAAATTGATTTCCGCATATGAAGCCTCAGCTCTGCCTTGTGGTCTGTTCACATGCACAGCTGTGTCTGTCCTAAGCTTCATGCAGATCAATGGGGTTCAGCAGCAGGGCACGTTGCCCATTTGCACCGCTCCCAGTAGAGGATGGCAGCCGTCGCTCCAAATCAATGGTTTCGGTGGGAGCTGCAGTTCATGCTGGATGTGCCTCTGCTGGAAGTGTTTTGACGCTTGCTTAGGAGTTATCCATCCCTGCCAGGCACCGCCGCTGCTGGAATGAGGCTTTCTCCCTGAAACCCTTTATAAAGTTGGGGGAGCTTAGTGCACCGCTGTGCTCTGCTGCGGGGTGAGCAAATAGGTCGCAGCCACCCTGCTGATGGGAAGACGGTTTTTATCCCTCTCCGACCCCGGAGAGAGCTCAGGGTAACTAAAACCACCAAGTAACAACCAAAAGTGAGGAGAAGGCAGTTTGCTTCTGCCCCACGGCTTGCAGTTATCTGCGTGGGAGAGAGGATAAGGATGCTGCTGTAGCAGCCAGGGACAGCTTTTTGTTACCATAAGGATTTCGCGAGAGAGCCCTGCCGTGGAAGTTGCCTCCACCTTGAATCTTCACATTAATAAAAAACCAAATGTGTTTAGTGCCTTATGCATCTGTGCAAAATTTTGGTAGCGCTTGTAAGAGCAGAGGTCTGGGATGTTTTTCAGCGTTGAGGGCTGTTAGTCAGGGGCAGTTGCAGCAGGCAAATCACGTAACCTTTACATTCCTGCTTTACATTCATCATCCAGGAAAGGGCACGCAGTATTAGAGACACAACTAGTTGCTGGAGCCAGTGTTCAGTTTAATTAATGCCACTTTCCTTATCAGTACTTATAAAGCAAAAAAACCCCAGCCCAATCTTAAAGCAGAATAGGAGGGTCTCAGCAACTTTCTAAGTGGATCTCCTACCAAACTATGGATAAAGCTTAAGTAACAGGAGACCCACAGCACACAGGCACAACACAGGTTCAAAGAGATCAGCGTGACACCTTGAGCTACTCAGCTCTCGTCATAGTTGCCTGCCAACTTTTTGCACGTGTTTACAGAGTACATTTTACTCTTGTGCAGAGTGAGAATGAAATTCTAAATTTTAATGCAGCGTGTATTTTTGATTGTCAGCGTTAGTTGCCAAAGGAACAACCTGTGCATTCCATAATCTGCTATTACTCTGAGCAACTAAGATCAGGCAGGGGATGATTAGAATCATAGATCAAAACCTGGTACGCAGAAAGAATTGCTTTCACTCGATGTACAGGGATTTCTGTCACAGAATAACTTCTCAAACTAACTTGTACCTCGTTCCTTATGAGACATGGCAAATGTCAAGAAAATCTAGGTAAGTGCTTGAATTTTAGAAGATATACTATAGCTACACAGTGTAAGCATAGAAGAAATATTGTTGTAGCACTCTAAATCTGACTGCATATTTTCAGCATCTCTCCTTGACGTGGTTAAATGAGAGGCTTGAACTTTTAAAAAACTCAGTGTCTTCATGATCTTTGTCTACCCTGTTTAAAGCAGGGGAGCTAAAATAAAGTAGGCAACAAAGAGTCAGGAAAAAGCAGAATATTGCACAACATTTGCTAAAGACAAGAAATAGACAGGTGCTACACCTGTGGTTTTTTGTTGGTTTTTTTTTTTTTCCTGTGGAGAAAAATATATTGCATTGTTACCAGTGTAAGTGTTCTTAGGGAAACTTATGCTGGTACTTGGCTTCACCAGAGGCAGTTCTCACTTTTTTCAAGTAGTAGCATACATTATAGTCTCATTTTTTCTTTATACTGGCATAAACTGTAGCATTCTTCTGAGATATTGAAATGTAGAAGGATCTGGGACACTTATGTTTTTTCTTGTCTTTTGAACTGGCTGCACTTGTTCAAGTTTGACATAATAAAAATGTTAATAAAAAGAGAGTTCTTCCCTGGAATTGCTTTTGTTCAAGTACACAATAGGAGACTGTTTGATAACCCTGCTCCTGTTTGAAACAAAAGCAAAATAAAATCAGATATTTATGATCAGGTACTCTAAGATTATTTTTTTATTGTTTGTGCTGATTGAAGACTTCGCTGGTTGTTTTTCTACTGCTTTAAACAAACGTCTTAGACATCCAAATAGGTAATATTTCTCAGAATCTTGGATTTATGCCATCAGGCTACTTAAGGTGAAAGTCAAATCAGAATATGGACCTGTCTGTGTCTGTGCTTGGGAAGATAGGTAAAGCTGGAGGTGAAACAAAGAAATAATTGATTGCATTCAGAAGGATTAACTTTTCTGCACATGCTGGGAAGGAGGATTGCCTTCTAAGCAGAAGGATAAGGAGCTCAGACCAGTTCTAGTATGCTATCTAGAAGAGCTCTCAACAGATTACTATGTTGTCATGGCAAGTAAGAATATATTGTGGTGCCATCCGAAGTAATTGTCATTGCTTCACTTGCAATCCTAATAGCAGAAAATGTCTAACTATAGCTGAGCTACAAGTTAAGTCTTTCATTGGCATCACATTCATTTAGAAAGATCATGAGGAACATTGAAGTAGAAATTAGAACAAGAGCTTTTATTCTTGTTCTTCTACCTTTTCAATTATAGGAACAATTTATGACTCATTTAATGTTACCCTTATTTGATTAGACTGCAACCTTTCTTGACCTAACAGCATTTAAGGCATCCAGTTAGAACATTGAAAATTAATGACTGTGCTGGGTGGGATTTGAGACTTCTCTAAATATTTGACATCAGTTTCTTTTTCATTTAGGGGCAAGATGAAACAGCCAGGACATAAAAAATATTTTTCATGCCATTCAAAATGAGATTGCTTTAGCTACAAGGTGGCCTGTTGATTTAAACATGATTGAAAAAAGACCCCAAAACTATTTGCCTTTGTGACTGTTTAAGGAAAAACAGTGGAATTTAAAATAAGAATATTTGTATAAAAAATTAAAATAATTACTTATAAAGTAAAATATTTATAAAACTATGTTGAGATTAGGCTACAGTATTCACAATTGCCTTCCGTTATCAGCATCTCATTTTAGAACTACCATAGTTCAGGGCTGGATTTTGTCCAGACTTCTGAAATGCAGAATTTGTGTACTTTTCCAACTCCATCATCAGTTAAAATTATTTTGCCCTACAAACTTTATCACGGTGGTTTGGTTTTCTGCAGTTTTCTGGTGCTTTAAATGAAGAAAGCAAGGTAAACACATTGCTTTAGCCTGACTCCTCCTGGGAAAAGTCCTTGAACTAATGACAAGAAGAATGGACTCAGTTAATCATGGCTTTCCATGTGCCTAGCTAACAGGCAAAATAATAAAAAAAAAAAGACCAATGAGAAAGATTATGATGAGAGAGATTATAATCCAGGATACTGAGAAAGAGAAGCTTCTCATAGGCTTCCAGGTACACAAACCATTTTTAAAGCTGAGCTTCTGCCTGCCGCCTTCAAATACCTATTTCCAAGTGTTTAAAATCCCTGGGGTACTCGTTTATTTCTCCTGAATAATTTTTTAGCTTCATTGACTCACTCTCTCTTTTTTCTTTCTTATTTTCAAAATAAACCCTGTGAAATACAAGTCATTGTAATAAAGTTATGTACAAAGTACAAAGAGTTGACACTTCAATGCTTTGGGCATCATGTGCCATTTATTTCAACACTTTATGTTCAGTGTCAAAATAGTTTGGGGAAAATGGGATGCAAAATACAGCCTTGTTTGTAATAAATGTATCCATAGCCAAGAGATGGCATTGTATTTATCCATGCTGTCATTTATATTATGGATTATTGTGTCTCTAAAAAAAAATTATGAACTATTGAATAAAACATGACATGCAATACTTCAAAACAGTGTTGCTAATTATTAACTGAAAACTTAGTGCTAAAATAAACTCATGTTGCCTCCTGCCGTATTCCTCTTTCTTCAGATATGTTTAAAACAAAATGAAATTGCCTGTAGATTTCTTTTTCAGGAGGACTTTCTTGATGAATTGTAAGTTTAGAAGAAGGACAACGAATAGCCAGTTCTTCCAATACCAGACACTCAAGGGAGCACCTTGACAGAAGTAAATAGTTCCTGCCAGTTCCACTGACATCAATAACGAGTATGGTAATTCCCCCCTACTCTCCCTGTCCGTGACAATCCTCCCTTTCTTTTCCATACCTCTTATGGGAAAGACCTTTGCTACTTACCCATCTCATCCTTCACAATTAGCAACTCATTTTTCTGCACCGGTCTATTCAAATGTCTAATCTCAAATGGAGATGCTCTTTCTTTTTTTAATTGAGCTGGAAAAATAGTATTTTACGGTGACTGGAATCTTTATTTTCTGTAGTGAGTTTGTTATTGAATCTTTCAGCATGTAACTTTGATAAGAGAGCATGGGGTTTGCTTTTTTTTATGACTGTGAAAATACACTATCAGAGGGTGCAATATGAAAATGCTTCTTAATACATAAATAACTGGTAAAAGTCTAATGAAATCTCCATTGTATGGACACACAGCACAGCCAGGAACCACTGGTTTTAAATTCACTTTTCATTAGAAAAAAACCCAAGGCAGATTTGATTTTATCAGACAAAGCAGTTTGTTTTTGTCCCCCCCCCCCCCTTTTTTTTTTGGTGCGGATTATCTTTACTCTTTTCATGGTAGTATTAAATATAAAGACAGGTTTTGTGTTTAATTGTAAATCATCTGTGAACTGTAAGATAAAAGGACAACTTAAGTGCAATGAAGATGGCAGGTAGATGAGCTCTCACCTCTTTTCCTAGATATTTTGTAGCTTCATTATAATTCCTAGGGTCTTTCAGTTTATGACACAGAATCTGCACCTGTCAAATGCAAAATAATTTTGTGCTGTACTTTTTTCCCTCTCCAGTGGATGTCCCTGTGTTTATTTGATGTACTGCTAGGAGAGTATAAAGGGATGCAGCTCATATTTGTATTCTGAAGGGGTTTTTTGGGTACAGTTTGTAACTATAATGATTGATACCTCTGAAGGAGTTGAAAATCATGAAAGTTTACCCTAGCTACTTTGTAACTTCTATTTTGCATACATTTTCAAGAGCATTGTTAAAATAATGTAGATTGCTATATTATTTACATTATTAGGTTACCTGAGCAAAGGTAAGCAATACAATACATTAATGTAAGAATGATCTGTCCTACATATGAAATAGTGATTGAAGCTGAAGATCAGGTTACGATTCTGTGTTAATAGCACCTGAAAATGTGTAAAGTAACTCATAGCAGGAAGATAAGTTCAAATCTGATGGACATGCAAAGCAATTTCAGGAGTGCTTCAATGATGGGATAAAGAATGGAATTGCTGGAGAACATCAAACTCTGGTGTGTTTGATTGACACTGTACCTGAGCTGGGCACATCCTGGGAGTATCCAGCACCTGCTGTCCATATTGCCATTGCACATGACCTGAACCACAGATAAATCTGGGTTGCCTAAGAATTCCTTCTGGCTAGTGATTTAAGCCTCTTCTGAGAAGTATCCTGTGTCACTTTGTCCTCCTGATGCTGTGTCTGTGATGTCTCTCCAAAGGAGTAGTGATGAATGGGGGTGCACTCAGTATTGGCTTGGTCTGCAGAGATGGGGAGTGTGCTCTGCACTGTGCAGCAAAGTGCAGGCAGCCCCTGAGCCCACCTCGTGAGCTGGAGGGCTCCAGAAACAGTAGCATGAATCAGAGATATAACATTCATCAATAAAAGTGCGCTTCTAGGTAAAGTAGACATTTATACTCGGGAAATGCAGATACAAAGTTTCTTGACAGAATGGTATCTTTCTATTTCCCTTCCTCGTTTCTCTCCTGCGTGTGAAAATAATAATGCATTGTACACTTTATTATGCAGACTGTTTGCTGGGGTCAATTTTATTGTCCTATAACCTATGAAGAGTTTGCTTCACAGAATATATATAGGATTTTTATTTCTATTCAAACCCCGTTCTATATGGACATGATTGAAAATCCCAATGCCTATTGATTGGTAAATTGTTTTACACTTGAATAAGAGGAGAATTGTAGTCTGGCACTGTAAAAACACATACATTGAGGAAAACACCCCTATTCTCTCCTTTGTGATTGCACGTTTTCTCCATTAGACTGTGCATTTTATCTACTGTGAAGTTCAGGTTTTTCCAGCGTCTCTCTTTGGGACTTTATCTCTCTTTTCTCAAACCTGAGAGCTGAAGAACAATCTAAGCTGCCTCTGTGTTTGACACAACAATAGCTGCCGTACTGGATATGAAATATAAAATCTGTATTTCTTACAAAACAGGATTATTTTTGTTTGGTTGTCCCCAAAAGCAGTAACATATTTGAGCATCCGTAGCTCAGATTTTATTGTTTCTTAATGCTGGAATGTTGAACCCTACCCAAGGCAGAGATTTATGCAGCCCAGAGTATGCAGCAGAGGAAAGCAGAAGCTGAACTGTGGCTTCATGCTGCTGGTGCAGGCGTATTCCCTTTTCTATAGTGTGAAGCAGTGTCGTGACACTCTGGGTAGTAATGTGTTAATATGCTTCCAAGTGAAATGGAAACTCTCAGTACCAAAGACTGAAGAATCCAAGCAAGAATTATTAAAAAGTTAGAAAAAAAATAGAAAAATATCACTCTCCTCAATTTCATATGTTTTAAATATACCTTAAACTCACAGAAATCACTTCATAAGGGTTTGTATAATCCACTAAGAAAGTGATAGAAAATTAAGCAGATTTTATAAACTTTTTTTTGTCTAATATGCTTTATATGCAAATTACTTACCATACATATAAGTCATTTCCTGATAAAAATCTTTCATGCCACTAGTTTTTGTGGGTTTTTTTAGTTTTACTGACTTTTTGAAGCACTTTCATGTGAAGAAAAGTTCTGCTGGGATCTCTGGAATGTTTTATATTGATCGATCTTCAGTCATCCATTGAGTGAATCCAAAAAAAAAAAATGGGCTGCAACTGTGGAAACTTGCCCATGTTTGAAAAATACAAAAGAGAGGTTTTTTTTCTGTCCTTCCAGTCGTGTAATTGTGATGGCCTAAAAGGGATCAATACTACCTCCACAGTACTGCCTTACTTTGATAAGCTGCAATTTTTTTGGTGGTGTCTTTAGGCAGAAAAGGAGAATCAACTGACCCAATACTGCACTTAGTGTCTGCTCTGCTGTAGAAGTTAGATGGGGAGGTTTGGCAGGCTGAAGGGTGGCTCCAGAACAGAGAGAGGGCATTTATTAATAAGGCTACCTCAACACAGGGTAATATTGTATCAGACCTCCCTTTCTCCCCCATAATTTTGCTCAAACCTATTAAATGTCAGATGATTGTTGCAGGATCAGAACTTAAACACCCACACCTTGGGATGAAAGTCTGCTACATTTTATCTTTCTCATTGCAACACGTGGTTGAGAAGCTTTGAAATCCTTCAGTAAAGGCAAGTACAAACACAGTGAAAGAAACAGGAAAAGCTGGAAAAGTGCTGGAAGCACTGCTTTTAAAAAAATAGCAGACAAAAAAGTAAACATCAGGGACTAGAGCAAATAGTCCCGAGGTAACAGAGGAAATGATACAATGGGTTTCAGGGAGTAGAAAAATCTTTCTAAGACACATTTAGAATTTAATAATGTAGATATATTAACTGGACCTACTGATATATAAAGTATTTATTTATAAACTTCTGCAGAACAGAAATATATTCACTCCTCTGTCATAGTTTTAATAGGTTTATTAAAAAAATAAAAGTGCGCTGAAGTCTGTGCAGGTAAAAAAGATAATTTAAAAAATAAACTCTGCAGAATCATCTAACTTCAGCTGGTACTGCAGCAGTTTAGAAATTTTGCTTACTGGCCTCTTTTACTATAAAGGAAATATCTGATTTATTCTATTCATGTCCTAATAGTTCAATACAACCAGAATCTGTAATGAGCAGTGAAATATTCTGTGTATATGTAAACAGATGAGTCTGGCAACCCCTCCTCTTCAGATAATGGTCATATTAATTATTGAGAAAGACAAACTTGCCTCTTTCATCTTTTGCTTTCAGCAGTTTATAATTTCACAAAGTGTAGCTGCCATGCACAGAAAAGTTGCATTGCAGGTATTTACCTTTTCTCTGCTTAAGTTCATGTTGGAAAGCTTTGACTAACACGGTTGTGTTTCCATGAATGTCTCTATAAAAAAGCATTTTCACCTGTTAGAAACATTCTTTAAACCCTTTCCTTATTACCTTCAATCCTAAAATACCCCCAAATAGCAGCCAATTTCTCATACATATACTCCTCAATATCATTGTTCCTCTACCTTCCTTCCCCTTATGGCGAGGCCGCCCACTCACATCTATATCTACTGCCTTCCTGGTGACATGGACACTCCTTTTGGTGTGTTCCTCTCCTCCTTTCTCGTGATTCTGTTCTTAAGGGGCCTAGACTGATGCTCTGCAACTTCCTGGTGCCCCAACTGACCTAGTTTACATGTGGGACTGTCTGAGAACTTGTTTAGCTGATATTCAGGTAAGTCATTTGTTTTAGCTTTTTTCTCAAAACAAACAATTCATCAATGGCCAATTACTCCTCATCAAAGAAGTGGGATTTTAATGATAGTAAAGAGAATGGAGAAGAGGGACCGTTGTGTCAAGTACCATATAGAGGTCTACAAAAAGCAGTGGGACAACAGAAACCAACTCATATAGGTTTTATTGTGCAAAGCGAACCCTTGCTGATACATTCAGGTCTTACATGAAATATGTTAAAACATAATAAAGTGATCAACTAGACAAGAAGAGTTCTGTGTTTTCTTTAATTTTTCTTTTTCAACTACTGTGATATAAAAGAATACAATATAAATTTTTTAATTAATTTCAAAACTTAACTGGTAAATATTCTCATAAAGGAAGCTTACAAAAATAAGAATATTTTCTGCTTTAAAAAATGCAAATATCTGACTTAACCAAAAAGTCTAAAAAGTCTGGTTGTGATTGCATATTTTGCTGAACTACACTTCTGCTAAACAATAGAACAGTTACGGAGATTTCACTTCTGCCATTTTTCTTTAAAAATCAATGGGGTTCACCAGGGTTACAGGCATTTAATATTATTACACATTTATTTCACTTAGTCAAAAAGATTGATTTATGTGCTTTTTACTGTTTGGTAATTTTTGCATAATTCTAATTTTCAAAATATGTTAGGGATGGTGCTTTTGTATACTTTCAATAAGTTTGTCAATTCTTCTTTTCATTTTAACAATCTGCTTTTTAATAATTTGAAGCCACAGTGATTTACAGAAGTTGAGTTGTTTTTCTGTGTGTTGATTATAAAGCAAATATTTAAAAATAGAATAGATAAATAAGAAGAATGATTGACATTCCCATCAAATGTATGCAAATACCGGGGCTAATTTATTATGATTATCAAAAATCTTAGGCAAAGTCTGCCACAAGAGGCTATTAAGGAAACTGAGTAATTGGGCTGAGGGACAAAATATTGGCATGGAACTGAGACTAGCTGTGTCAAAAATGGAGCTGGGCTTGCTTGCTTATTCTAACAAAATATGAAGAATGAAATGAAAATGCAGATGAACAGAAAATAGAAAAATATGCATAAGATAGGAATTAAGTCAGTCAATGCTTCAAAAGACATTATAATCTTCAAAGTGACTACAGGAAGCTGGCTCAACAAAGGAAAATATTACACTAATTTTGAGCAGAGAATTACAGCTATGTAAATGGCTTTTGATTAAATGGATTGTTTAGTTTATTAAGAAAATCTTAATTTTTCCACAAAATGTGGATGCATGAATTTTCACATTGAAATATTCACAGACTTCCATTAAAAATGTTGTCAGTAAATTTTTGTCTGGTCTTCAACAATGCATGTTGGAATAGTAAAAGTTAGACACTAACATTGTTGTATTCTAGATCATTGCAAGCTATCCGTGAAAAGAACGTGAAAATTTCTCAATGTCCACAGCGAATCTGAATAGTAAACAAAGTGCAAACAAAATATGCAACATAAGAATAGTTTCATTATGTCAGTCAGTGGTACATTGTTAAGTGAACAGTTGCATGTGATTTAGTTTATGGTACTAAGAAAGCCTAGACATGAGTGAATAATGGCCATAGGCCAAGGCTTGAACTAACCAATTTTATGAACAGAGATGACAAGATCCTAACACAGTGTTTTATTATTACTAATACTTTACCTATTAAATGGTACTTTTTCAGAATAGAAATAGTAAATGTCTTTCTGTTCAGGAGAAAACCTAATTTAGATCGGTTGGATAAGGAAAACTGTTTGTGCCAGTATTAATTAAGAAGTAAAATATGATATTAAAAGCACTTTTTTCTTCTGCTATATTGCTTTTAATTGTACTTTAACCTCACAAAATTTAAAAGACTTGTAAGATATTTAGTTTTCTTTGCACAGTACAGTTTAATTATCTCTGATAGATCCTTATGAAAATTCTTAAATAAAAGATAAAGGGTTCGTGACTTGTTTTTTATTTCTGATCTAAAGTATGAGTCTGCTGATTACAAAAGAACAAGTAGTAATGTAGATGAAATGTATTTAATACAAAAGTTTCCAGTTAAATGGAGTGTGCCTTCAAGGAAACAATGACACATTGTTCATCAAAATAATCTGCCAATCTTGTCCCATTCAATTGCTAAAATATTCTTTCGATGTTTACGTTCTAACTTAACACAATGCATTATGTCACAGTCTTTCAGTTTTTTATTGTAATCACAAAGGAAAAGCTCAGTCTAGTATGTTCATAGATGTAAACATTTTATTTATTTGGGACTCTAGTGCTAATATTTCTTCTCTGCAATTAATGAGAGTTTTCTGGTTTTACTTGAAATAAAATGTGTTGGAATTTCATAGGAAATGGGTAGGAAACTTCTGGACTTCCAGAGCAAAATCTACAAAAAGCCTTAGTTTCTGATTATTTTTTCCTGTGGTCTAAGCGTTTTCTCCTGATTATTCAGTATTATATTCACATAAATACTTGAAAAGTATTATATTCGCATAAATACTTGAAAACGAAAGGATAATCAGAAGTAATAAGCCTCTGAATACTAGGGTTACCAAAAGTTTTGTTACAAATTCAAAACAAATTATTAAAACTATTTCAGGAGCTTAGTTTCAGCATTCTCAAAAAGATATAACCTGTTTGGTTCCCTATCTGACTGTCTTGTTCCTGACCGTCTAAGTCTTACTTTCTTAGTCAAATGCTGTTCACTAGATTAATAAAGGGATAAATAGAGCTTTGACCCAACATGCTGCAGCCATCCTTATGGTTAAACTACCATTACACACTTTTTATGAAAAGACTTTCTTTACTTGTTAATATCTAAGTGCTAAGAAGTGTTCCTCGTATCTTTATGACTAAGGAGCTGCCTTCAAGTGCTGGTTTATGCAGCTAGACAATACATCAAAATTTTGGTTTTACAAAAGTCTAACCATTTCCATAAACTTCCTTAATGGTGTTCAAACCTTTCATGCTAGGGAAAGGAGAAATGATGACAAAATAAGAAATGTCCTCCAAAACTCAGTTTTGTAAATCTGAATTGAGAGTAGCATACCTGACAGTTTCTTCCAGTTTAGATACTACAAGACAAATAATTGTTTATGTGTTTCTTAAGCACAAATATCAAAACATAGAATAAAAATTCCTTCTCAAAATATTTTACAGATCACTCATAGATCTAGATTTCTGCATAAGACATGGGGTAACAGTAGATGGTTAAGCTAAATCCTGGTTCATTCATTTTAATCAGTCAGTGGAAACAGCCAGTCTACGTCAAACCCATGGTCTGGTTACTTTGGTATTATGTTTAAGGTTGGTTAAACATTATCAGGTGCTTCTTCAGAAAGCTCAAGTAATTTACAGTAGATAAATGTGAAATTATCTTCTCTTTAAATTCAATCTTCCTCCAATCTGCAGATTTTTAGAAAGCCCTTAGGCAGCAGATTCAGAGAGTATACTACAAAAACCCCTTTGAGTAGGAGAGCATTTGTATCTAATATTACATTTTCAATTGTTGCAGCAGTGCACAAAATGAACCGCCATTCTGGATAGTCCTAAAAGGGGCTTGCTAGAGGAAAAAGCCAGATATGTTCCCTCCTGAAACCTTGTGGGTTGTCCCTGAGTGGCCAGAGTGTTCCTGCTGCAGGGGCAGACAGAGGCTGTCTGTGATTTTGCCCATTGCACAATGTATGTGTGTGTGTGTGTGTGCATGCACGCGTGCGTAGCACAGGTGGGCTTACATAGCCATTTGCAGTACCTTGAAAACCCCTCCAAAGCAGGGGATTTTGTGTCAAAAGTTCCCTAAAGTGATACTCAACACAGAAAAGAGAAGGAAAGACGTGATACTGCTGGAAAGGCATTTTTTATTATTTTATGTTGTTCATACCAAATTGGTATAAAATGAGGAAACTCCATCTGGACAATATACCCTTAAGCGCTGTTGGTTATTTTAGTCTTTTGATTATATAAGTTATTTCTCCCTCCTCAAAAGTTCACAATATAAATTCCCAGAAGGAAAAGAACTAAGGAGTAGATCACCACCTCTTTCTTCCCATTCAGGCCCTCCAAAATTTAAGACCTAAACTTCCTAGATGTTTGCAATGAGTAGACTGTATTTTCAGCTCTTTTCTTCCAAAATAAATCCTGTCAATTTCCATGCAAGAGACGGAAAAATAAAGATGTTGCTAGTTACTGTGCAATTTTGAAGGGCTTGTTTGCTGTATTACAAAATATCAACTAGAGTAAGTTCAAGGCTTCCCAGGATTCAGTCTGCATAGAAATTTTCTGCTCAGAGAAGGAAAAAACAAAATAAAATCATTCAGAGGCATTAAATTATGCAGCTGTAGCATAGCAGATGTGG
>JAHREE010000215.1:1242465-1419336 GCA_033628505.1 Tringa tobata
TTCCTTAATTTTCACTCCCCTATCCTATTTCTTTGCTTTCTAAGCATCCCCTGGGATCAGTTGGTATAGCTGTCACAGAGTAGTATGGCATGTGTGATACGAAAATGTAGTCCTGATCTCTAGCAGTCTCTGCCACTCTTAGGGATGTTGTACTGAATTTCTCACCTTTAAGTCACCAATATTTTAAAAAATGACATGTGCATTCTCTCCTGCACTTCCCTGTGTGTTCCCTCTCCTTGGCTGGTTAGCTCAATAACTCCTTGAGCTCCATTTGCTATGTCAACTAGGTCTTCATTGATTGACTAGATCTCCGTGGGACATTTAACAGCTAGGGCATATTTTGGTACCTACATTAGCCATGTAAATTTAGTCTCACACTGAATTGCACAGAGAATGTTTGTAGAGTTCTTGACAAGAAAACTGAAAGGGGTACAGCATTTCTCGGTCCATCAACTTATTTCAAACTTGTTGACAGAGCCAGTGTTGGCAAAAGTCAACCTGCTGGTGTCTACAGCACAGTAGGCAAAGGCATAAGTGGGGGTTCAGGCCAGGTGCCAGAGCCTAACACCAAGCACTTATGATCAAACGACATTGCTCCACGAAGAAGGGGATCTGTGTCCCTCATGCCAAGAATTCAGTTGTAATCTAGCACCAAATTTGGAGTAGCACTCTTTTGTGACTTTGGCTAAATCTTTGTTCTTTGAACAAAAGTCGTTGAACAAAAGAAAAAGAAGTGATACAAGTGTGACTGTTGAGACAGTAATAATTAGCAGCTCAAGGCTATGATAAAAAATGTTCAGACACAAAAAGGTCTAAAACTCTAAGTTAAAAAAAAGCAAGAAAAAAGCAGAGAATCTACAGTGACTGAAGTTCTGCTGTATCAAGGCGCAGTCTCTTCTGAAAAGCAGCAGAGGGTGATCCTTCCCCATCTGATTAACAGCTCCCAGGCCAGCAAATCCTCATCTAGCATCTAATCAGCAGTGGTGAGTATATTAATACTTAGTCTAGTGCCTCATTAGCCATAGCTATCTATTGTGTGTCTTGTCCAATGTATAATTGCTTTGTTATGTATATACTTTTGCACAGTTTCTTTGCTCATGATAAAAGAAGCCCAAGCATAAGTAATCAGAAGGGGAGGGTTATAGCTGGATTTACAATTCAGGTGCTTAAATGCCAGTTGATATGCAAAACAGTTCTTTTATAGCTTCACCAGGCACCTCTATTAGTAGCAGTCCAATGACTATGTCATAGTTTTATTTAACTGATCTGATTAAATTAATTCCACAAAGTGATAAATTCATGAATATATTGTAGGGACTTCATGAAAGGTCCCACATCTATGCTAATTAGAAAAACTTCAGCGAAACTGCTGCTAACGTTATGAGCTGAAAATTGGCAGTAGATAGCATTCGGTTTTCTACCTAAAGGAAAATGGAATATTAGTGGTTCAGTTTAAATAAAATCAATCGCATCATGACTTATGTTAGGCTGCATTGGCATACTACTTATATAGAATTCGCTCAGCACTAGTGCTAAAGATGCTGAAGCCTCAGCCTGCAAGCTGTGAACTTTCACCTGCTTAAATTAAACTTCATCTGAACTTCTACTTAGTTACATAAAGGAAGGCCCTGAGAAGGGCACAAACCAGGAGATAAGGAAGCTACTACCGTCAGCAGGGGCTGCTGCCCCACAAGATGAGAAAAGTTAACGGCCCCCCGGGAGAAGGATAAGGAACCCAATGAGGAATAAGAAGACCCCAGGCCATAAATTAACATTGGCCCAAAGGGCGTGTGCTAGCCCTGTCAAGAGCACATGAAGGGTGGAGGCATGGATTGTAAACACATAATTGCCCAGGAATTTCTTTGTTCTGTGTCCCTTTTCAGAAGACCCAGCCTGAGCTGTCCTTGCTGCTGTGCTACTTGAATAAATTATTTTGGGGGGCATTATTGCCTGAGACTCTGCTCCAGAACACCTAGGGTAAAGAAACTTTTTTAACACTAACAAACTGGCAAAGAGCTAGACAACTATTTATGATCACAGTGATGGCACCTTATTGATGGTATCTTGGTAAAGTGCTTTCCAGTTTGTCATGTCAGGTTTTCTCAGACCACATTCAGTGCAGATTGCTGGTCAGATCATCAGTTAGTGAGCACTGCAATATCCCTAGCTGTCTGATGTTTGCGGAGCAGACAGCAAATTCTCATTAAAATACTAAATGCTGTGTCATTCAGCATGGCAGTCACAGAAAAGAAAATGATTGAAAAGTAAGCTTGTTTTTGCATCTATTCAAATACAGAATGAGAAAATGAAAAGTCTCAAAGATGCATTGTAGAATACCCCAGCAAAGTACCTCTGTCTTTTCACAGGCTTGGGATGGGATTAATGGAAATGGCAGGTCCATCAGTTCACTTTTATATGTATGTGCTTCATAAGGTGGGGTAAAAGATTTTTATAAACTTTCTCAAAACACAGTTCAAGGAAGCACAAGAAAAGTTGCCTGTCCTGGAAGATGTGTGATGCAGAGGGAGGAGATTCAAAAACTATTGACCAAATAAAAATTTCACATAGTTCCATGGATGCTTGAAATCAGTACATGTCACTAAAGCCCCATTGGTGTTGTGCCACTCCATAGTGAAGGTGGTCAAATACCATTAGGGAGTGAGAGAAATTCCAGCAGAAACATTTAACAGTTTATGCAATTCTCCATCTTCTATCTCTTATGGAATGACAAGTGAAATCCAGTGGGCAGCAGACTGCAGTACCATATACTGTGCTGGAGGCTTTTGAAACCATGAAACAGATGTCGCAGTGCAAGGCTAAGTACTGCTGACATTTCTGCCAAAATAAACAAATCTGGAGGTCAGGATTTAATCACAAATGATTGCTGCTCTTCGCTGTTATGTGTTAAATGAGAGTCCACAGTAGTTGAAGAATGCAGATGTCACCCACCTCCTCAAACTGAAATCTGTCCCATCATGGTATATGATGATATATATGATATATAATTTCTGCCAGTTGTTAGGGAAATCTAACAGTAGAATCTCTACAAGCTTGAGGCTGAAAATGATCATCAGATAGTCAGTGTTAAGGCATGGTTCATGTGACTTTTAAAGCCATGAAGATCCAAGGATGTGAGCAGAACAAAAGCAAGTCATCCTTGTCAGTCAGTAAAAGTCTTTGGCCCTATGGCAATACTGTCACTACCTGCCAGGCTTTCTTGGAGAGAGGTCCCTTCACTTAGCTATCTAGATTAACTTGGGGACTGTTCGCTTATTTCACAATGACATGGCAGCAACAATCTTTAAGTAAGCAGCAGTGCTAAGTTCTTTTGTGTCACGTTTGCCCTCTATGACTACCTGAAAGGAGGGTGTAGAGAGGTGGGTGTTGGCCTCTTCTCCCAAGGGAATAATGGCAGGATCAGAGGAACTGGTCTGAAGTTGCAGCAGGGGAGGTTTAAATTAGATATAAGGAAGAATTACTTTACTGAGAGGATGGTCAGGCACTGGAACAGCCTGCCCAGGGAGGTGGTGGAGTCACCATCCCTGGAGGTATTTAAGAAATGTGTAGACGTGGCACTTCAGGGCGTGCTCTAGTGCCCAAGATTATTGGTTTGTGGGTGGGTGTGATGTGGTGGGGTGTTGTGTGTGGTGTTGTTTTTGGTGTGGGGTTTGGTTGGTGGGCGCTTATTTTGTGAGGTGTATGTTTTTTGTTTTGGTTTTGTTTCATTTTGGGTTTTTTTTTTAATGTGGTTGAACGGGATGATCTCAGAGGTCCCTTCCAACCATGGAGATTCTGTGATTCTGTGATTCTGTTGTCCTCTGTGAGGCTCCATTGTTCCACTAATGTAAGACTGTGGTGAGCAAAACTCCTTCTTACGCTGAGGCACGATGCTATGCAGCCCCACAACATCCTTTAGTGTGGACGGTGGCATGTTTGACCTGCAGAGACTCTGACTGGACCTAAAGGCCAGAGAGCAAGTGGGCCCTGCCAGCCCAGGGCTGCTCCTGGAACAGGCTGCAGACCTTGTTTCTGGCTGCGTTGTCTGCACCGTTGGGCATCTCAACCTGCACCTCAGCGTGAGGGAAGCAGCGATCCTGTCCCTGTCCCTCCCAGCCATGTGTACTGGCAGTACAATATGGAAATCTGCAGACAGACTCTGCCAGTCTGGCAGCATCCTCTCTCACCACGTCTCTTGATGATGAAGTCATGCAGAGGACAGCAAAAGCTGGTGTAGCTTTTGAGAGATTAAACCAGCACGTCTGGAATTAAAAGGGCATCTGACTTCAAACAAATGTTAATGTGCGCTCTGTGCTTGTCACCATTCTTCTCTATGGTTGTAATACTTGGACAAATTAACACTTTTCACATCAAGCCTTCCAGCCAGTTCCATGTGAGTTATCTTTCTGCCTTTAATGCTGTTAAACAAAATGTATAGCACAATACGATCCCAAGCAGTACGATCCCAGGCAGTGTTCCTCCAGGGCTGAGCTACACCGGTCCAAGCATCTGATGCTTATCTCAGAAAAATGATTGCTCAGAGCTATTTTCTTATTTTAAAATGTGTGAACAGCTGAGAGGTCGGCCAATGAATTGTTAACCAGACATGCTAAAAGCAAATCTTCAGCTGTACGGCATCAGCTCTGCAACATGGGATACTGCAGCTAAAAAACGATCTGCTGTGCCAGTGATTATGAAGTGATGCTGTCAAAGGCAATGAGCAAAACTGGCTGACGTTGTGCAGCACAGAACACAGCAAGGGAAAGCAGGAGGCTACCTCGTGTGCACGTAGCTCTTTTGATGAAGGTGTCAGGCATACACCTCATCAAATTATCCATAAAAAAAAAAGAATCCTCATGTGATTAACTAGCAGAAGACTGGCAATAGCATTTTCTCTATTTACCATGCAGATGCTTTGGTTTTGAGGGTTATAAAATTGAGCATCTTTGTTGTCCCGTGAACAGAACACACAATAGAAAGGCTGATATCAAATAATGCGATGATGTGTCTTTCTTTTAATTCTGTGAAAAGTGTAGTTGAAGATATTGACTGGGGAGGTTGAAACACTTTGTCAAAAACCTTGAAATATTTCAGTTTCCCAGAAGGATCTTTTCAGGAAAGATGAAATCTGCTCTGATCTAGTCTCTAGTGAAAAGTGGAGTATATGGCAGTTGCTGCAATATTTTTTAATAACATTTCTCAATTTTTAACTTTTTTAATGTTGCAGTTCAATATTCTGCCCAAAAATCAACTACGAATTGACATAAATTTTCTTTTGCAGAAAAATATTTCCATGGATGAGAAAAATATTTTTTGATAATTTCAATGCAATCTTTTCAGCAATCTCGGGATTCCCAGGCATTAGTCTTTCACAGATTATTTCTATTCTGTGAAGAAAGTAATGTTAAGTGCTTTGATAAACAAAGAAAATTCAGTTTCTTATCCAGTGATGCCCATTATTTCCTGGCCCATGAACAGCAGTACTGATTAAATAACCTTCGTACTACATTATATTTTGCTTTTTCTTTCTTGGCCCTAGTTTCAACTTTTAAATCTCCTGATGTAACAGAAGGAGTCTCTTGGGCAGCACATTGCTCACAAGGCTTGGGTCTAGTCCAAGATGATGCATTTCTAGGATTTGCTTAGTAACTTACATTAAACCTGCAGTTTCTGGTTCAGTAGTTTGAACCTGCTTGAGGAACCAGGAGTCCTGACTGCCAGTCTTCACATAGCTTTGTCCAGCTCTCCTGACACCCCTTTCTCCTATGTGGAAGGACAACATTGGAATAAATAAAAGGGCTTGCCTAGGAGGAATACTAGATTTTTTTTGGCACATATTTATAAAGTATTTTGAAAATAAAAATACCATTGTTAAGGATGAATATTAATAAAGTTACAGCAGTGATTCTATTTATAGCACAAGTAGTTCAAATACTTATCAGAAGAGACTCAAATGGTACCCCAAAGAAGACATTAAGGAGTCCGTCTCAGTAGTAGAAAGTCTCAGCTTCCATCTAAAATTATATCAATGTGAGCTTTTGTGAATTTGCATTGCTTGTAACAGAACATAACTGGGAATAACTGACAAAGTGAATTTCTCTCAGACTTTGGTTTTGTTTAAATAAATCTTTCATGGTGAAGTGAGGAGAAACACTTGGTAGAATAAATCCAAATCTTAACCAAAGTAGATGCCTTTCAGAGCAGGATTTGATAGCTCTGGATTGTCAGCTCAGTGACACAATAAAACCAGTTATGTGAATTATCATTTGCAGATGATAATAGTTTTAAACTTTAATAATCTCAATAAAAAGAAGAGAGAGAAGGCTACATGAACAAGCATGTGCCAAAATAATCATCTAGTCTTGATCCGGCATAGAAAAAGAGGATTGCCAGCACAAACTAGATTTTTGACCCAGGTTATAAACCAAAAAAAAAAAATATATATTCTAGGGATAATTATGATACATAATCTAATGAAAGTTTTGATGTGTTTCTGTTTCAAGAATGAGAATTTAAGATAAGATAGTTTGATCAATTCAGTATTAAGTTTTATTGTTTACACAGAATGATAAATATAGCAAATTCTGACATGCTTGAAGTTTTTATTTTGGTTTTTGATTTTACTTTTGTAAAAAGACAATTAAGATTTCTTAATATTCTCATACCATTACAGCAGTTTTCCAGAGGGAAGATAATTAAGAAGCAAAAACACTGTAAATATCAAACCAGAGATTTATAACATTTTTACATACATTTTACTCAAGAGAAAACATGGATGATATTTACAGGAAAGTGAAGATAAACCCTCATATGCATTAAAATCATAATGTCACGCAGACAGTGTTTGCTAGAAATTATTCTGGAAGTCTGCAATCATACGAGAAGTTATAGATGAGATTTAATGTCTCCACAGGCATTATAGCAAATGTAATGCCTCCACTGCCAACCACAGCCCTTATTTGTAACTTGGTGGGATTATAAATTGGTATTTTTCTCTGACAAAGGTTTGTGCTCTCATTGCACGTTGTTTATATAGATGTAGCCTGGTATAGACTATAAATGCGAAGATTGATTGTAAATCTCATGGGAATTAATTCTGGAGTAGCTTCCAAGAATCAGGAGAGGAGGAACCAACCTGCATATATTAAAGTTGATGCTGGTAAATTTATGCTTGAAGTTACGTGATGAGCCAGGCTGGAAACTGCATTCTGTGATTGAGGAAAACCACTCTCCTCTCCTATTCCAAACTATGTTGCTGTTAGATCTTTATTCTATGCCTAATATGTTGTCTGCTGGTAACCAGCCTTAAATACTTCAAAAAAACTAATATGCTTAGAAAAAAGATTACATTGCTTCATGCTACCTGGCTTTAGATGTCTCGGTTAGAGAAGAATAGCTAGTTCCCTTTTTATAAAGACATCACAAAGCTTGTTTCTGGTGTCTATGAAGGCTACTTACAGGAGCAGCCCAGGATTAGATGACTAACATGTATTTGCCTTGGTTTTGGTACATCAAACATAAGACACTGCTTGAAAAAGATATATAGAACACACTAATTAGGTACAAAAATGCATTATTTAAGGTCTATTTGAACAGGTTTTATACTTAAAATCAATAAAATTGACTTTGCAGTCATACTGATGTTAAAACATTTTGCCCCATTCACCCTATCTGTTTGCAATTAGATTTAGTCAGCTGTCCTTTAATGTTGGGAAAAGGGAAAAAATATATAAGAAATGTGCAGATTCAAAACTGACGGATTCTGCTAATGTTGTCTTTGTCTTTTCTTCAGCCCCTGCTTCAAAAGTATAAACTGCCTCATTGTGCCAGGCTTTCAAAGTCAGAGACTTTTTAAGGAACTGCACTTTTGCATTCAGCAAGATGATCAGATTTTGAGTCATCTAAGAATCATCAGGGATCGGGTGGTCACAGCCTCTAAGTTGCTGAGTGTCATCTACGAGCTGGTCATGCTGCAGGGAACCTGTTCCCTTTCTAGGGCTTTCATGACCTTTGTGATAAGCACTAAGTGCACTTATATGTACAGCAGCGTAATGCATAGTGCATTTAATGCTGTTGTCACTACAGAAAACGTTCATTTTTCATGTTTGTGGTCACAGATTTCTTATTATGGAAAATTATTTTGCCTTGATCAAAATATTTTCCTTTTCTCCACTGACTGGTATCTGTCAGCTTATGTTGTCTTCTCTTGTTTCCTCTATAAGAAAAATGGGACTGGTCTCGAGACAGGTAAAAGCTTCTTTAAACTGTAAAAAGAATTTGGCTATGAAACATCCATTAGTTACATATGTTTAAGCCTATATATTGCTTGAAAATGTTAATCTTTGTGAATTCAGCTTGTTTATTCACTAAATAAAAGTTGTCTCTATTATCTTATAACGGTTCTCTAGCTCCCCAGTAAAATGTGAAAATTTCAAAATCATAGCAGCCTCTCTAATTTTAGAGCACAATGTATTCATTGTTAGAAATGCATCAAAAAACCTACAGATGCTTGATTACAGCTTCCAGGGCAATCATCTTGTTAAATTGTAAGTGGCTTAGCATTTGTGAAACTTTACTGTCTCTCATAATAACAAACATTTTCAAAATTGATTTTTGCATATAAGAATGTGCAGGTTTCTGTAAAATGCAGGTAACATTTTCAGAAATTACTGACAGCAATAACCCCCCCAAAAAAACTCCCATCTTCCCCTCATTATATTTTTCTCATGTGCTTTTAACACATTTCTCATAAACTTCAAGATCAAGTGTGAAATATGAAGCCCTAAAATAATAAAAAAGCCATTATATCTGATCAATTCCTTGGTTTAGATTAAGATAAAAATTACAGTAATTTATAAAAAGCCCCAAAATTATGATGGACCAGTACATTTTTTGTTCACAGTGTAATCAACATCAATAATAAAAGTTGAATTTTTCAGGTTTTTAAAAACATGGAATATTCCTTTGAAGTTCAAAAATTTTTAAATATAAAAATTAAACTCGGCTCTGCTCTTATTAGCCACCTATCCAGCCCTGATTTATGTATTAGTGTAACTTTGTTATCCTAAGTAGACTACCTCAGGTCTGTATCTGTGGAGAAATGATGTAAAGTTTATTGGTATTAGAGACCCCTACCTGACTGCTGTGTACCATAGCAACACCTCTTTTTTGCAGGCCCTGTGTACTGAAGGTTAATATTAGATATGTAATTACCTGACTGATATTGTTTTGAATTGGTATGCATACTTGTGAAATGGAATGACTAAAATACCATTCATCTGCATAGTAACTGATTTTCACAGTCTGTTCTTCAAAATTAATTCAAAATTACTGACAGTGATTATTTATGCATGAACGTTGTAGACAAACTGCATTATGCAGCTGACTGCTTAGTTGGTATACACTGTAAATCAAAGATGCATTTGACAATACATGTAAGATTATTTTGGAAACTAATTACAAATTAACAAATCATAAATATGGATATGCTGCACACTACTGTGAAGAATGTCTTTGTTTATACTGAAGCTAGGAAGATCCCCAGTCCTCACTGAGTTCTTCAGATTTCTGACCATGTACTAACTTAGTGACAGGTTTGACTCTTCCAAATTAACTTCTTCAATTAGAAAAACATTCTCTGAAAGTTCTTCATCCACTTTCATTTAATCATATTATTCTATTATCTCCAAGGTCCATTTGGATCTTTCTGAAGTGTATGGGAAGAACTTCTGCCTCCATGCTGTCTATCTCCCAGTCCACTCTAGCAGCACATTCCAACCAGGTTATCAATTTTCAAGTGTGCAAAGCTCCACAAGTGAGAGAGAAGTGACATTTTGCCAAAAATCTGCACATGATCAACTCCATAACTTATCATGGAGGCTACAGCCAGCAGTGCATTTACTGGACAGGGTGGATTTTGTCTTTGCTAGTCCATCTTTGCTGCCGCAACCTTGGATGGAGCCAACATTGGACACAAAGGCTGAACAAAGCTTCTTTTCCAGTGGCTGTTCAGAGCTAAATGTGATCACACCCAAATGAAGAACCAGGAAAAAGAGGAACCTAAAAGGAGGCAGAATATATTCAATCTTCAGATCAAGACGAAGGATTTTCATTATTAATCTGAAATAAAATAGACTGAACGTAAGACAAATAAGGAAAAATGGAAACTGGGAAAAGAATTTGATTCAAGCATCATTTATCTAACTGAAGGGGAAAAATGTCTTTGAAGAACATGTTGGCCAGTTTAGAAGAAGCAATTGAATTAAATGCCACATGATGTCTAAAAATCATCTCATTATCACTTGGACAATACAGAGGTCCAAAAGCATATATCTTTGATTCTTGGGAACAAACATTTCTGCACTGGAAGGAATTCTGTTCAAAATGGAGCCTGTATCACACAGAACCATAGAATGGTTTAGATTGGAAGGGACCTTAGAGATCAAGATTCATTAAATCAGGCCAAAATATTCAAAAGCTGTAATCTTTCTAACAAAATCAAGGGCCAACCAGTGGTAGAAAAATATTTTCACTAGTGGTACAACCTACAGGAAGAAACTTCTAAACGATGATCTATAGGAATGTGTTGTTCAAGACAATGACAGAGCTGGAGAGCTCAGGACTGACATAAATTTTGTTATCACACTCTGGATCACAGAAATACAGAGCCAGCCTGATCTCAGACACTGGTGTTAGTCCTGATGCCTTCAATGTTAAACCACTTTCGAGTAATAAAAAGGTAGACTGATTATCAAGGTTTTAAATAAAATTATAGAATTATATAAACAATGCATTAGAGAAGAAATAAAATTTTTTTTTTTAATTAAATTTGCTCTTTGAACATATCTAGATCCTCCTGTATAACTCACCTGTAATAACTGCAACAAATACTGGCCAAAGGAGCAAGCAACCTGCAATGCATGAGGTAAGTGTGTTGCTGGGAAACACATTTGTCTCAGGGTATAGATATTTTCCTCTGTTTCTTCTCTAAGACATGCTCATCCAGGTTTCTGGCCCAAATACGGCACAAATGGCACATCCATGGGTCCTGCTTCATGCCTTCCTTCATGGTATTTCAGATTCTTTCCCTTCTTCTGAATCAGGCAGAAAATACACTATTATAACCACATAAAGATTTTAAGTTGCCCTGTATTATATATCACAAACAAAGGTAAATAAAGATGTCTATGTATCATATTTAAAAGTTGTTAAGCAGTTTGTTAAGTCTCTTTTTACTACTCACTCTGGTGGTGAGTTTGTGGTAAAAACTCATGCATGTTGTCAGACTAGATATAAGAGGAAAGCTCATATTCAGATGTGGCTTAAATGGCAATTTGCTTAACCAACGTGCTATTTATATGGAGCTGCTCCCCCAGCCGCAACCCCTGACCCAATTAATTTTGTGTCAATTTTTCTGATGTAACTTTTCTCACCTTATTAAAATAGTTTAATTGAATGTGTTTGATAGGTTTATGTGTCTCTGAAGACCTAAGCTGAGAGAAGAAACAATATTGGAATTTTTTTTTAATTATTTAGAAAAGAGCTAGAGAGGTATAAGCAGCCTAGGCAGACTCCACAGTCCCAGAAACAGTTAGCCTTGTATGGGATTCAGATGTTATTCAGCTGATGTGCTTTAATTCTATAACTGTTCCATTTTTTAATGTAACCAGATAAGAAAAAAGAATTTAGATTAATTAAATGTGACTTTAATATAATGTTTTTCAGCCATTTAGGGCTTTTTGAGTGTGATACCTTAGTTAAACAGAGAGACTTGTGTAATATGCTCCTATATCATTAGAAGAAAAAGTCAATAGTGTTGAAGGGACTCTTCAAATGGTGTGTAAAACATACAGAGTTTTAATTGGTTTATGGAAAATGTGTTAAGTGCTTTAATCTACTTTGATTTGAGATATTCTTAGTTATAAGATTGAATTTATGGAGAAGGAATTAAGTAGAATCTGATTTGAGTTAAAAAAGGGGCTGACAATTATGGGGATTCAAGCTGGGTGTCACTCAATTTTAGAAACTATTAAAAATACTAGTTTTGGCACACATTATCCCTTGTCTTTATGTAGTAATATACCTTTCTTAAATAATTTCATACCACTATCTCTCTTTTACCCGCTTTACTCAGCCACTCAGCCATGATTCAGAGTGAATAACCGAGTGCCTTATCAAAAGTACTTATTTATTAGAACTTATTCTCTTCCTAGTAACTGGGATCAAATATTAATTCTTTTGGAGACTGAAAATCCACTCAGTGCATTTAAAAGCATAGAAAGCTTTAGATTTTTAGACTGCTGGAGATCAAACAGAGTTTAAAGATAGCACAACTAAATATTTTAGGATTTTGAATTTGAATTCAAAATCACCGAATGTTTTCCCGAAATACGCTTTTGGTTTTTTTCTTCACCCATGGATGCTGATATATTTATCTAATATACATGCTACCCTGCTCTTCCTGCTTTTGTTGCTTCAGCCCTGAAATATGGATAACAACATAATACATGGCTTACCATATGTATTTAATTGCAGAGATTTTAACAATATCGAATTTGTGTATGCCACAAATGATTCACCTGAAGTGTATTTCTTGGTAATTGGTGGTATCAGTACAGGCAGCCTTAGGTTGATGGGATTCATTTTGTCTGTCTAAAACTGTGTAAGAGTCAAGGTGAAAAGTCAAGAATTTAAGGCCCCTAAGTCAGTAAACAGAGATGGCAAGTGGCATATCCTGACTTTGCTTTATCTTAGCGTAATATAAATATTTAAGAGAAGTGGGTAAATTCTTTTTCTGAGGCTATTTATGTCTCTACATGATCAATAGGAGGAGTTTAACTGACAAACTGAGAATACGCACCTCAGTGGTATTCTCCTTGTAAAACATTCCCCAACGTTTTAGGATTAATATGCTTTTTCATTATTCCACAAATGTTTTCTTAGTTGTTGTATTTTTCATCTGGACAGAATTTCTGAAGGAACAAATAGCACTTTCCCACCACTTTTTTTACTTCAAATAATTTCAGGTTATTTTTTAACTCTGCTCTTCTCAGTTTCTTAAGAAAATATGAAGATCACATCTCAGTGATCAATCTCTTCCTTAAGTTTCCTGGGGTTTAATATGGAACATTCAGGGAAATAATTAAATCACTTAAAACAAAGGGTTGTGAGAAAGAAATTATTCTTCAGGGACACTTTTCATCAGCCACGTATAAAGAAGCAATGCTACTCTGGTAAGAAAGTCTTGGTGTCACTATCCACAAAAGAAAATGTTGATGAAAGGACGAAGAATGACTTTTATGGTGCTGGCAATTAATTATGTATGATATGAATGTGGGAGGAGGATCACATGAAAGTGTATCAGTATTGTCACATGGAGGCCATCAGTTACTTCACAGAAAATGTCCAGAAAAATTATATTGAAGTACTTGCAGAGCCACGTCTTTGAACCTAATAACTTATGACTAAAGTAAAAGTAATGACACTTCCCTGACACATCAATTAGACCATAAGCTATTTGCTGTTGTACTTCATGCTATTAGAAACTGTAAAGGCCACTAAGATTTTACAGCACAGTTTTAGCCAATAAAAGAGGGCGAGAAAAAAATGTCTTTGATCCTAATAAGCATAGAAATTAATTCTATTAGTAGAGAAGGAAGGATTCTCAGCAACAATATGAAATCATTACATTTTTGTTCTGAATACAATTTCTCATAAATATCACTAGGAACTTTTCTGGGTTGAATGAATTCTAAATCAACTTCAACAAATAACCTATAAACCATAATGTAATGATATTTTCTTCTATTTCTTGCTAATAGTTGTGCATGGAAAGATGCAGATACTTCACATTTAAAATATATGCCTTGTAAATCATTGCCACCATAGATTAGTTCCAGTAAATGATTGATGCAACTAGACAGGTAGAACCTAGGACTAGGAATCATTTGGTCCCTATGCAGTGGATGACTTTGACATCCTAGTGGGTATCAGAGCTGTCACATTGCTGAGCAACAAACAGAAAATCATATACAGCTAACCTAAAGGTTATAGAATCATAGAATCACAAAATTACCTAGGTTGGAAGGGACCTTCCAGATCATGACATATCCTACATTTAATATTATCATTCCTCACTTTGGGCTACAAAGAGACATTTATGCTGCTTTGGTACCCAGAACACAGGGTTTTTGAAGAGATCTGGCTTCAGGATTAGGAACTACAAGATTAGGATTAAAGAACTACAGGAATTTCAGGATTAGAATCAGAGTTCAGTCATGAAGTTTTAATGATCTAGATTCCACCAGAGAGCATGACCTTTGGTTCTATGGCAAGCGTGACTTCAAGAGTGCTGAGTGTCATCTAGGACTGAGGTCATTAGCAGCTAATCAAGTAATGGTAGGAAAAGAAATGGAGAGATCTACAAAATTAGAGAAGGGGTCAAGGGAGACCTTTGTTTGTTGGTGACCCAGTGTCGAGGATTAAAAGATTTTCCAGCTGGGGAAGGTGATTTAGAGTTGAGACTGGTCTGCAGATCTGAGTTAAGACTGGAAAGGCCAACAGGTTGTCATGGTTCTGATATTTTACAGTCTACCAGACCAGTTTTAGGACTGAAATCGGGAATAGGATTTAACCAAACTGGAACAACAGGAACCACTGCAGTACCCTAAGGACTGAGCCTTCCAGAAGAGAACAATAAAGAAAAGGTTTAGATAATCAAATTTGTCTTAAATCTGAGTAGAAACAAACACACAAACAAGTTAGAATTAGGTTGAGGTCTAAAGAGAGAGTTGGGGTTGTTCAGCCTGGAGACAAGAGGGCTCTGGGGAGACCTTATAGCACCCTTCCAGTACCGAAAGGGGACCTACAGGAAAGCTGGGGAGGGCTTTTTATCAGGGAGTGTAGCAATAGGACGAGGGGTTTTAAACTTAAAGAGGGTAGATTTAGATTAGTTGTTAAGAAGAAAACATTTGCTGCCAGGGTGGTGAGACACTGTGTCCTGGGTTGAGAGACACAGGACTAACTTTTCTTCTAATACTGGGGAAAATTGTACTTCTAGAAGACTCTAGTGTCTGAATTTGTGAAAATATTTACTTTATAGCCAGCCAGGCTCTGTGGGATTCAAGGTCTTGGTGTTTTCGAGCCTGGCCAGGTGCAGGGACAAGGAGGAGCAAGGCCTGGGCATTTGACCCAGGCTGGCCAACAGGATTATTTCATACCATAAACGTCACATTCAATATAAATTAGAAAAGTTTGCTGCGTAGCTCTCTCTCCCTTGATGGCGGCGGTCCAGACAACTCCTTGCCCCGGTGCCGGACCCCTGAGGCCTTCCCTTCCTCCTGAAGCCATTGCACTCGCAGTGTCCGACATTTGTTGTCCACTGCTGGGAGTGCACAGCTTCCTGCTGATATAACTGGCTGAGTATAATTCCTGTATCTTATATCAGTATCGGGATTAACACTGGTTCTTTAGTATTATTGTTAATTGTTTAGTCTTAGTCTATTAAATCTATTTATATTTCAACCCTTGTGTTTCCTTCTGTTTCCCGATTCCCCTTCCCGGGTGGGGAGGGGTCATCAGGTAATAGAATAATTGTCTAAACGACAATAGACTGTTATGGTTTTTTCTCAAACCATAACACACTGGAACAGATTGCCTAGGAAGGTTGTGGATACCCCATCCCTGAAAGTGTTCAAGGCCAGGTTGGATGGGACTTTGAGCAACCTGGTCTAGTGGGAGGTGTCCCTGCCCATGGCAGGGGGATTGGAACAAGATGATCTTGAAGGTCCCTTCCAAATCTAACCATTCTATGATTTTATGATTCTACAATTATGTGCAATTCAGTGAAAACATACTACTGAAGTTCACAAATATTCAGCCCATCTTTGTAAGATATTAATTCAGAACATATAATAAAATATATCCCATAGAAGTTGAAATAATTTTCCTAAACAAGTTTATGCCTTGTCTTCACTGGTTGTGTAAACTGGTGATCCGCTGACAATTTTTCTTAGGAGGGTTATAATTGCTATGTCCTTATTATGATGATAAACAGAAAGAGGAACAAAATTAAATACAACTTTTGTGCATCTTTTGATAATACCAACTATTGCAAAGCCTCAAAAATTCATTATTTTAAGGTACCGCTCATTTCAATGACATTTACCTTCTGTATCCACAGGTTTATCAACTCCTTTACCCACATTTACTACAAAATGAACTACATATTTTCCATGGATTTTTCTTTATAGAATAAAGTAAATCATCTCCTCATTTTCTAATGTCAGCTGGGAGGGAGAAAATTGCAGAAAGCACTAAAATTCAAAATCATTCAGTACCACGGGGAACAATCCGTTAGCGTTTCCTGTCACAGCCTTCACTCCAAACAGCAAGCACTGAAATAATCCCCAGCAGTTCCTCAGTGTGCTAGAAGCAGAAGGAAAAAGTGTGTGGGGGGAAATCTACTTTTTTTGTGGTAGCAATCCATGAATCAAACTTGTAGGCCATCTCTTCCAATTAATGCTGCAAAGTTCCAAAGGCCATAGGCTACTTCTGGTCATGATTTAATTATATTAATATCTTCACTGCCAGACAAAAAGGTGGATTAATAAAAATAGATGACAACTTCTTTACTTTTTCTCCAGAGAAATATTGGACTGAAGGAAACATTGACCTAAAAGTTAATTGACTCAGTTGCTTGAATTTCTAAGAAAGTGGAATTTGGAGCTCAGAAAACAGAGGTAATGAGAATGTGATTCAAGGTGTAGGGTCTTTTTATTTCTTTTCAGCCTTACATAACTGTTATGGTTTGAGAAACCCACAACAATTCACCATTGTTTAGACAATTATTCTATCACCCAGTGACCTCTCCCCACCCAGGAAGGGGAATTGGGGAAAAACAAGGAAACATGAGGGTTGAAGTATAAATAGATTTCATAGGATAAGACTAAAAAATTAAAATAAATAACACTAAAGAACCGGTATTTATCCCAATACCATATAAAATATACAAGGATTATACTCAGCCCATTCCATCCATAGGAAGCTGTGCACTCCCAGCAGTGGGCAGCAAATGTCAGACACTGCAAGCGCTATGGCTTTGGGAGGAAGGAAAGGGCTCAGGGATCTGGCACTGGGGCAAGAAATTCTCTGGATTACCACCGTCAAGGGAGAAAGAGAGAGGCAGGACTCTGCATCAAACTTCATAATGTATATTGAATGTGACATTCATAGTATGAAATAATCCTGTTGTCCAGCCTGGGTCAAGTGTCCAGGTCATTTCACAGTATTGTCAGGTGCCACACTCAGGCTCTGTTGTTGTAGTGCTGATGATAAGGAGATGAAGATGAAGTAAGCACAGAAATCAATGCTTTAGAAGCCATGGTTTACCCTGACATCTTTGTGGTCTTGCTGATATCACCCTGTCAATAACAGTTTTGTTGTCTGAAAGAACTGGAGATGTTCATGTGGTTATCTGAGGGAGGCAGAGAGAAGTCCAGTATACGGTATATTATATACATTTTAGGACCAAGGCAGGAATGTGATCTTAAGATTTGATTGAAAAATCATTTAGTGCTACATACAATAATAATACCCACAAAAGTCATTCAACAAATATTCCATGATACTGATAATATAAAGCTTTTGATATTGTAAAATTTAAAATGAGTTTGAGATCAAAAGATACTCCCTTCAGCTAAAGTTTGAATGTGATGAGAAGTGTAAATACCTCTGCATTGCAGGTGATCAGCTTCGTGTCATTCAAAACTCACAATAATTCAGTAACTGCTGATGTAATGCATGTATTTGACATCATTAATGATTGCCTGGAGTGAGCCACTGCTATTGAGTTGAATAAGGAGCTCAAAGGAAGGAATTCAACAGGAAGGGCACTGGTTTTGGTTTAAAGATTAGGCCAAATACTTTGAGTAGGATTCCTGTCTTTCAATGTCCCCACTAAAGATGGATATTTCAGAGGTAAAAACTAACAGTTTCTTCATGGAACATAATGTTAAATTTCACATAAACAGTGTGGTATAGTAAAGACAAAAAAACAATGAACTTGCTTACAGTAGGAGATGAGACAAATTCAGACACTACCAGCTTCTGCTGACTCAATATAGATCTGAATCTCACTTTCTCTACCCCAGCTATCCATTATTTAGTCCTGGTTCATGTCTGTTTGGTACTTATCATTCAGGAACAGGCATTTGGTTCTTGAGAATTTTGTCTTAAAGGGTAAGTAGACAAACAAGCAAAGGTTAGAGAATAGGGAACAGATGTATTGAGGTCTAATATTAAACTTTTAATATTAGTGCTTTGAATATCATTAATTCCTTTGTAGGCAGCACACTGCAAGAATAGGTCTATGAGCGATGTGTAATGAGAAATAGGTATGAGTCTCACAGATAAGACGTGGAATTCGTACCACACAAATGAGCTATGTATAAGAGGACAGCGAAATAATGACTACAGGGAAAACTGACAAATGAACTGAGTGGATGAATACTGGGAGTGTATAAGAAAATTGAGAAGAAGGATAATGTAGGAAGAACAGAATTATTTATAGAATTGAAGATAAATACATTTTAATGTAAAGATGTTAAAAATCCATGAGGTGTTCAGAGACTGTGGTAATGATACCACATAAAGTCACACCATGTGTAGACAGAGAACTTCACAATTTTTTTCATGGCTCTTAGGAGAAAAAAGACCCTGTTCTAAGAAAAATGTATGTACTTAAGATGCTGTACCACAAAAGCAGTTTTGTCTTCATGATTATTTGTTCTTTTTTTTTTTTTTTTTCAATTACAATACATCAAGACATGTCATTCAGACTAGGACTGCTCCCAAAAGACAGCATGGGTGAGACTTCATCAGTTTTACCTCCCTTCTCCCTGCACGGTTGTCTAACGCTGCACCAGCAGACTTGGCATCCCCGGACCAGTGTCATTCCTGTTGATCCTGCCAGCTACCTAACAAGCCATGGGCACCCAGATTGGCACCACACTTTCTGTCTGAAGCCATTTGCTCCAAAGGGCTTGTGGGAACCCCACAAGAAAGAGGAGAAGCTGTCAGGAAGTACCTTACTTCTGTGCAAGCCACCAAATCCAAACTCCTCCTGAGTCCCTGAAGAGGCAAAAGCTGCACCATAAGGTGAACAGCCTCTCCAATTTCCACTGTATCATTCCCAAATCTTTTCCTTCACTTTCAGCACTGTATACTATCACCTGCCAAACAGTTCATTGATCCTTCTTTGCAGGTCCTTAAAGAACAAGATGTGGTGTTCCTACAGAGGGGCATTTCATATTTCACAGAGGTAAATTAACCTATATACAAAGTAGAGGAGAACTTATTGAAACATGGACTCATGGAATGGCTGAGGTAGCAAGGGACCTCTGGATATCATGTAGTCCAACACTCTGCTCAGAGCAGGGTCTATTGGAGCTGTTTGGTGTTAAGGGGGCTGAATCGTTCAGCCCAGAAGGCAAGTAGGCCTCAGCTCCTTGTCCCCAGGTCCAACCTGTAGCGAGGCTGAACATGTATCCCCGGTAGGTACGTGCACAAGCATACATATCCAACGCATATGCATATATACATGGATTGCCACAAAGGTAACACACCGTCCTCACTCACACAGACACAAACACCACCAACAGCTTCATTGTATTGCCCCTCTAAATGAGCAGGATGGAGGTCAATCGGTGGTAAATATATATATCCATATGTTCAAGATGGATTCCTCCAGCAGTTGGGCTCAGACACTAAGTCTGCCCATTAGCTGTCCCTGGATCTTTTGTTTCTCCAGGTGCCCTTACCCCTAGAGACACTTCCACATGGAGATGCACACAGTCACACCATTCTCCAGAAGCTGACAGGGGCACCTTGACTGCCCACTAGCCAACTGCCTTGTGGTCTCACCCTTAGAGACACACCTGACTCATGCAACAAGAGTTGAACACTCATCTATTCCTCTGACATGTAAACTCTCCATACAGCTTACATACTTTACTCATTTTCTTTTTTTCTATAGTATGGTTTGAGCTCAGAATTAAAAAAAATATATACAATATAATATATATACATATCTACATATGTAATGTGTATATATTTATAATCACTGTATGTAAGAATTCAGTTTAAATATATTCTTCTTTTCCTGAAGTACAGTTTCCCTTGAAAAGTTTCACATTGCAAAACTGTGTTGCATCTGATTTCTGCAAAAAAGAGAAGACCTCAGGTAAGTATAAAACTTCACGCAGCTGAACAAACAGCAAACTATTTGTCTGCCTGATATAAACACAAAAAAAATTTGGAAAAGAGTCATATTCTTTTGACTCATCATTATTTTATTTTTGTATTTGTGCAGTTTATTTTGTACCTAAAGTACAAGCAATGGTTAAATATAGATGTTATGCTAAAGAATAAAGAAAACATAGGGGTCATAATAACATTTATGTATACCACAGTAAATTAGGAATATATCTGCTGAAAATTATGACTATTACAAATGAATTCAGAACAAAGACCAGTGTCACTGTATAAGATATTGAAAAATTACCAGAAATACACAGCTGTAAGAGAAAAGTCAGTGGATTGGTAAATTCAGTGTGGCTGAATGACCAAGTGTGACAGTAGTTATAGTAGTTTTTATGTAAAAGATGAAGTGAATGGTATATAAGTCTAGCTTCCTCCTAATTATGAGAAGAAAGCAATTCATATTTTTGACAAGTACTTTCAAGTGGAAAGAGTAGTGGAGAAAAACAAGCTTATGATCTCTGTCTATGAATTTAGTTTAACAGTAAGAGAGAAAGAGAGTGAAATAAACAGAATGATACAGAAGAATGGAGGGTACATGACAATCATAATAAACAGCATAGCCTTATATACAGCTTTTAGGAGTATCATGAAGGAAAAAAAACCCAAAAACAAAAAAACAATTCACCATCTGCTGAATACCATAGTATTGCAGTGCTCTGCAGCCATCCCTGCATAGCAAGATACAAACACAAGACAGTAAATTCTGTTATTTATGAATGTGTTTGTAGACAGACATGAGTGAGTTCTGTTTGAAATGTGTTTTACTATACAGGGGACTCTGTCAGTTTTAAAATCACAAACAAGGGATTCTTCTCCAATAAATTATGGCACGCATTGGTTTAAAAAAGTCCTTGTAGACAATCTTACAAACTGCATTCTAAAACATGGTCCATTTGAAAAAGAAAAGCATTGAAACTTTTGCCTTTTGTTTTAACGGAGTCCCCAGAGAAATTGAAAAAAAGCAAACCAAATATTTCTTTTATCTTTTTCATTTTACGTTGTGCCTTAAAAGAAAAATCCATCTAGCTACTCATTTGCAGAGACAGTTTCTTTCAGTGTAGTGCCCTGTAATTAATGGGTTCAAAACTAATCAGAGACAGAAAAGACTTTAATGACAAGTTAAATAGAAAGTAGAATGAAAGAAGGGTACAATAATCATCCTTAAATAGGTTTATATTCATTTCAAGAGGGAGCTTTAATAGGTGGATTAGCTTAATTGATAAAGGTGTGATCATTTTTGCACTTTTGAGGTCTAATTTAAGGAGATGAGTCTTGGAAACATACCTGTTAATCAACTCTGTTAGGCATTTATGAGTAATCTTACTTGTCTGTCTCTAAGGAATACGTTTAGAAAGAGAGTTTCTGATCTTCATTTAAAGCATTGTAGCAGCATGTTAGCCGAAGCGCTCTAATGGTTCATGCTGGAGGGTTTGTGACACTAAGTGACGAATGGGAACCATGCAAAGCAACGAAGCAAAGATGAGAGTAGCTGTCAAATTTGTGACAACATGTGATTATGCATACACCACTCTTGCTTATAGATCCTGAAATAATCTCAGTAACATCTGGCAGTGAAGTGGATTAGATTTATCAATTTATTCTATTGGAGAAATTTGCTAAATTCAGTGGCATACATAGCTATTAAGATTTATTTTCAGCACTTTTAAAAATCAATTTTCTCTTAATAATTCTGGTTACAGTTCACTGATTTATATTGTTTTCGTAGTTCTTTGCTGCTGTGCTGACACTTAAAGGGGCCATTTTCCTACTCATTCAAATTGAATACTACTTAGTCATGTGAGTAGCCCAATAATTTGCATTTTACTTTATTGCTAGTAAATCTTTGTTATTCAGTACATGGAATTATTTATTTCAGGCCAAGTTCACACCTACATTGTGTATTAGTTACCGGGGTAACTTTCTAGATTGAGTGCAAGTCTCTCTGGCCCTAAATAAATAGTTCCAAAGTTCTACTAATGAATGGACTTACTGGCAACAATCTTAAATGCAAACTATTTTCAATTCTTTATATAAGTAGAATTTTCAAAGCACTATAGACAACTATAGCTTGGCAGAAGATTATGTTTGCTAAAATTACACTGACATAATAATTACTAGAACAAAAGACTGTGATGTTCATTTTTGTAATGTGAACAAAGTAATACTTTTGGGTATCTTGTATTTTACATATTCTCAGGAAAAAAAGCAAGGGAGAGATTGTTGAGATTTTTCATTTCTGAAGAAAAATAGTCAGCTACTTTGTTTTAATATCTCAAGTGACAATCAAAAGGGAAAACACCATAAATAAGAAGTCCGACTAGTTCTGGCTCAAGGAATCTGTCTTTGATACCTCATACTTGATATTACCTTAGAGATTCTCTCCAGCCTGCCCACGCTGCAATCCATATGTACTCCATTCTGTCATTTCAGTAATTATCACTGCATACAAATGTAATAATGCAGGAGAAGAGGCATTTTCTCCAAGGAATTTTTATAAGGACAGCATAGGTAGCATATGGAAATTATAAAGTCTTTTAGAAACTAAGCAGGATGTAGGGGTGGATGCCACCTCAGTGTAATGTGCTCGGCTGTGTCCTTCTGCTGTATCACATGGTAAAGGGGTATACATTGCTGTAAATTCTTTCCCTTTTCTTCCTCTAGTTAATTCGTATCTGCATGGGAAAATGAGATAGCATACATTAAAGCAAATGGCAATTTTCAATACAATTCCCCTGACATGGACATATACAGAAATATTAAGAAGTGAACACCCTGTTTTGTCCCTTTAGTTTTCTGAAAGTATATTTTAGAGTGATGTTACGGGCATGGTTGTAGCTAGAGCTCATAGAATCATGTTTTTATCAGCAACCTGGCTGGTGTGGTCCCTTGTTGGACCATGCCCTCCACCGTATCGAGACAAATGTCGCCTCGGTCCAAAACAGAGCTCCAGGTCTTACTGAGAGTGCAACAGCCCTGAATACTCCACAGTAGCTCTTGGGCCTGTGTCTTGGCACTGTTTCATTTGCTTGTAGGGACATGGTGAATTTGTCCTGTTACTAGTAAACATATCTGAATAGTCAGTTAGAGCAGCGTTAACTATCTGAATATGTGAGCAACCCACAGTATTGCCTTTTGGGGGTCTTTTTAACTGCTTCAAACTGGGCTGTAAATTTTATGCATATACAATTTCATTAAAATATCTAAGGCATATGAGTTCGGTGTACTCATCTCTTAGAATAAAATCAGGTAGATCATCCCAACAGGATTCTTACTTTTTCTAAAGAATAATGCCATTGGTGCAAGACATCAAATTCTTTACTCTAAAATTTTATACCTGAAATAGAGCTACACCTTGGCTGAGTTATACATAATACCACCTTTTTATTTACAAAAATACAAAACCCACACATTATTTTTCTGTAAAAATTCAGGTTCTGTTCCAGATGGTGACAGGTTTGCAGTACAGTGGAATTTCATAATCGTCTCCCTGTGCTTCTTGGGTAATATAGCTATTACCCTGATTTGACATGTGTCAAAATATCCCTATAGTCTGTGTCATGCTGGTTAACACACCTCAGATGACAAGCTGCCTTAGGTCTTCAACAGTATGAGTGAAGAATATTAAGTGAGCATCATGTCAACTCCTAGTTCTATAAAGGTTAAGATATGACATTTTTTTATAAACTTATAATACACCATCACAGTTAAAATCTAGTGCTGCTTAAACTTGTTTAATAATAATGATAACAACAATAACTTGTATGTACATAAGGTTTTAAAATCTAAAACCTTTTGAAATATTTTACAGTCAATATTTTTAGCAGCCAATTTCCCCAACATCAAAATTTGGCCATCCATGAAGGTTTTGCCTTTCACTTATAATATTAGCAACAAAGTCGTTATTTTAAGATGAGAAAAGAACAGTATTAACTGCCACTAAATTATATTACTTTTTAATATCAAAGCAGGTCAAATCCAAAAATTTTCCAAACATGTCAAGTTTGAGGTCAAGGTCAAAAACATACAAAATCAGTCATCATTGCAAATTTTGACTCCACACTATAAAGTAAGTTACAATGTGGCTGACTGGCCTCAGCAAACCCTGAAAGATTTTCCTTCTGTAGTAAAGAGAAAACGTTTTCCTGCAAATAAAATGCAGAAGAGTATCCATTTTGATGAGCACAACAAAAAAATCTGCTTTTTTGCAAGTTGAAGCACGGGATTTTAGTAATACTAGTTTTGGGGATTGATGAAAACAAGAATAAATGGCACTTTTATGAGTAACAACATCTTGTCCTATATAAGCAAAGTTATCTTTAGACATCTCCTCATTGTAGGCTTCAGAAGTGATTTAACTTTCCAGAACTCATTGAGTATGATAGATTGGGACAATGATATTATGGCCTAACAGCTGGACTCTCTGCATGAAACAATTACTGCCAGTGAGGAAAGATGTGAGCAATTGGGTACAAGCCTAATGGAGACAGAAGGGAACATTTTCAACCCAGAGGTAATAATAGAGGGATATGATTTAATTATTTCTAAACTGAGTAAAGCCAATAAATCTTCTAAATCTAAACTAGACTTGATTAAAAATGAACTACCGAGAAAAAAAATTTAAATTTTGAGGTTTTGATTCAAAGTTTTTCCAGACAAGACACTTCATATTAAAATGAATGCTAAAAGTATTTAGGATTCTTTTTCATTATCCTTCAAATCCATGTCATTTTTCCTTGTTGCAAAGTGAAGTTTTGTGTTCTCTTCTGGTGCAAAGAGAAAAATCTCCTTTGAATTTCTGTCCTTCATTTACCCCAGTAAGAAATATGGCCAAAATCATAAAAGTATCAGAGTAGTGTGATTAAAAGAAGGGAGATTAGTTAGAAGACAGATGCTTAGAAATTTGTAATGTTTATTGACATTTTGTATGTGTCTAGTATCGTGGGGTTTTTTTCATATTGCTGATATTAATCTTGAAGGTACAGTTCACTTGTCAGCAATTAATTGTATATCACTGCTATACAAATAAACTTCTTAGACTCTGATTTATTCTTAAGCACATGAACTCAGCAGTTCTTCTACATGAAAGATATTAGCCAATTTCTGTATGTCTTCATATACTGAGCCACCTTTATGAACATACCTGGAGAAGTGCATTGAAAGAAGTGAAGAAAGAGCATTTCAGTGCAGCAGTCTTACTTTGATTTTTCTCATATAAAAATACAGTTTTTCTTCTCTGACATACAAATACTGAAAAACCAGAAGTAGGTCAGCTAATGGAAACTGCATAGGGGTTAGAGAAAGAATGTCAGATGAGTCAGTAAAACAGCTGATTTCAAATATTTTTGGCTGAGAGCGAGAGCTCAGTGCCATATCTAACAACTAGATTAAGACTATCTAGCTGTTCTTAATGCTGAGAAATTATAAAAGGTTTTCCTCAGCACAGAAAAAAAAAAAAAAAAAAAGAAAAAAAGGATGCTATGCTAATTTTTGAGATTAAACGTCTGAGCATAGTCAGAAATTTACCAACAGAGTGTATCCATTTGGCCAGTTACCATGATTATACAGGAAATGTCTTAAGGGACCAGATGACACCAACATCCATTCTCCGTCACCATCATTACAGAATCTAGTATGGTAAGAACAAAGACTTACAAAATTTGAATCTAACTTCTAATTTTCCATACACAAGTGTATAAGCAAAAATAACTACAGAACAATTTTTCCTGGAGTCTAGAAGTACTGAAAATCAAGACAACCACCGTGAAGTTATTTTACATTGTTTTATTTTCTAAGAGATGACATGCTTTAAAGTTGGTACAAAGTATTTTCATTTACACAGAATAAGCAAGTAAAATTGTGTAAGCTAGCCAAGAATTAGTTCACTGATTCATACAATGGAAAATAAGTTTCTATGGTTTTTTGTTGGTGGTTTGTTTGTTTGTTTTATTTCTCTTACTAACAGAAATATTTCTGGAATTCTTATAACTTCTGGAATTCTTATAAAATGTATTTCATGTGATCTGACTTCAGAAGAATGAAACTTGTGAAGTTAAAATAATATTATCCTTTGAATAATATTTTTGTTTTCATAAAATTTGCCAAAACAATAGAAGGAAAACACACATCCATTTGAAAAAAATCCTGAAGAACGCTTACACCAATTTTTTCAACTTTTTTGTTCTGTTCTAATTATAACAAAGTAAAGTGATCTCCTGAAATAATAATTAAATAGGTACATAAACTGATATTACTTTCATTTACATTGTTCATTTTGAAATGTTATAGGCTCCGTAACATGGACATTTCAGCTATTTTTGACACAATTTTCAATTCTGTACGGTATGTCTTGTCGTGACCAGTACTTAAATGTAATGATAAATAGGATCACAAAGATCCTTTCTATTCTTTTCTTTTGTTACAGAAAGAGTAGGTATTACACCTCATCTAGTTTCTGTGATAATTATTCGTTACGTAAAAAACCACCAACCATCCTAAAAAAAAAAAAAAAAAATTACATTAAAACTAATTGTGAATGTATAATAAACTTATACTTATCTGAGGCTCAGTAATTAAGCTCTTATTTACCCATATAAAGAAACACAGAGAAGTAAAAACTAACAGAAAATAGCCAATAAGAATTATTAAGTTATTATAGTGTACCAAAATATGTCCATTTATGCGATATACCATTATTTGATGCAGAATGTTCAGGTTTGTTGCTCCAAGAAAAATTTTCAAAACAAGTAACAATGAAGTGGTCATATTTTATTTAGACATAAGGCCAGGATACAACCAACACATTTGTTACCAGATCAAGTTAACACTTCTAGTTAGTTTTTTCTGATCATTAACAACATACATTTTTGATCTATGGTAATGTCTATGTAGTCAATCACTGCTCAAAAGGTATTTTGAGGGGCTGTGCTATATTGCATTGGTCTGCAAAGTGTAGAACTGGTAGGGAGTATTTAATTTGGTATTTTTTCTTGGCAGAAGGCTACATTTGCAAGACTGATGTGCATCATATTAATTTTGTAAGGCCTCAGAAGGAGGACTTGTCAGACATTGTCTAGGCTTTTCTTGGCCTGGCTGGAGTTTTGTTTTAGTTTGTTATTGGTAGGAGCAATTTTGCAATGAAAATTTGTTATTACCTTATTTGTTTTACTTTTGCATTGTTTTTTATAACTGAGGTGTATAACCATATCATAATTTTAAAATTAATGCTAGTAGGAAATAGCTTTTTTGAGTAGAACAGAATATTTGTGTAGTGCCATGATATAAAATATAGGGATGGGATGACAGCAAGGTGTTGGAAATGGGAAGACAGGCACAGGATGCAGTGTGGGGGAGACAGGGTGTCGTTGATAACAGCTCGGCACAGGTTGATCCTGCCTCCCCAAGCATTTGAACAGCTCACCAGTCGTCAGCTGCAGAAATGCCAACTTAGAGACTTAAGCAAAACCAGCTATAAGGGTAGGAGAGAAGAAAGAGTATGTATTCAGAATAACTCACACTCCGTATATAGTAAACTGAGATTTAATGTGGCATTTTAGGTCATTGTAGAATGAACAGGGTAAAAAAAAAAGGTCAGGAAGTATAGAAAAGTATGCAAGTGGACCTTAGAACACAGAGAAGGAAACCACCAGTATCAGTATCATACTCCTGGTGAAAGACTGGGGATGTTATAAAGCCCGCAGCCATGCCGATCTGAAAGCAAGAACCAAAGGGTGTGAAGCAGCATAACACTATAGCAAGGTGCAGATACTAGGAAGTCTGAATATAACAATTTCAATTACATTGTTATTATTAAGACTTTTCCTACAGAGGAAACGTCTTTCACATTTATTTTTCCTTTCCCTTCCTGTTAAATCAAGTCTTGGACTAATAATAAATCTTCATTTTGACTGTGAAGTTTTCATCGTCACTTATCAATAAATTTCAGGCTTTGCATATAATATGTTTCCTTTTTGCTGTAGCAGAATTTTGAATGCAATGAAGGAATGAATGAACAAGGTGGTGAGGCACTGGAACAGGTTGCCCAGAGAAGCTGTGGAGGCCCCATCCCGGGAAGTGTTCAAGGCCAGGCTGGCTGGGGCTTTGAGCAACCTGGTCTGGTGGGAGATGTCCCTGCCCATGGCAGGGGGGTTGGAACTCGATGATGTTTAAGGTCCCTTCCAAATCTAACCATTCTATGATTTTATGATGAACTCCACATGCTCAGAAAACCCTCCAAGACTGAAAAGATCCAACCACAAACAAGATGAGCACCAAGAAAAAACTCTTGCTATTCCACAGGTCAGACTTGAGAAGGAGGAGTTTTCAAGCAAAACAGAAGTTTCATGCTATGGTTTGAGAAACAGTCTGTAACTGAAGTTTTATAACAAATTTAAAACTTAACTAGAGAAAGTATTTTCCTTCAATAAAAATCTGTCCACATTGCCCCTAAAACCTCCACCAAATTCACCTGGGACAAGCCAAGACTGTCTGGTCAGAGCTCATTAATTCTGTGTCTTTGTGGAGAAGTGACAGCAGCAATGTATGTCTATTTATATTTATACTTATTTAACTGAAGTAGTAAATAATGTTCTCACATTTGAAATAACTCACAATGACAAAGAAATAGGCCAAGATTCTCCTCACATACTTGCATGTGTCAATCAGAAGTAGGTCTATTTAAATAAATGAAGTTACACCCATGCAAACTCACTGTAATTGCAAGGAGATAGCATTTCCAGGGTTATGATGGTAGAAAGATGTTATGTGAAAATGACACAATTAATTTTCTCCTCTTCTCCCTGGCGTAGCTTAGGGAAAGGTGGTGACAGCTCAGAGGTGGCAAAAGATGTGATGAGGGAGAAGAGGAGGGAGGAGGAATGGCTGAACGTCCATCAGTTGGCGACTCTTGCTGTCAGCCAGCAACACTTTGTGCTATAAATGGGCAAAGTCAGGGGAGCAGGATTTGAAGGCCACATAAGGAAGAAACGGATAAAGCACATTCTTTGAGTAACACAATTAAGAGGGGAGAAGTTGTTTCAGGATTTTTGTGACAGACGTCTGGCAGGTAGGGACCCTCTTGGCCAAAAGGGACAGCTGGTTGAATCCAAACACTTGTCTGAATAGGCAGCAGAGGTACCCAGACAAATACCATTATCCCTAGTGGTATGCAGGCTGCTCTAAAGTATTTTAAAAATACTGTTTGAAACTAATTCTGCCAAATTTCCTGGAGAGATGAGGTTACAGATCCTTCTAGCTTGTGCCAGTGTCACCCAGCAGCTGCAGCAACCACGGCCCATGGAGAGGCTCCATCACTGCGTATGATTTTGCATTTTAAACAGAGAACTTCATTTTTTTGGGAAGCACAGGGCCAGATCCACAGCCCAGGTAAAACTACTGTATTTTGGTGAGGGTGAGATGATAGTCTGTGCTATCCAGAGGAACCGCTTTGCAGTGAGGCAACTAAAGGTCGATAAAGCATCAGTAAAACAGTCAGAAGAGCTGGGATTCAATCCTAAAGTGCCACAGAGGTAAAAAGTGGGCTCAATCCTCTTACCAGTTTACTCATACCAGTGTTTACCTACAGAAGTTAATAAATATACGAGTAGGAAAACTAAGGTGAGGTCGCTCATAAGATAAAAGCAGGTTGCAGTGACAGGTGTTTCAGTACAGCCTAAGCAGAAGGTGAGGCAGTCAGCTCTTTTGCCTACTTCTTATCTGGAATAACTATTTCAGAAAAAAAAAATGCAGGGGAGGGATTCTACAATATATCAACTCATTAAACTGTGGTAGCATATGTAAGACAGATGAAATTCATTTTGCAATGGTTTATTTTTGAACTTTGAATAATTCTGATAAATGAAATAGAAATACAGAAAGTATATTCCTTTATAAAAGTGTAAGCTTTGAAAATATAAATCTCTTTATTCTTTTGAGAATGCTTTTTTTGAGGGACCAAAAGGAACTTTGACCTTTTTAACTTTTCCAGTTTTCTGATGAGCTGAAATGAAAGCAATTGAAATGAGCTGTTTCACTTTTTTCAGACAGAGCAGTGGATGGACAGAAATGGAAAGTGGGAATTACTTCTATCAAATAGAGAAAAGCATCTTTAAAAAAAAAAAAAGCCCTAGTTTAGTCAAATGATTGCACCTAAAGCTAAAGTTCCTTTGAAAACTTCGTTTTGTTGAAAGCTGCTTTGTGAATATTTCAAATGTGTTTAATTAAGAGTGAATGATACGATTGATTTGCCATACCAATTATTATTGTATTATATAGTTTATGACTGCTGGCTTTGAGTATGAACCTAACACAAACAAAAAATACCTGATGGAACCTGACCCGTTACATTCTTCAGTAACTGAGCCTTATTTTGTTGCATCACAGAGAGTTCCATTTTCATACTTTGCCCCTTCAACTTTTATTTAAGTTCTTTTTTCAGCTTGCTTAGTTTGTTTAAAATGCAAACTATTTCAGGGAGCCACACAGTATGGATTTGGGTAAAATGCTATAAAACTTATGCATCTGTATTAATGACTTTACAAATGTTCATTGTAGTACAATTCTGCACAGAAGTTGAAAACCAGCATATTTATATGCTCCCAGGAAAGAGAAAAAGGAAACAAGCTCCTACTTATTGCAACAGAAAGAGAAGCAGGTATATTAAAAGCATACTTATTTTTTTCCTTTTACTACTAAAATTGCTGTGTATAGTTCCCCTGGTTAACTATAACAGAATCTGTAAGAGTTTCAAGGGAACTGGAAAAAAAAAAAAGAAATAAAATTCTCTATTTCTTAAAAAATGGATCTTTTTCCTAAAAAACATATTGCCTAAGTTGAATACAACTGTCAAACACAACTACTTATAGACTGAACTGAAATAGTTTACATGTTGTAAGCTAAAATTCCATATAAGGGTATTACACAGCTGTGACACTGGCAATGTATTTCCAGGGAAGTATGTGTGCTAGGTTTTTCACAGGTGAAACTTCAGCTGTAGATCTAAATTTATGTATTTATGCAAATACAGATTTTGAAAGCTAAATCTGTCATCTTAAAGAAGCACGAGTAAGATCTAGACACCAGTGTCTGGGACCTGCTCTGGCAAGCATACGTGCTGTGTACCCACGTCACATTAGCAGGACTGAATCCCGCTTACGGTGCCAGGGTGATGGAGGTAATTGTCACAAAGGAAGTAGCCAAGATGCTACAGCCCTTGCCAAGGGCCAAGGATCTGGTTTATCTCTCTCTTCCATCCTCCTGACAAGGGTGCGCTGACTCAAGAATGGGTACCACAGTCCACTATTCAGAAGAGCCATTCTTTGACAATAAATAGAAAATATTATTGTGTTTTAAAACACTGTCTGGTGGTGGCACAGAAATACAAGAAGCCATGAAGAAAATCCCAGGAAATGTATATGTATTCTATTTCCAAATTATTGTGCTTTATGTTTGTACCTTCCTACTTCAAAATAAGGAAGATTTAGACTTTACATGTGTACCTGTATTCAATATGCATAGAGGGAAGTGCATATTTCTACAGATGAATTGATTTAGTCCAGCATTTCAGTAATAGGTACTGAATGATCTGGCTAAAGATGGATGGGTTCCTATTCTCTGCACGACAACTAGTGGAAACAAAAATTTCTCAGAAATCAGGAATGCTTAACTTGTATATCATAAGAGAAATTTTTAACTGGATAGGAGGAGATAATTTTCAACGATCTTAAGGTTAGGACAGAAGTAAGTCCTCTCCCTTTGTAAATTAAACTATATCTGGCACCCCACTTCCCTGCAGAAATAAGGCCAGGCAAGAACACGCTGAGCCCTAAGCTTTTTGGGCTGTTCTCTCCCTTCTCAATTGGGAGTTTCATTGCTTTTAAGCATAAATGAAGCCCTGTTCTACCTGCCCTGCTGTTCTCTGAGTGGTAGCATGAGAAACAATTTTCTTGCACCTCCACACTGTCATTCACTGTCAGTGATCCTGAAATGCACTTGGATTTAACTCAGACAGGCAGAAGATAGCGGGTAAAGAATAAGAGATCAGGACAATTTATCTGAAAGTCGATGCATTTAAATCCTGTGTCTCCCTTAAGTCAATGTTCATGAGCTCGTGGCTGGACTGCCATGGTCAGTTCTTGTGGACACTGTAAAATGGCTGCTGAAAAGTGAAAGTGCTACAGTATGAGTAAAAATGATTTTTTTGAGATCAAAAAGACTACTGAAATATATTAAAAGCCTCTTACACCTTAATTTTTTTCAATAATGTGACAAAAAATCAGGTGTTACTGAACTGCATCTAACATCAGAGCCGTAAAAATCATCTCATAGGAAAAGAATTAGTGGGAAAGGACAGTCAGTTTGACTTGTAGTGTATAAGCTGCAAAGAAGCTCACTGCTTTTATTACAAAACACTCCTCATTTCAATCAATGAACCTAACTAAACATGCAAACTACTTAACAGCACAAAGACTAATTGCCTTTATAAGGGCTCTTCTAAGATGAAGGAACATATCATAAACCTTCTGCAAAACTTTTGTCTTCACACGAAGCATTTCCCATCTTCTGAGGAACTTAATTAAACAAGACTACCACATTGTCAATAGACTGTATGTAGTCTTTAGTTATATCAACAAAAATGGGCCAAATTTCGGTATAAGCTCAGAGATATAATTAAGAATATCAGTTTTCAGTAATCTGCATGATCTTTATGCTTTTTGTTTAAAGGAATAGTAAAATCAGCTGCCATTCCATCAAGCCAAAAAAGAATATCAAAGAAATAAATAAAAATACTAACTTGCTTTTTGTTTCATTGATTCGCCACCAAAAGTAGTGGAAACTGATTGAGAAACTCTAATTTGTTTATGTAACAAATACTGAGGAACTTGTGAAGGCCACTTCTGCTTAAGAGAGAAGTTTACTATGGAAGATCTCCACTGTAAACCAATGTGATAGAGATTAGTCAGCTATCAGGAAGGCAATAGGTCCTGGTTAACCTTTAGCAGGAATCAGAGAGGAAGCTGCTTGTCTAACTTGCTGTGCAGTCATAACTACTAGTGAGATAGCAAAGCATCATTTTCATCCATTCAGTTTCTTTGGTGTCGCTGTGGGAATGGGGAGTGAATATGGGACAGATGATACTTATCTTTATAGTCAGTGTTTTAAAACAGCGACTAGTGGTTTTAATTACACTACTCATTTCTGAAGGTAAAACATCACACGAAGGCCTGGCTTCAAAGAAATGTGTTCAGAGCTTTCTGGAGATTTCCATAAGGTATCTCAAACTATGAGCTTACAAGTAAAGAAAACTGAATCATCAGCCAGCTCTGAGAGTCTTTGTGTAAATGGGTTCATTTTTCAAAACTGCCAAAATTACTCTGCAGCATAACTCAACTCATGATATCAAAAATATCTAAGTCGGTTTGAACTCTCGCAAACTTTCCCATCTGTCTGTAATACTGTATTTCTCTGTCACTGCTAGGGCCATCCAGGATAGAAATCTTTGTCTCTACATAAAAAGAATATTTTTATTTTCCACATCTGCTCATATTAATAAAAGTTTATCTTCATATTTTGTTTTGTTTTGCTTTGTTTTTCACTCTTCTTTTCTAATGTTTTTCCCCTCTAATAAATATTGTTTTATTATGCAGATTTCAGGTACTTTATACCACAAAGTCTTGTTATATTTTGGTTGGAATAAATGAAACAGTCACTTGATAATTATTTATGAGTTTTGACTAGGACCAGAATGTTGGGTGTTTTACTTTTACAAAATGTGGAACCACAACAATGAAAAATGAATTCTAGGTTTCCTGAGGAAAAAGCAAAGTTGGGAAACTACATTTTTTTGTAGGTCCCATGACAAGTTGAAGGAGCCAGAACCTACTTCAATTGTTCACCTTACAGCCCTATGATCTGTAACATGCTAGAAGGAGCTCAGTGACACTGAGTGAAAGAGAAGGTTAATCTGAAAAGAATGTGAGTCTGAACTCGTTGATTTTGCCTTTGAAGTTGGGCAGGCATGTTTTCCACTTCAAACAGTGAGATTTTTATATATATATCTAGGGCTCTATTGTATAGTAGGGCTCCATCTTAAAAGTGTTGACTCAGTGCTACTGGAAACATTTGCCAACTTATAAAAATATGGATTGGTTATTGCTGACTTTCGTCACCACAAGCTGAAGGCAAAGGGCATGGAGATGCCCCACTGCCAGACGTCTTTGGCCCAGCTGTATCAAAGGAGTATTTGAAGATGTATTATACTCTATGTTACAGAAGTAAAGGTTCATCAGCACTCACACAACAGTGCTAAGTCAGAACATTTTTACAGGTAAATGCTTGTTAGCCCACCTGACTACTCAGTGACTGATGGGAATGACTCTTATTGCAAAGAATTTCTAATTATTTTAGGCACATGCAGAGTTAGGATTATTCACCATGCAGGGTTTGGATGTGGATAGACCAAATTCTATCTTTTGTGACTGTACACAGACTGTCTGCTGAGTTGAGTTAATCAGGGGTTTCGGAGCTCTTCTTCTTATTGTGTGGTTAGTGCATTGTAATTACTGCTGGCCAAAAAAAGTGAAAGGCAATAAATTCATTGGAAAAATTATTTGACTTTGAGTAATATTAGCCAATAATAGCTCTAATACTAACAACTGTTTCTATTTTTAATATTTTAATGTATGCTAATTAAATAATTTTATATTATTGGGCATTAGTGATTTAATATTTCTATCTCAGCCACAAATACATTGGGAGAGAAGCTTGGAAAGAAAATTTTAATAGCTTCGGTAGGTAGTTCAAAAGATAAAATAACCATTTGCTGAAATAAAAGCAAGCAAATTATTACTTGGATTATTAATGGTGCCATAAATATACCTTACTTTGTAACTGGGAAATGATGCAGGAAAGGCTTGATCGCATTCTTTTTAGATAATCACAAAGGTCCTATTTATGCTTAAAATAAGTCACCTTTACTATGTGAAAGCTGAAATTGGGACTTTGTGTTCTTCTGGGGAGATTATGCTTCTAAGGGACTACATCTTTCATAATTTTTTAGCTGCCCTGAACACCTAACTTTCAGCTTTGCAAAATAAGGTTGCACCTGTCAAGAAAAAAGAAATACAGACATATTATTTTGCCTTCAGTATTATTACACTCCATTTGTTTTCATCATGCAGCAAGGCTTACGCCTGGTGTTAATTATTTACCGTAGCAAGGAATACTCAAGGGGTTGTAAGACCTTTGAGAGTTTGTCTGAATTATCAGCTTTTGTCTTAACAATGGCATCTTTCCAGCAATCTTATTTTTTTATTAAATAGATTATGTGCCCTGCTTTGTGATTTCTGTGATGGCAGTGAGTGATAGTGGCATACAGCAGCTCACCATTACCACCCCTACCGGGTGGGAATTTTGTTGCTTTTTTGCCTTCCAGGAGGCGGACTGTTTGCTGCAGATGACTGGGAATGTCGCCCAGAAAGCTCAGTGCCTTCAGATATTTTATGTAACATTTGCTTTTCAGATTAAAAAAAAAAAAAAAAATAAAAGTCTTCCTGCTTTGAAATCACCACAGAAACCTGTTCCCATTGCAGGGGCTGATGTCTCACATGAAGTGTGGGACAGTCTTCTATCAGAATTAAACTGAGCGCTAGACCAAGTGTAAAGCCCAGATTTTACACTTCATCACTAAAATCACAAAAAAAAACCCCAAGAGCCCAATACTGAAGAAAGAGTAAGGCTGCTGTCCTGACCCTTGAATGGAATAAACACCTGCAGCAAATGCTGTGTGGAGCATCGGGCACCTACGCTCACGGTGTAGCAGGACACAGCAGGCACTCTGAGGGAGGAAGGTTGTGTCTGGGAACTGCTCGCCGTGTGGCAGCTCCAGGGATGCTCCTCACCAGCGAGTGCAGATGCATCCTGGCACTTTGAGTATCTCACAAGCTGTGCAGCAATGTCAGTCACGGGGGCAGCTCATTGATGGGAGCAAAAGGTTTCTGCCAGTACTGCAGGCAGAAGAACCTGAGAGTTTGCAGAGTCAGCAAACTGTGACTGCATGTCCCCGGATACACAGGTGTGAAAGAACAGAGTTCTGCTACGTCTGTCGTCATGTTCAAAACACGTATGGAGAGCGTGTTTGATCCAGAGGACAATTCAAGGCATTGTTTTGGAAGATGGTGCAGATTTCTGCAACAGAGTCCTGCCAAAGTCACTCTGGGTCACAAAAGACTGAGCAGAAAGGCCTAAGTGAAGAACACGAGGCCATTATGGGTTTAACACAAACACAGCTAAAAGCCAAAGCAGTTGACTTCCTTCAAAGACCTGGGAATTGTGAGTACTGGAAAAAACACTGATGAAAAAACTATTTCTATCTTGGTTAGTAACTGTTACCAGTTTCATGCTATTTGACTCAATAAAAAAATCACCAACAACCCTGTTAAATAATCACCAAGTTATTATCAACTACACCTGCCTTCATCATTACAAGCATATATAATATCTGACAGACTGCTCTTGAACACCTGTGTTTAATTCATTATCATTGTTCATTGAATTTTAATTTTATTTTAAACTCATGAAGTGTAAGCTGATCATATAATTCATTCATATTTATCCGGTTGTTAATTCTGATAAGGACCTAAAATGAAGTCAATATAGGCAACTTCTATGTATAAACAAATATTAATAGTGAAATAGTTATATCCAGGAGCAGAAGGAAGGAGAAAAGGTGCAGAACTCTGTATATATAAAATTTTAGTTGTTAGGAACATATGAATAAGGGAGACCTGCTGGGTCATGAAATCCAAGCCCCTTCCTATTGCAAGGAACTCAATAATATGACGTTTTTAATAAATGTTTTTTCTGCACTCCAGCACAGGAAAAGGGAGATCTTGCACCAATTTTCCCACTCTAAATTTGTTTGCATCTGGTATTGTTTACTGCCTATTTTTAAATCCTTTCAGGAAGACAAGACATTCAATAAGCTTACAAAATACAGGTGACTAGATATGCTAGTTCACATAGCAGCAGTGACAGAGCTTCAATGTGGTCCATGAGTCAGTTTTTCCAGAGTTTTCTATAATAATTAGTGTTGTGCATTATAAGCCACTTCAGTGTGTTGAAACTTCATCTGTATATGTGACATAGAGTTGTATTTATACCATATATTCATACCGTACCCACTGTCTCAGATCTTGTCCCCGTGTTTACCTCATTATTAGCATTTAAGTAAATGAGACTACAGGTGGAATATATCTCCACCTAACTGCAGTCTCCTAAAGGCTAGATGTCTAGCCTAAGCTAGTTGTCTTCTGTTTCTCTATAGACAATGAGTATAGATAGGTAACCTACTGAAATTTATCCCACTTGTGTTGGGATGAGATGACTTGCTTCCCTCATAACAGAGTAGGTGTGCAGAATTTATTACAATATAAATGCTAAACACTCTTGAATTTTCACCAGATACTCATCTTAATATTACTGAAATCATGTTTATTCTTTAGTGGTCAACATGATACAACAGTGGTCAGATGAAAAATGCATAAAAGCAGTGTCTGAAAACTTCTTTTTCATTCACCAATGGTAAATATTTCAAGTTAAATTTCATTAAATACCAGCAGAACTCTTGTGATACTTGGCAATTATCATAGCATCAGTGATTTATGAAATCCCTGGTAAGTGAAAATAATTTTGTCTTGTTCAGTCTAGGGAGATGATGAAGATGACTGAGGGGGGAAAAAGTCAATGACTTTCCTCAGATTCTGGAATGGATTATGACTGGTGATGTTATTAGACTTAGACAGTTAAAATAACTTTTCAATATACTGAGCATGACAAAAGAAGGGACAATTTTAATATCAAAGCTGACTACTGCTAGCGAAAGTTCAAATGTATTAGCATTCATCTGTGTCCTGTCATCTTGGTTTTTCTTCGTCTGCAGTTTTGTGAATGATGCTCTGACTGCAGATTGAATTGTAATAAATATTTATATCCAAACCCAGTGCAGGTGATAATGTGAGTATGTGCACCTTCCAGAGTTGTAAACTGAACATATGTTATAGTTTAGAAAGGAACTTTGTGATAAAAGTGCCTAAGTGATTCAAGGACTTTCAGAAACAGAACTGGAATTTTAAGGCCTTAATCAATGGGAATGAGCACTACACGGTTTCTATATTTAGGTTTCTTTGTGGAAGACTCAAAGTCATCCAGAAGCTAAAATCCCAGGATTTTAAGATTCTCGGACGTGCATTTTTTTGAAAAGCGTGTGACTTGTGTACATGGGAAAATGTTCTCTTTATGCTTAGCTATATATAATCAACAACAGAGAATGGGAGTGGGATCTGGGCCAGGAGGGTCTGCACTTCTACCCAGTGACCCTGTACCCTGCACTAAACAGGTTGCTGGGCACTCTTCTTCAGCCACTGTTTTGCTGTACTGTGATCTCACACAAAAAAAATCTTGTCTGCTAGTTTTACATGAACCTTCACAAAGTGGAAATTTCTCATGAACAATTTCTTTCTTACCAGATGCAGCAAGATGTGGAGACACTGTGGACCACAAAACACAAAGGAAATATTTCCTTTTAACACAGCAAAATTAACCAAACTCTCAGGTGAGCTGAGTCAGTCAGAGTAAAAGTTATTCTTGTCAGTCTATATTTGTCATTTAGCATTTTAGCATTCTTTCTTTAGAAAGAATGAGAAAGCATTCTCAGTCATATGAACAAATCATCTTACTAACATGAAAGCTTATAAAGCCCTTATAACGCTACAGGTCCATCTATTTTTTACATAGATCCATGTAAAAAGACCCAAATACGCAAGAAATTCTTTGCTTAGGGTGGAGCTGAGCATGGCGGAGTGAAATAGCTAGAACAGAACCAAAAATATTTGAGTCTTAATATTTCCCCTGCCAAAAGAATAACCTGTGAAACACAGATATTTAGTATCTTACCCTTTTTACTGGCTTGTTCATCCAAAGAATCATAACTATTTATGTCAATCAGTTCAGGAGCTCTAGGAATAAAAGTCTGTGTCAGAAATCAAGATCTTTCAAACTGGCTGATGAACTCTGTGCATACTAATTTTATATAATGAACTATTTTGTAATTTGTTTCCGGAAAATCTCAATATTTACATTCAAAACTATTTTTACAGAATTTTGTGAGTAACATTTATGTAGTATATGAAATATAAACTTGGAAAAATCAGGCTAAGAAATCAAAAAATATTTCAATCTTCTTTTTATGTTTGGGAAATACATTTTAATGTCTTTTGGAGATACGGAGACCCTTGGGCCTTCACGTGATGATGTCCTAAAGTGGTATGTACCCTATCCATACTGAACCCTTGAATGGTGTTTTACAGCTTTTTCTGCACAAGCTCTAGTTTATCAGCACCCTCTTCACATTGTTTGAGAAGGATCTGTTGGTAACAATCTATTATATTCATCTTATCAGCATTATGTACAAAAGGACTATCTCCCTAATTCTTTCCCTCCCTATTTCTTTGTGCAGGGTAACATTAATTACAGGTTTGCAGTTGAAGCTCCATGATTTCTAAATTGTTTCAGTGGCCAGTCAGGTCCAAAACATGACAGTTTTCTTTCCAGAAAACCAACCTTCTATCTTTTCTTTGTGCCTGTGCTCAAGACTTTCTCTCACTTAACCTGAGCCTTCTAAAATTTACTTTTCTTGCCTAGGTCACCTGTGTTCCTTCTGTTGTGAATGGATGGAGATGGTTACCTATAAAAATCGATCAGCCCAGTGCTAAGATAAGTGTCTGGAGGCTCCTCTGGCTGCAAACTATAACATAGCCCACAAACACACATTTGAGGCAGTCAGTGATAACTAAGATTACTTACCTTTCAGGAGAAAGCTAGAACTAAGCAGTTTTGCATTTACCTATCTTCAAATGAGTTTGTTTGAATGAGTCCTAGTTCTCAGCAACCTCCCAGACCAGTACAGGCAGAGCACTACCTTTTCCATCACCTGCAAAACCAGCAAGAGTGCTCACAGAGACACGAGCAGCACAGACTGCCTGGTCCTTTCCAGCTGATTAGGTGGAAGTCACTAGTGGCAGACCCTTGAGTCCATCAATCAGGGACCTAAGTGTTCTCATTTTTGTTATTGTCTCCATTATCTCTCATTAGAGTTTGAGTGATTTGGTGTTTAATTAATTAGTTTCCCAGTCTCTTGTCATTGCTTCATACGTTGAACAGCTGTTAACCAGATATCCTCAAAAACTACATGTCCTTACATTTCAGGTATCCAGCTGTCTTTTACCTTACAAATATATTTACAGTGTTGTTACGATAAGAAAAAAATACCACTTTTTCAGCTTCTTTCATTAGAGACTCTCAAAGAATTTAATGAATGAATAACAGAACTAAGCCATGTAATATTCTGTGATGCAGACATCTCATGTCTGAAGGGTGAAGAAAAAGAAGCCCAGTTTTATCTTGGTTGAATTCAGCTGAGATCAACAGAATACAATGGAACAGAACAGAATTTAGCATGTGAGGTCAAATTTATGTGCCTAAACACAGTTAGATTCCTTGGTAACTAAGCTTAGTTGATTGTGCCATATTTCTGAAAGACAAAATATGAAGATAAGACTTCTATAATATCTGCTGTAACAAAAAAGTGAGCTAGAAAAATCTCAGTTCTTACATTTTTTTTCTCCTTTCATGGACTATATTAATTACCTAGACTTTGAAGAAGTATGCGTGGAGATTTCTTTCTACAAAGCAGAATTAATCCCCAAGATGTTAAAGATCATTATGAAAGAAGAGCATTGACTCTCGTGAAACAAGCAATTATTCACAAAGAATTCCGTGGACCTGAATTCTGCCATTTTATGAAAATTAGGAAATGCTCTCTGCAAATTACACAGGTGAAGATGACAGCCTGGCAGCTAAAGGGCAGGATGTTTTATTCTTGTGTAAAAAATAACTCACATCTGTCACACTTGCAAACCTGGAAATCTACTGTGCCATCGTTGGCATATATTAACTGTTTAAATTCTTTTTTTGTCTCAGGTAGGTAACGAGGAAAAACAAAGGCAGTGGAAGAAAGTGTAAGTATATAGCAGTTAGATATTAGTACAAAGTTCCAGTGCAAAGCACTGTAGGAAGATCACTGTGTGATAGTGGATATAAATGATTTCCAAGCTTAAAAAATCAACTTGAAAATTCTTTTGAGCAAACATCTTCATATGTCAAGTCTGAAAAATTTATTCAGAGCTAGATTCAGTGCCCATGGAAGTAGAGGAATGATTTCTCCTTGGTGAACACCAGGCAGAGAGGGAGAAAAGGAGTTGAGTGGACTGTTTAAGATAAAGTCAAAGCTCTCCTAAAACTACACAGAAGTACAGCAGAACTCATATTTGCTTTGCAGTTCAGTGAGTATCAATAATGTTCTGGTATGTTTTGCATACCTCCATATATCCCTGAGCTGAAAAAAGTAAAAATGCAATGGAAAAAAAATATTATTTCTGAAACAGCCAAAGAGCCTGAAAAATATGGAAAATGAGATTTGTGGGTTTGCCATTAAGTTTGGTTCTCATCTACCTCTGCAATAAATTTACAGATTTATTGATGCCTATCCACCAGTCACAGGTTTTTCTACTTTTACTGTAAAGATTGTGTTGTTATCTCTATAGCAGAGATAGTGTTAAAAGTCGCAAACCTCCTGAATTGCAGCATGCATTGTAATCTCTTTAATGCGTGGGCAGATCTGTGGCCTGACTACTGAGAGCATTTTTCTTGAATTTGGTTGGCCGAACACAAAGTATAGATGCAAGTTCAACAATTATTGAAACATTAAATAATGAGCAAACCATTGCAGTATTTGTGGACTACTAAAATGTATCATGTGTAAAATAATGACAGCAAGAAATAATACAGATCCTTTTAAACAAACCCCAAAGAACACTAAGCAGAAAGGTTTGTTTCCAAGTGTGAAGCATAAATATTTTTAATCTAAAAGTTACCAAATAGTGGCAGGTTAGCGAAGTTCCCCAGAGATAATAGTTATCTACCTTAACATCAAATCAGGGATGGGATTTCCTGCTAGTTTCTGCGGTCATCAGATTTCATGATCACAGCTGTTAACTATGACTGTTTTATTACTAAAGTAAGAAAGAACAAGTTTAAATAAGTAAAAAGCCAAGTAGCTCAATAAAAATTAACTACCTGGAAGTAATTCAAAAGTTATTCAAAAGTCATCTGGACATGGTCCTAGGCAACTTTTCTAGGTGGATCTGGTTGAGCAAAGAGTGTTAGACATAATGACCTCCAGACGTCCCTCCGAACCTCAACCATTCTGTGATTCTGTGAAGCACAATTAACCAGTATTACCTTGATGGATAAGTCAGAAACAAATGAATGGAAGTAAGCAAGCATGACTTCAATTTCTGCTCATAGGTTCCGAATAGAATTATTGAATTAGATGAATTATTGAATAGAATGCCTATTATAGGCATTAATATCAGAAGGACATGACAAACGCAGAAATGCACCCAGTCAATTTTCTGTTCCCTTTCCTTCTGTTCCTATTGTACTCTCATATTTTGAAAAATCAGTTCAAGCCTTTGTGCTTCATTGAAAATCTAAATGGACAGCTGAAGACAGCATACCTGTTAAAATTTCTTTCTGGTCATCTTCATTGACATGCAGTTCTTTAGAGACCCTGCTGGATGAGCCATTAGACACTTCATTGAACCCTATCTAAAACTTGTTCTCCATTGTTTTGCTTAAAAATCTCTTTCATAAAACACACCCACGCCCATGTACACACAACAGCAACCATTGAAATGTATACATAAACAAATCATTAAAAAATATCATTAATATAATGTTTATTCTTTCAGGTTTTGTTTGCTTGTTTCCACTACTCAGTGAATTAACCTCTAGCAGTAAGTTCGTGTCTTTTATCTGTAAAATGACAAGCTTAAAATAGACAAAAATGATAAAAGGTTTGTAGCTCTAGAAAGGATTTTCTCCCTCAAAGCTTGAGTAAGTTATCTAAAATAGATTTCATATAATTCAGCTTCACATTCTGCTGAAATGCAAATTCATAAGTATATGTATATAGAGAACTGAGATGCTTGAATGATAATTCACAGTGAGAATTTGTTCTCGGTAAGTCTGATGCATATAATGCACATACTTGCTGAGCTAAAACCATCCTTCGTTTCTCAAATGAATATCTAAGATATCTTTAGAAGCTCAGTGAAAGAGTTTCTAATCAATTCAAGTCAATACACCATCTGATTTCCTCCTTTTCTCTTTGCCGATGTCCTAAGCACAGCTCTCTGCTGCTTAAGACTCTTTGAAGAGTGTATTCAATGACTTGAATACCCTTCTTTCATCTGTAGGCTCAGTAAAATATTTTAATATCCATGTATGCAGGGCCTTTGATTTAGTCTTGTCTGTCACCACATAATACTGCCTAGTCTACTCAGCAGGGCTGGTGACATTTCAGGCTCCTGGGAAAATTCTAACCAGAACCTAGAGACTGTAAACAATTACAAACAATAAAAAATCCCGTCCGAGGAGGAAGGCAAGTCAGCATCTCTCTGAGCAAGGAAGAGCAGTAAGGGGTCCCTTTCTGTCTGCCTAAGAGGAAGGTCATGCAAGGCTCAACACAGCTCGCAAGCAAAGGAGGAGCTTATGATTTTATGCAGTTCTGAAACATCTTAAGTAGCTAAATAGAGTAGGTTGCAACCAGGAAGTTATAACAGGGGATTTACAGAATTTACAAGACTACACAAAATTGTGTAGAAGATGAAGCAAAAGATGAAAGGAGCTGGAATGTGAAGGAATAGATTAGGAAGAAGGCAAAAAGAAAGGAGTACACGTAAACACTAGGATAGGGAAGGAAAAGTAGAAAAGAAGGCTGCAGAAGGCAGCTGCTCTTTGTTTCTTTTCATATTTACAATGTTTAATATCCTTTCTCCTCCCAGTACACTCTGTACCAAAATGCAAATCGGAAAGAAGCCTTCTAGTCACTCTTGGTCCTTTTTCTTTAAAAAAGGCTTATCTTTCACAGAAGTCAGTACATAAATCATGGAGTAATAGGGGAAATAGTTTGATAGGAGAAAAATCTCATTTAGAGTCTCCCACTATTGCATTAACAGTTGAAAATTTTTACAGGATTTCAGACTGTGTCTTTTTAATTTAACACATTTGTGTTCTTTTTTTTTTTTTTCCCTAGGAGAAATAAAGGCCTAGAAGACTTTAAACAATAAAAAACATTTACATATATAAGGTCCTTTACTATTTATTTGAAAATTGTAAGTAGTTTAATATACATGAGAGGAATGCAACATCCTCAATTCTAAACTCACAGTAATTAACCATGCAATGATATGATAACATATCATTGTTATCATATCAATATCTGTTTATGCTGGATCCTGGACCTGAAAAAGATAAGATTATTTTTCAGGCTTTATTATGCATTATCTATTATAATATTTCACATGATTTTGTCTCTAGCTATGCTTGTAATAGTTATTCTATAATCTTTAATTTCAGCTCTTTGCCTCTGACATTTACTTTGATTTTTTTTAAAGTATTTAATTAATCTTTAACTCAGAAGAGAATTGTGCAGCACATGGCAGACCTTTAATTTCCAGAATAGCTCCTGTTTTCTTCTGTGCTGCTTCATAAAACAAACTGCTCCCTGTAATCTGTAAAACAATAAACAGAATTATTGTATCTTAGCCTATTCATCCTCTACTGCCCTCCTGAATACCATTTTCTAAATCAAGCAGTGGAGGAAATTACCAAGGTAATGACAAGGAAATAGAAGACAATTATTTTGAAGAGATTAAAAAAAAAAAAGGAGAATATAAATTATGGTTAAATGAAATGAGAATTGTATTTATGATATGACTTAATTTTAAACTATCTGCCTTTAACCTTAATTTAAATAAATATACAGGAAAAATAAATACTGGTTTTATATTATATTAATTGTTTAGAAGAGCATTATTTGTACAAGTAAGCTAACTGGGCTGGTAACGTTTTCTGACATCATCAGTATAACACGAGGTCTGAGAAAAGGCTAAAATAGGTTAAATATCCCAGAAAAAAAAAAAAAAAAGTAAAGCATTTTCCTGTGACGTATTTCTTAAAGCCTAAATTTGTGCTTACCCTATTTTGGCTATTTAAAGAGCTTGATAGAATTACCTTTCATTTTCTTTATTCGTCCAGTGCTGTCAGCACTGACAGGAACACCACCCTCTGATAGTCCCTTACTCTGGGGTTTTGATATCAACTCGTCTTCTCCAGGAGCACTTGCTACTCACCTCACGCACACAGTCTCCCTTGCACACACTTATTCTTGGGGTCTTATTAGACTATGTATAAATGTATAAAATTGTCATCTATTAAATGAAAACCTGATCTTGAGCTGTCCGTAAGAAAAATGTGTGTATGTGAGCTGACCTGTGAGCTCCCTCATGTCAGAGGAAAATTGTCCATTCATTCAATACAGGCTGAGTTACTGCTGGGGGAGGCTGATGAGAAGCCTTCCAGATGAGAATATTTTGATGGCTTTTAAGGACATCATCATTGTATTCTTCAGCATTGTAGAAAGGCTACTGCTCTTTAAAGGCATAAGACAGGCAAAGCAGAGCTGATGTCTAGGACAAGACATGACTTACCCAAAGCCTTTGCCGAGCTCCATCGCTCTGAAACAGTTATATCTGTTCAGATACCTTCAAACACTTTCACCTCTCTTCAATCCAGTTTTAGAACAAGGTGCAAATGCACAGATTGCTCTAGCTTAGTTGGTTAGTGACCCTGAAAGTAAAGCAGATATACGTGCTGATTCTTTTAGACATTATCTTTACTTTTTCTTAGCACGAAAGGATACAGATTGGTTTTGCACCATTTACCTAATGTTCTGGCTAAATTACAGTAGAGCTTATGTTTTCTGCCTGTCTAAATTTCTACTGAAGTTTCAAGGGGACACAACACTTATAATTTTCCATCTTGAACATTTCTGTGGTTTTGTTTTAAGTTTTGCTATTTTTCACCCTAGAGTTGTCAAGATTTCAGCAACAGGAAAGTGATCCTTGCAAATACAATATTTAATTAGTTTGTAGAATTTGCTGATATCTTTGTCTGGAATATGCTATATAACTGTCAATTGTTATTATTGCCCTGTCTGAATTCAGACACAAGCATGTTTAGCATAGATATTTTAAAGATGCCTTTAGAAGCCCAGAAGAGAAGTCATAATACTTTTCTTATAATGAGAAATAATAACCTCATCCTTTCTGTTCAGCAGTTTGATTTGTTATTTGGTTTTAAAGCAAAAAGTATATTCTAGAAAGAGAGAAACCTGATTAGATTTTACAAGTAAAATTTCACTACTGTATCTAAAAACCTGCATTTAAACTGCGGGTTTAAAATATGTAACAAGAAAATCTTTTTAAGCCTCAATACCATTTAAGTAAAGTAAAAAGAAAATTATAAACATAATATTTACTTGATAACTAAAACTGGTTCTAAGTTCATATTTTCCTGTGGCGTCCATCCCCCTGATTCTGGAGCACTCCTCGAGCTATCACTGGGTTATGGACTAAATGTGTCCAACTTTTCTTTCTGAGGAGCAGTCAAGCTACACTATCAGAAGAGACAAGAAGAATATGGTGAAACTTTTACTCTAGAAAGGATGATTTTGCTTTGTCAAAGCAATACCAAAACTTGCACTCATCTAGAAATCAGGAATATATTTCTTCATTAGTTAGTAACAGCATTTTGAAAAATTGGTTTCAGTGAATTTTGGAACAATTCTGAGGACTGAATAGATGCAGATATGTGAGTCTAAACAAGTATGTAAAGTTTCTGATAGCTAACATTATTCCTTTGTGTTTCTGGAATAGCATGGAAAAGTTTGTTTTAATAGTTCGTATGCCTTATAGAAGATAAAGGTCATTCTTTCATTAACTGTAAATCTGTATATAAAAAATAGTCTCTTGATTACTTTAATAAGCACTGTTCGAACAATTTTACATACTTTTTGGTGAAGTATTAAAAGAAGTACAATTTCCTTCCTTGGTTCTCAAGGGAAAGATATTGACCAGCATTAAAATAGGTTGGAATGAACATTGCTGTATGGGGTTTCAATTACGCAAAACATTGATGATCTTCTTTTAATGTTTCAAATTATTCTGAAAAGGCCATCTTTCTGTTTGGTATTCAGAGAAGCTCCAGAACCTTCCTGAAGGCCTTGTTATAAATATTATAGCAGATAAAGTCTAGTTCAGAGATTTTAGTTACATTATTGAGGACATACCAGATAGTAGCTATTTTAAACTGCCAGGAAATAACTCAATTTGAAGGGACTTTATTTATTTATAGAAGGTCACATCATAACTCTGTTGAAATCAGTGTGATTATTTGTTTTTATTGTGGAAGGCTTAATAGAAATAAATGGTGGAAAACATTTCTTGATTTTGTGGGAGTATTTTTAGACATTTAAAAGGAAAGCATTGTGATAATATATTAGGAATGTCTAGTCTGAAGCATTCCTATACGCCATAAATGCTTATAGATCTGGTATAAACGAAAAAGTCTGATTTGTGGTTTTGATTGTATTTGAAGTGAAAATGTATTTTGAAATGTAGAGAGTTCTTGTAAGCAAAATATTTTGAAGATTATTCAATTAGTATTGCTGCTGTATTGCCAAGGTCTGTCAAAACAGATGTTTGGGGAAAACTTGAGAAAGTCTAGTCCTTCCTAACTCTTCCCCTGACTTTTGAGATGAATTTGCCCTGGGGATTCCTATGAAAAGTAATACACATGGAAAATTTCATCAACACACAGAAAATTTGCCATAGAAGAGAGCTGAAAACCATTCATACCAACATTGACTCTGAAACACTACACAGAAGATAATAAATAGCCCTAACGAAATAAGCTCTTAAACTCCAAATCATCTGCTTCAAACCTTGTCAGGGAACGGGCACTAGACTAGCTGGTCTTTTAAATTCCAGGGCTTTCCTATTTGCTCCTGAACAGTGACTGCTCACATGCTTTCTCTGGCAGTGAAACAGAAGCAGTGTCCTCCATTCCTGCGCTGGTCTATGCTGGTCTGCTAGTGACTCTTCTCTAACTGCATACAATAATGTAGCTTCCTCATCAGCAGTCAGTACTAATGAACCAACACTGCCCACTTCTCTAAGAGTAATAAATGTGATCACAACCAGAAAGTGTAGCTGCGTTGAGAATACAGCCAGTTGTCTCTTTAGGTATTACCTCCTCGTACTTTTATCACCACAGCCAAGATGCTCTCCATGATGGCAGCATAAATAACCACAATCTCTGCCTTCCTCTCTCCAGTGACACCTAGTATTCTCCATTTTACTTGGTCTATAGGTACAGTCTTCCTCTTTGAATTTCAGCATTTCTCATTTTATTAGTCACTGCACTTTGCTTGCTAGCTTATGTTTTTTGGGGTGGAAAGAAAGAGGACTCAGTTTCCTGCAAATGCATTTTTATCCCTTGCAAATAAACTTCTTGTTTATGCCATTACCTAGGTCATACTTCAGCTTGGGGCTCTAGCAAATACTTTCTCTCTAGGTGATATGTTGTTGCACTTGTGAATAATTCCTTGATAGTCTGCCTTTTGTTGTTAGTATTGAAACATATTTCCCCCTAGTCTTTCCATTCATTTCTCCACTTGCTTTTTACCTTTGTTTGTTCGTTCCTTCCTTCCTTCCTTCCTTCCTGTGCTTTTTTCTCCTGCCATCTTTCCTGCCATCCTTCCTTCCTTCCTCCCTTCCTCCCACCCTCTTCTCACCCCTCTCTGCCTCCTCCTCTCCTTTTTTAATCGTGTTGCCTCACAGTGACTGATGGCAAGAAAGCTAAGCAATAGCAATGCAACATGGTGCTTGCAACAGGTCATTATACAGTTTGCAACTAACCTCTAGCTTCACTATATGATCACAAATATGAAATCTCAACAAATCTCAGTTTTGGCAGTTTTGTTACTTGCTAATCTGTTATTTCATGTCCCATTAGGTTGAATTCTGTCCATTTTTATGTGCACTAAAACTAGTCAAAACAATCCATTTTGCTCATTCTTAAATGAGTATATTTTGGTCCTAAATGCTGTTTCAGCAGTAAGCAAAAGGGCACTTTGAAACTTGTAGAAAGTATATTTTTTCAGATATTCAACCTGAATATGCAAACTGTAATGTTACTTGACAGCATTTGCTCGGCCAGTTCAATGGAAAGCAAGACAGGAGAGCCATCTACAAATAACTAAGGACCAAAAGTATTCACACATCAATAAACCATGCAAATATCTTTCTATAATGATGCTGCTGAAAGTGATAAGACTCGTGATCAACAAGTTACTTAGATTAACTGTTATCAGATTCTGTTTGGAATAACATAATAATTTCAGTGAAATTCAGTGAAATTCAATAAAACAACCATGTCACAGGAAGAGTTTCCCGTGTTCCTTTGTTCCTTGTGAAATAAATTTATAAATAAATGTGTAAATAAACATATGTTTAGGTGAAATAAATGATAAGTGTAAAAAAGAGCCCACATTTGGAAAATATAGTTTAAGCTTTTAGCAAAATAGTTTAAAAATTTAGAAATTTAATCTTTTGGGGTTTCTTATTTCAATACAATAAAACACCTGCTATCCTAACAGCTGTAGGAGACCCACATGTATGCACATAGTATACTTTGCGTACTCCAAGTAGAAGGGATACACATTCACATGAAACTTCTTTAAAATAGAAAAATATTGCACATATCTGTTTCTTATTGTGTGCCACTCTTGTGCCAGATGCAACCTTCTGTGATGCAGTTCAACTCATCTGGCAGAGATGTCTTAATTTTTTAACTGGATTACTTGTAATCAGTGAGTGTAACTGGCACAAAAAGGTACCTAGTGAGTATCAGATATACCACTTCTGGAAAAGTAAAACCACACAGATGTGTCTATGCAAGAGAAGAGCATGGTAAGGGAAGAGGAATGTGAGGCCTCTTTTTCTTTGCAGTGATTAATTGCTAGATGGCCTCAGGCATCTTTCTTAATTTCAACATCAGGCTTAACAGGGCATACTTTACTTTACAATGTCACTATGTATAAGAGAGGGAAGAGTGATAACTTTACTGAATGGAGATTACAAACTGATGGTTTATAAAATATTTAGAGAAATTAATGTGAATTTTGTCTTGTCATATAGAACAAACACCTAGCATCTTAGAATCTCCAATTTGATCTATTTTCTGCAATTGGGGAATCTAACATTTTCCTGTTTAGGAAGAAATAAACATTACATTATCTGTGCCCACTATAAAGCAATCTCAAATACGTAAATGAAAACACATCCATCTTCTTTGAAGAAAGTTTAAACTTCCAAGTTATTTCTTTAAAATCTCAATCAATAATAGTATAGTTCACACACAGATGGTCACTCCTGCTAGCAGGTACTTTTTATTGCAATTTACTTTAAATTTGAAAAAAATATCAGATTTAATCATTTATCATCTGTTCTAAAAAAAAAAACAACACAAAAGTCAACCACTTTTAAAACACACAAATTTATAGTATGTTGAAGGAATTGTTGTGCTTTGTGAAAGAAAGACAATCTGTCTTTTAATCTGTTAGGTTTCGCAAACATGAGTTGTGATTTGAGAAGCTAATGAATAAACTGTACGTGTTTCTATGTTTCTATGCATGTTTCTACTTCAAAGGGAAATGCATACTACTGTGAATAAGAAATAAGTCAATGTGAAATGATTTTAAATTTTCTGATCTTTATTCCCTTTTCAGCTTTCTTATGCAAGAAAAGAAATATAGCCTATTGAACTGGAGGCATCTTAAGCCCTTTTTCTGGCAGTTTGTAGTCCTTTCTTAAACTCAGTTTTACATTTTCACAATAGTGTTACCATTTCCTTATCTACTTTTTTGATACCTGCTGAAATTTGAATAAAACCCAAGGAGATGTTAATTCAATAATCTAGTTTGGGAGTTTTTAAATGCTAATGACATTAAATGGTAATACAATTTCAACAATCACTTTAAGAAAAATGAAACAATGTAGGATTGATTAAAGCATTTTTAAAAATAACCATGTTGTTCAAATAACCTTCCAGAATAAAAACCGTGGAATCAAAAATATGGTCCGTAATAGCACAAGCCCAACAGCTGTAGAGGTAATGTGTCCACAGCCACAAATCACTCCTCGACATTAGCTTAGAAACTATTGTTAAAACTGAGAAGATGGCTCATTTTTCATGGTGCTTCTAACTCTGAGGTCTCCCGGAACAGTCACTGTTTTAAACACAGCTCCTCTTACACAAACAGCTGCTGTTCTCAACAGGGGGTTGAAATTTTATATTTTTTTATCTGAAGAAACACCAAACCTCCAGGCATGGACCACCCTATTCCCACTGCTTAATAATTTTCAATTGCTCTGCTGATGGGGGGTGACAGAATGAATGACATCTGCCATCAAGGACTGGCTCCTAACGATGTCTGCAGGCTCGTTGTTTTTTGTAATAAGTTTGTATAGTATTTTCAGATGCTTTCCAAAGCACACGAGGTCCACTGACCACAGGCTGAATGACTCTTTGCTTACCAAGCCGACCTGCAATTTTCCTTTATTTATTTTCAACCCTTCTTCAGCCTTAATAACCTTACCCGAGGCCCATGGCTTATTAACTACTGATTAAGATCTGTAAATGACAGATGGTAAAGGCATGTTACTGGGAGTACAGTGCTTGCATTCTAGACTCTCAATAAATCTCTCTTGTAATGCCATAATCTGTATGTACTTAGAAGATCACTCTCACATAACGATCTAAGAATTAAATCTTAGTTCTACAGAATTTATGTTATTTTCTCTATAATCAGTTGAGGGAAGCTGGATTTCTAGAAGTAGCTTTATCCCTTTCTGAAATAGGCAGGAGAAATTAATTGTTCTGGGGGGTAACATATCTGATGGGTGTACATATCTTTCTCTGCTGGCTCCATTAGTGTAGAAAGAGCCTAAAACTAGATTTGGTACATTGGTGGACTGAACATGACATGTGAGGCAGCTGATTTTAGGACTGTTTCTCTCAGCAGAATGGCATAAAGGATGTTTGCCAGAGCTGAGGCACAGTGTAAATACCTGATGACAGATTTACCTGTCATAACAATATTATGGCATGTTATACACACCTAAAGAATATTTATGTTGAATTAAAAAGGACCCTCTTTGCGAACTTTCCACATTTATGACTATTTCCCCTTATCTCTCTTATCCTTGCTCTGTAATTCAGCCCAGTTTGGTCCTACACATAAACAAAATGTATCTCTCAGGAACACTGAGAACACTCAGATGGTAAGAAAGAAGTATGAAGTTTTCTGTTAGATTAGGTCTTTTTGCAAGCCAGTAACACAAAATATTTATTTCCCACAATAGAGCAAAAAAAGTAAATATCAGATTAAATAAAATTTTTAGTAGTGCATTAAAAGAGTTTGCAAATTTTGTTTCATTCCAAAAACACTTTGTAAGAAGATCATTTCTAAGTGCAACTCAAAGTAATTCTGTGTAAATAACTGAGATCACAATTTAGCAAAGCATTTGGGAAGAGAGATACTTGAGGCCTCCAACTCTTTACAGGCACTTATAATCTATGAGAAACTCTGTGTCTAAAAACAAGCAAATTCCTGTGTAATCTACTGCGATTAAAGCATTTCTCTGTACAGTAAAAAACGTAACCTTACTTTTAAGCAACACTTCATGATAGAGATGTCTATAGAATGTTTTAAATAGATATACTATTTCTAGGTATTCCCCTTCTGTTAGGAATGTACAGGGAGGGAAAACAGTATTTTATTTCCATCAGACTATAGCATAGTCTTTGGTCAAATTATTGAATATAATTAAGACAAAGGATGTTTAATGAATAATTACTATAGGTATGAGTAACTGCCAATAAGTGTGAGCAGAATGATGTCAGATGCATTAAGAGTACTCATTTCTATGGTTTTCTGTGCATAATTCTGCCATTTAAGGAACCCTGGCAATTACAGACATGGACAAACTTTCTAAATCTCAAAATCATAAATCTGCCTTGTTAAGAGCAACAAGATACATACAAGCTGGTTCAGATTAAGGGGAGAGTTGTGGAGATGGTTTCTGAGGGTTTTGGGACAACTATTCCCAAAAAGTCCCTGCAGTCTGTTTCGAGGCTGGATGCTTCCTGGGGCAACCACTGGCGTCTCTGGCTCATGTCTCCTTCCCACTGGGAATTGAGGTCCCACTGCTGGCAATTACTCACAAGGGTTTGCCTGCTCCCACCCTGCTAGAGTAAATTCTTGTGATGATATCAGTGCCTTTCTGTTAAAGCACAAGAAAAGCATCATCAGGAGTTGAAAACCAGTGATAGTAGGCTATCCTGACAGTCATGCTGTTATCTTGCCCCTCTATTTGGCAGTAAATGAATGAGAGGCAGCAGGGATCTGTGACTTTAGCTGTATGCTGCAGCAGGTAGCGGTACTGGATTAGATGTATCTTGTTTCAGGGTTTTATTTTGGATTTGCAGAATGTGATCATGAAGCATACAAAATAAAATCAAAGAATCATCAGCATCTAGTTCTGGCATGCATTACTGTGGGTTTTTCTTTCTTCTTTTCTCTTTCTATTATTGGAAAAAAGCATTGATCAGATGGCCTCCTTTTAAAAAGATGCGATGTCAGAGCGATGACATTCTGCACTCCTTACCCTTTGTGTGTATTTTACCTCATTCCCAGCACTCAAACTGTGAAACCCCTCAGGTTATGGCACTTTTCAAAATAAGACAATTTTTTAATAGTTTCCAGGGCATGCTAGTCTATGAGGAACTTTATGAGGTTGTTCTGGCATATGTAGAATTCGCCTAGTGTCTCTAAACATCTGGGTTTAGTATCCTGTAAAAGTGTTCATTGCAGATTTATATTACTGCTATTTAAAGATTTAGGACGTTGGACCAGGAGTTATGAAACTGCAGTACCAAGTGATTAAAATGAAGTCATACAAAGTGATATTCTTATTTTGAAAACTATTCTAACCTTCTTTTTTACCTGCATAAGCCAGTGTACACTTCTGTGTAGGCTCTGATGATGGTTTGGAAGCAGAAACTTCTCAATACTGGGTTACATTCTGTAAACTTGGAACATGACACAGAATATTAATCCTTTGGCGTCCTCTCCTGCCCTGTTTCTAAACAACTATTATTACATTGTTGATGTCAAGAGGAATTTACTAGGTACCTCAGTGGCGCCAAGACAGACTCACAGAGGAGACAACTTACTGAAAATCCTTACACTGCCTTACTGAGTTCAGACTTCAAGTTCTTTTATTGTATTGAACTAAGTCTTCACACAGATTGATCAATGTCATAAAATACTAAAACAGGTTTTACTAAAATATTAATTAATTTATTAATCTTTCATTCCTTCTAAGTCATCCTTCTTGCATCTGACAGGAAGTGAAATTAAATGAAAACAGAAAAACTGTGCTCAGTTCATAACTGACAAGGAAAACCTTCGGTCTCTGACTTGTTCCATCACTTCTCATGGAATGTTGCTTGGTGGAGTGATAACACCTTTCAAAGGCTCTTTAATGACTTTTACTGTTGAACCTGACAAAATTTATAAAGACATTCAATAGCATTATCTCTGTTTTGCAGATGGCCAAAACAGGGCCCGAGGACAGAATACCATATTTCAGTTGGAAGGGATCTACAACAATCATCAAGTCCAAGTGCCTCACCACTTCAGGGTTGACCAAAGTTAAAGCATGTTATTAAGGGCATTGTCCAAATACCTCTTAAACACTGATAGGCTTGAGGCATCGACAACCTCTCTAGGAAGCCTGTTCCAGTGTTTGACCACTCTCTCTGTAAAGAAATGTTTCCTTATGTTAAATCTGAACTTCTCCTGGTGCAGCTTTGGACCATTCCGATGTGTCCTATCACTGGGTGCCAGGGAGAAGAGATCAGCACCTCCATTTCCTATCCTCAGGAAGCTGTAGAGAGCAATGAGGTCACCCCTCAGCCTCCTTTTCTCCAAACTAGACAAGCCCAAAGCCCTCATAGAAGGACTGCCTTACTATAAAGAAGGCAGCTATTGATTACGGAACAAAGATACTGCTGCTACACTGCTCTATCACTCCTGGTTGACATGCTCCCTTCCTCAACATCTTATTTATAAAAATCTATTGATATAAAATAGGCCAGACTCCAGCTAGATAAAAATGTGGCTCTTTTGTCTTAAAACTTGAGAATTTTTCTACAGAATATTAGGTGCTTGAGATACAGCAATGTAAGAGAAGAATTCACCACTGCAGACAGTCCTGTTCTTTCCACTCAAAGAACAACACTGAAAATGCAGTTTGAAATTTAATTTTGGAAAATTCAAACATTTGACTTTAAAATGTGGTACTTCTGAGTACATTTGCACATGAAAATAAAAGGCTTAGAGAAAGCAGCTAAGAAAGTCTCAAGATTTTGACTATCTATTTGAAGTTGAACAGCCATGTGTTCTAGGAACAACTATAATCTCAGATAAGTGATCCGCATTGCTTCCCAGCATCAGTGATATAAAGACTCAGCTGACTGAAAGGTTAGTATTGGGGGGCACAGATTGTGGGCTGTGGATTGCAATTATTTACATCAGATATGGTTCAGGTTATTTTAAGCAGCAGATCCTGAAAATGCTAACAAAACTAACATCAATTATGGTCATAACATTTTAAACCTGTTTGCATTTCCTCCATCTTCTTTTTGGATTTGGCTTTATTTATAGTTTGGTTTTATACTTTTCTATGGGCTTCTGTGTGAAATTGCAATATAGACTTTACAGAATGTTTTTATAAACCAGCTGCAATATTTTTGCATGTTTCTATTTTTCCCAATAGTTTTCATATTTTGAAAGTGTTGCTAAGTAAAACACTGTAGCTCGTTTAGTATCTTCTGTGCCTTTTATCCTGAAACAAGTTCTGTTCATTTTATGAGCTAAGTAGCTCTTTACAAAAGGTATTATATTTTTTTATTTGTATCTTTGTGTGAGTCCCAGCCGTGCCAGTTAGTAACTGGGTCTGTTCACACCCATCTAACAAACCCAGGCAAATAATACAATCAAAACTCATGAGTTTTCCACCATTCACATGAGGAACCTAATTTGTTGGAAGCATCCTGCCGGATTCTCCTGGGACTGCCTGGGACAGAATTATCACACACTCTGACATAGATTCAGAGGAATAGTCTTTGTTAGTACTTCTACAATGTGTTCCTCCCACACAAATCAGTGAATTTTACAAAGATGTTACTACGTTATAGTATCAATTTACATAAATGTCACTCTCAGTCAGTCTAATAATTTCTGGTTCCTATTATTTCACTTCTTTTAGTGGGGAAAAAAAAAAAAGAAAAATCCTCAACTGCCATTAATGTCTGAAAAATACAGTTTAAAACTACATGTTAGTCAAAGTGCATATATTCCTCTAGCTCATCATGAAAAGAGTGCCCACAGCCAAGTAGACATCCTCTTCCCTCTACCCTCTCCCACTCAGCAGAAATCCAGAATATGTGGAATTAATGAGCCAAATACATAGAATCATAGAATATCTCAAGGATCATCGAATCCAACTCCCTGCTCCTCGCAGGACTACCTAAAACCAAACCATATGACTAACCTCATCATCCAGATGTTTGTTGAACGCTGACATATTTGGTGTCATGACCACTGCCCTGGAGAGCCTGTTCCAGTGACTGACCACCCTCTCAGTGAAGAATCTTTTCCTAATATCCAATTTGAACTTACTCTGATGTAGCTTCATTCCGTTTCCTTGTGTCCTATCACTGGTCACCAGAGACAGGACCTCCCCCTCTGCCCTCCTTAAGGAAGCTGTAAACTGCCCTGAGATCACTCCTCAGCCTTCTCTTCTCCAAGCTGAACAACCCAAGTGACCTCAGCTGCTCCTTGTAAGTCCTGCCCTTGAGCCCTTTCACTATCTTGTCCCTCTCCTCTGGGACAATCATCTCCTTCAACTGGCTAGCTATGCTGTGCCTGATGCACCCCAGGGCACAGTTAACCTTTTTGGCTGCCAGGGCATACTGTTGACTCACACTCAACCCAAATGCCCAGATCTCCTTCTGCAGGGCTTCTCTGCATATTTTAGTCCCCCAGTTTGTATAACCAGGATTACCCTGTCCCAGGTGGAGAATCCGGCACTTATTCTTTTTTTTAGTTTCATACAGTTGGTGATTGCCTAGTTCTCTAGTCTATTCGCATCTCACTGTAAGGATTCTCTGTCCTCAAGGGGGTCCACAGCTCCTTCTAATTTAGTTGGCAAACTTAATATACATACGCCTGCATCCAGATCATTTATAAACACACTAAAGAACACTGGCCCTAAAATTGAGCCCTGTGGAACTCCACTGGCAACTGGCCACCAGCCTGGTATAACCCCATTTACTATAACTCTTTGAGCCTGGCCCCTTAAGCAATTGCTCACCCAACATATTAGGGACTTGTCTAGCTGTGAGCTGAACATTTTATCCAGAAGGATACTATGAGAGACAGTTTCAAAAGCTTTGCTAAAATAAAAAAACCCACCCCATACTGGCTTCCCTTGGTCAACTAAATGGATAACCTTGTCATAAAAGGAAATTAAGTTCGTTAAGCAGGACTTTCCCTCATGAACCCGTGCTGGCTATGCCCAAGTATTGTCTCTCAAGTAGTTTTCAGTAACTCCCAGAACCTTCTCCACAATTTTAGGAGGCACTGAACTGAGACTGGCAGGATTGTAATTACCAGGGTCTTCCTTCTGAACTTTCTTGAAAATTAGGACAACATTTGCCAGCTTCCAGTTGACTGTGGCCTCTTCACACTCCCAAGACCATTGAAAAATAATGGAGAGAGGATCCATGATAACATCAGACAGCTCTTTCAGTACCCTGGGATGAATTGCATTGGGCTGCAAAGACTCAAGTCTCAAGTAGGTTCAGGGTGGGCTGCAAGTTTATCATTCCCCCAATCACCATCTTCCAACACAGGGCTCTGGAGGTCCCAGGATCCATCACCAGTGCTAAAGACTGAACATAAAATGTTATAATTGGGGAAAGCACTTCATTTCCACCTACATTTGTGGAACTCAGTTTTGTACTGTTGGAATTACCAAGTGTTTTAGCTTACACATGTAGGTATGTAAACACATATGTATGCATATGTATACATCAGTCACATAAATATATATGACTTAAATAGAAACACATGTAGATATAGAATCATAGAATCATAGAATGATTTGGGTTGGAAGGGTCCTTAGATGTTATCTAGTTTCTACCCCGTTACCCCTTGTATATGTATGTAGATGTCTAAGTATATGTACATACGTGACAGAAACTCAAACATTTCTCTTTAGCCTAAAATTTTGCTGACATTTAGACCAAGGAAATTATCTGTAGCCTTAGGGTTGGAGTAGGGCACTGCAAAGTGGCTTTTAAAGGAAGGGATAGGTTACACAAAAAATTATCCCATGATAAATTTTGCACCTGGGTTAGGCCTGCCTGGGACTGTATTTTTTTGTTTTCAGCCCATACAAAGATTTAAGTCTAACATTAGGCTTACAGTAGGAATTTGGAATAGGAGAGAGCCAAAACCTAGCATACTATTTGGAGTTGACCTGCAAAGAGGCTGCCAAAGGAGGGTAGGTTGCACCAAGTAATTTCTCTGATAACTGTTTCATCTGGGCCAGGGCTGGATGTCCTTGGCTAAGGTTCAAAATATGTCTAGGGTTAGGGTTAGGGTGAGGATAGAAAATACAAGTGCATCTGGAGTGGGGCTGTAGAAGGTCTGTCAAAGGAAGGATTAGCTTACAAAAATAATTTCTCTTGAGAACATTTTCAATTGTATCCTTGGCAAAGGTTTAGCCCAGGTTTAAGGTTTAAATCTGTGATATACATCAGGGTCCTTGGCACTGGCTAGAGAAAAAGCCCAGACCTCCATTTGGCTGCAGAGGGCCCACCAAAGGAAGACTTAGGCTGCTGAAAGAGGTCTTTACTGAGAGCTCCTTTACCTTGAACGTGGGTCAGTTCTTTGGTAAAGAATCAGTCTACTCCTAGGGGAGGATTTCAGAAGAATAGACTTATCTTCAAAAGTGTCATTCTTTTAAGGCATGGTCTTTTTTATTCCAATACGTCTGAGTTGATGTAAAAATATTCATAGTTTGAAAAAATTTAAGTAAATACTTCATTTTTTCTGTTTACATAAAACATAGATGACTTTTTTTTTTTCAAACAGTGTTTTTTAAACTCACCAGAATACACATTACTTCTTCTATGGTCTGGGCAACTGGAAGGACTGCTTCTTCTTTTTCTCTGTCTCTAGTTCTTAGTCTAAGAGTGGCATGTTAGAAGGTAGGTTAGAATATCTATAAGCTGCTTTGTGCCAATACCGCTTCTAGCTTGACTGAGGAACATAAATAATTCACCTCCAACAAATCAATTAATTGTATCCAGGGTTCAGAATGATTTGTCTCCTTACTAGTCTGTTTGTGAAAAGTGTAATGTCCTCAATCACAGCAACTTTATGCTTTTCCCGGTGTAGACTTGACCACTTAAAAATCCTACTGACAGACCAAGACACTGGAATTGAATTGTCTTTTATCCAGAAAAGGAGATTCCAGAGGTGGGTTGAAAAATTACATAAGTCTCAAATAAGGAATAGAAGAGAATGAGTGTATTAATCAGCAAAATCCCAAACAACTCCACTTTATTTGTGCTTTTGAGAGAAACTACAGTTTATTCTGAGCACACTTCAGTGCAGCAGGGAACATTGCTGCAAACCAAGAAGCAAGTCTGACTTTTCTAAATGTAGAGTGACTGGCATTCTGAATGCTGTATATGCAGACTATTCATCTGTTACAGTAAATCAAACTATTCCTTTTATTATCCATAACAACGTAATTGTATTTCTGGTAAATAATATTTTTTTTTCTTTGCTACAGTTAAAAATATATGCCATAACAATTGCTACATTTGAGATGTGGGACCATGAAAATATTAACTGTCTGCTACGTAATAAGAAAGAGAAAAGACAAAACTGATTTTCACAATATTCTCTCTCATTATTATTCTCCTCTCCATGTTGTGTCATAACCGTATCTAATTCATCTTTCTTCTTCAAAAGGTTAAAATGGAGAAGTATTTGCTCTTTGACATTACTTTTCTAGAACCATTTAGGAGTCTGACTTTGTTTTCTGTGCTTCCTTATGGACAGGGTTCCTGAACTGACCTTCCAAGCTGGATTGCATCTCACAGGATACCAAAAGTTGCTGACTACATGAGTGTGACAGAAACAGTTCTTACCACAAAGTTACACTGCGTTACATCACACAAGATATCATGAAAGTTAGTACAGACGGGATTATGACTCTTGGTCATTATTTGGGTTTTTTGAGTATTTGGGTAAGGAGATTAAAACACTATCATCTTTTTTTTTTTTTTTGTATAATGATAAAAAAAATTACTTTAGTATGTTTTGGGTGAGGAATTATAACAGCAGAGCTCTTTACATCCCAACTTTAACTACATGAGCCTTCCTGGTAACAAGTGATCTGTCTTAAGCACTATGGAAACAGCAATGTTACCGCTGCTGGAATGGAAAGAGTTTAGACCAAAGACAGGCATCTTTGATCTAAAGGAACCTTGTGATGTTCACCTTAACCAGCAGGAACATAGGCTGACATAGAGAGTAGGTCTGTTAAACCAGAATGTTTGAGTAAATGAGCAATGAAGAGAAGGACTGGCTAAATGCTAGACTGGATTATTTGCTTAGCCCTTTGAGAAGACTAATGTCAGGACGATAAATGTCCAATGCACTGAGGCTTCTAAGCTGAAATAGTGTTGAATTATTAATTGTTTTCTTCTTGGAATTTATTCTGAATTTCTTCCTAAACAGTAAAATTCTCTTTATTTCCAAACTTGGAACAATAACCTTGTAAAAGACATGATTCTTAGGAGAACTCAGATAAAGTCACTTGTTTTTCTGTGTTAATGAGTAGGCTTCTGAATTGCTTATGATTTCAGAAAAACCCTTCTGTGATCAAAAACAGCTCCTTATGCCATCAAGAATCCATGGCAGAGAGTTACTTTTTATTGTCCTGCATTTGCAGAATAGGAAACAGGCTCCTGGAGATTCAGTCAATTTTCACAGAGATGCCAAAAGAGATTACGCTGGCTGATTAAAACTTTGGAGGCAGTTTTGGCATCTAGCATTCACACATAAGCTAAATTTTGCTTAGAAACTCTGCTGAATTAGTGTACTCCAACACTACAACTAGAGAATATTTAAACAGAGCAGAGAATTCAATGTAATCAGGGAGCAATTCAAAGAGATTTTACCCAGAAGATGCTGCACAACTCAAGAAGGGCAGGAAGCTCAATTGGCCGCCCCCTGAAGCCAGTGAACAAATTCTCTCTGACTTAATTGGCTGTTGCAGAAAGCTGAAGGGTGAGTGCTACAGCTTTGGTTTTTGATAACTTAATGAACAAATCAGTCATCAAGAAATATGCTTGTAACAACTCCTGTGATTCTGTTCCTTTCAAGCACTGGTATGTATTTTCTGAGGATAAGTAATTTAACAGTTTAATATTCTTTAAGCAAAAGGTCTATATTTCACAAGCAGATTTTTTTAACCAACTCATTGATATTTATAGCTATAATTCCATCAAACATTTAAAGTAATTGTTATGCAGTCATAGATGGTTCATGGTATTTGAAATGTGTATTTACAGAAAGTGACAGATCATTAATCCAAGCCTCTCTCTAGGCATGACCTCAGTTTCATGCACAATGACAGTAATTTCTCAAGACTTCTGACTTCTCATCAGGATGTCCCTTCTGCTTGTACACTTGATTGCATCTAATAAACTACATGATAATAACTTGCCCTTGCTAACTTTATCTGCCAGTATGATGTAACACAAGCTGAAAATGACAATTTCTTTTGAAGTAAACTCTACAAATATGTTGATAAAAATGAACAGGTTTTGTGAATTTCATTTTTGAAGAATAATAATGTCTACAGCTGCTCTTTGTGCATGCTTTGAATGTTCCTTTATTTAGCAGCTTGCACTGGAGCTGATGAGAATTTCCAATATTCAAAAGAGAGCCAGGAAGCTTCATGATATTATGACTTAGAATTTGCAAAGACTACACAACATCCACCACTTTCACAACAACTAGGTTCTCAATTGCCTGATAAATTCACTCAAAAAACCCCAGGTGTCTTAAATAAAATATTTAGACTTTGAAGATATCACTGAGTTTTGTATGGACTCGTGAATGTGAATTACTCAGAAGTCAGTGCAGCTTCAGTGCCTGTAGATGAAAATTGCAAAGATTTCCAGAGGACTTAACATTATAAATTCCAGTTAACAATCTTGAATACCATAGATACTAATCAAAATTTTATCCTAAGATTCCTTTGATGAAACGTATATATCTGAACTTACTGTCTTTGTGCCCTCCAGGAAAAAAATTGTTTGAACTTAGAAGCCATTTCATCGCATCTTCAGTTCTAAAATAGGACTTCAGAACTCTGCCCTAGGATTGTCTATCCATTGACTAATGAGCATGTGGTTTGACCTGTCCAGCTGATACCCAAATTCCGGAGCAAATCCCAACTTAAGAGTCTATATAATTATATGGCAAAGGCAGTTGGAAAACTATTGTGCCGATATAAACAAGGTGAATTGAGGAAACAAAATAAATAAAAAAAAAATAGCTAAAAGTAAACTTAACCCTACAGTTTAGCAGTCTTTCCTGAGAGACCTAGGATAGCACAAGAACAAGATATCTTACCACAGATTCTACAAAATGATAAACAAATTGGACAGTTGGACTTGATGACCTTAAGGGTCTTTTCAAACCTAAATGATTCTATGATTCTATGAAATTAAATAAAAATCTACAGTCACTGATTAAAACTTCAGCATGAATGGGTGTATCTAGAACAAGTGGAGGGTTGGAGTTTGGAGTCTGGAAACTCATTGGGAAGGAAAACTTGCCAGTCTCTTTGAGTAGCCTTCTTAATACATTATGCAGGATAATTCTGGTAACTAAAATACAGTTTTTCGTATTCCAGGACATGAATAAATTGACCTGTGTGGCTGGAACCATTACATGTTTTGTGTAGTACCCTGTTCCACAAGATGCCTCCCTGCAGTCAGTATATATTGCTTATATTCAATGAAAAAAATATTATCCTAAGATACCAGACAGAGTTTTCCTGTCACGTACCTAACTCAATTCAAAAGCACATTGTGTGGAGATGGAGACATCCTTGGATGGTTTGTATTATCACAACGTACATCATGCTGAATGGTCAGATCCAGCTATTATATTTCCTATGGATGCCCAGCTGCTCTCTTTCTTCAGAACACACATGGAAACCTCACTAGAGTTTGGCAGAGTTTCTGGGCAGTTTATAAAGAAATTCAAAGGAGACCCTCAAGAGCAAGTCAGATGCCACCACCCCTATGTTTTTGGAAATTAAAAAGAAAAAACAAATCCCATGTTTTATAGAGATGGACATGATAATAAACACAACATCTTCCAGATGTTTCTGTAACCTTGCTTCCTAAACCTGAAAAGTGCAGAAACTCTCAATAACAGTTCCTTCTCTCTCTGCTAGGATAATGTGGCAGCTTGCTTACATATTTACCTATTTTCATATATGAGCCCTTTATTAATCCAGCCATGGAATGACTGGATTTAGAAAAGCATTACACAATACATGGAAAGCTTCCGTAATGCAGAAACAGTGTTGCTTAAGGGCATTCAAGGGATTTATCTGTTTTTTCTAAGTCCTGATAATACACTGGTTTAGTAGGCGGGAGCCAATACCTTTCATTTGAGAATATGTGCTAAGAAATTCACTGCCTGATGAGATGGGATGTTGTGTTCTGAAACCAAGACCACAAAAAATGTAAAACTTTCAAAAAGAACATGCCAGCAAATTCTAGATGGCTCCTTTGGATTTTTCTTCCTCTACAATTTCTAACACCATGTGTGTATGCTGTTCCTGTTGCTGATGCCTTCCTTGGTGCAGTTACTTTGCAAAACAAAGGAAACACTGACCTTCAGAAGCAGCAAACAGTAAAAATTTTAATTACTTAATACTGTCTAGGTCTGACAAATATTTGGCATTCCCCCACTTTCTATGAAAAATGCCTTTGTGCTATTAAATCAATGAATCCTTCTGAATAAGAAAAAAACGCTTTCTACTGGAGGGAGGAGCAAGAGAGAAAAAGTTTATGAGTGATTTTGATCTTCATTTGTACGAAACCATGTTGTCTGCAGAGAAGAAGAGGTGAAAAACAACTTTTCTCTAACTTCTCACATAGGATTCTTCCTTTTCCATGTAAATTGATTCAACAGCGGAAACGCTGTTTTGACGAAGTAACTGCATGGGGGTCCCTATATATTTTAATTAAAATCACACATGGAAGGCTCTGTTCGGAATCAGTTTCAAATCAAGTATTTGTGAGTCTCTGGCCTCAAGACTAAATTCATTACTGGCCTAACGTTAACCCCATTACTCTGCAATTTCAGCAGAGGTTAGGTTTCGGCACCTGGATGCAGGTTGCTCTATATAGCTTTGTTATAAACAGCCTTACACTTCACAGAATGAGCCATTTTACCGCAATTTTGTGCAGCCAAAGACCCTTTTGGTTTCAGTATCTCCAAAAGTTGGCTGCTTTTTCTTTCTCATTTCAGCTAATTATCACTTTCATTACACAGTTCTTCATTACCTCACAGCTCAGTCCCTGCTGTATCTGCATCTATTACTGTACGTGGATGAGACCTCTCTGGAAAGCCCTGGACCTTACACTGTTTTCAGTAGTCTCTGAACCCAGAGCTGGGCTGGGAGGCAGCGTTGTCTTTGGTTTTGTCTTGAAAACTAAATCGGAGAATTCAGATCTTTCCACAGATAAACTATCTTTATTCTACTTACCTCCAAGGTGACGCGCAGCTAGTACAGAAATCTTACTGTCTTACATACAGACTCTAAAAGACTGTGAAATAATTCATCAGTCCTATTGAACTCTGGCTTAAGAATCACAAACAGAAAACTGTTTTTAAAAATGAATCATTTAGTTAAACATGGACCTTTTTTGTGATTTGCTGAATTAGGATGTATGTGGGTGGGATTATTGCTGCCTTCTCTCATCTGAATCCCCCAGTCTAGTAATCCTACCTATTGTCCCAGCATTTAGTTAGAATGTGTCAGTGGAAGAGACATGTCAATAGCCATTAAAGTGTTATATTATTATAGCGTACATATAAAATTATACATCATGTTTTGGTTTCAGTTAGAGAAATGCATTTATTTTATGGATTTTCTGATCACTCAGTTGCAAAATGGATGCAGTTTCATTTGTAATATGGGGGTTTTTTTCCCAATTTATATATCATAAAATTTGTACTTCCACTTTTGTTGAAAATAAAACTGTTTCCTGAGGAAAGCAAATGTTTCTTTTGGTCTTCTAAAGAACTGTGTTGAAACATCATGATAAATGCACATATTCTTGCTATTTTGCTGTGTTGAGATGAAAAGATTAAAATACTTGAGACCTAATACTGTAATATTTTAAGAAATAATTAAAGGTCAACTGCAGGTCAAGTCAAGTAGTTCATTTTAAGTAAATTGTGCATTCCAATGTTTTTGTTCTGTAATATGAAAAACAGAAAGGTAGCAACATAATTTGATAGAATAAATCAACACTAGCAGCTTGTATGACCATAAACACTTTAACATCAGTTGGGGACATTTTTAATTCCAACAATACTATGAAATGAGTTTTCTATGAAGAGAAGAAACTTGATTCTTTTCATAATTAACTGCTTCTTGTTAAAAACAGTATCTAATAAACCATGTTTTTGCAATGTTATGTCTCATTCACTCACCTGATTAAAAAAAAAAAAAATTGTGTTTCAGCATGGTGTTTCACTGGCCTGAATTTTGATATCTCTAGCTATCATGCTAATTCAAAGCCTCTGCAAGCAAGAGAGATGCTTTATACTTGCACATCTTTCATATAAGATAGAAGTCAAAAAGTTATCAAGCTTGATGAGCCTCCTACTTGAGACTTCAACATCTGACTTTTGCCATTTCAATAGAGCTAGGGTTAATAAATGAGTCATCTAATGGATGGAAACAGAAACAAAAATATTATTGCTAAATGAGCCAGCTGAAGGCGAGAACAGGAATATTATTTGAGATACTTTGATGCAGACAATAGGCAGAAGCAGGACTGAAAAGCCTATCCACTCTCCATGAGGCTTGCAGGACATGAGCACAGATTTGTTGAAGAGTATTTGTAGTGACTTTGCTGTTTTTCCCCTATATCTTCTATATGTTACTAAACCTAGAGTATTTCTAAACATGCTTTGCAGAATGGAACTAATTCTCTGGAGGCCATGCAACTGTGAAATATTGCATGCTATGATAGTAAGGTGGCTTTCCAAGAGGCTTGGGAGGATCAGTGTGAGATGATACTGAACAGGTTTGCAGACAATTCTCAGCATGGCTTACAGAAGGGCTCCTGGGGCATCCAGGACTACTACAGAGGCCACAGACTGAATGCAGTTTGGGCTAATTAGAATCCACTCCACAGAAAACAGTGAAATAGGAAAACTAATATTTTTGCTTTGGAGTGAAACCTTTGTATTTTATGTCTAGTGCAAGTTTTGAAATCTTATTTGAAAATAAAGAAAATAAAACAACATTTTTATGAACACTGACATAAAATTGCAGAGGTTTCTGGGCTGATCTATCTACTTTCAGACCTAAGGGGAGTTGACTTAATGGTCACAAAAATCAAGGATTGGTGACAGAAAAGTTAAAATTAGCACATTTCTGCAGGACATTTAAACTTGGCTGTATTAGTATTTTTCAACGACAAAAACCCCATACCCACATCTAGGTTTTTCTCCACTGAATTTTTAAATTGTGTTCTGCTTTTCTTCTTACTTTTAATCTCATCCAGTGAATGACCAGCTTTGTGCTGTAAAAAATGCTTGAACCAGGTGAAATGCATTTCTATTCCTTGACAGATGCAAGAATTTGATCATAGAAATGTTGTAGAATAGTTGCTAAATTCAATTGCTTACAGATGTATCTGTATCTGTCCAATGTTCTTTATGGTTTCTCACTTGAGGTGACATTTTCTTGACAGCTGTCTATTCTACTGCTTGTAAGTATAAGCATTTAATTAAAGTTTCTGCCATAGGTCTGTTAATAACATCATACCAGATACTAGGAATTTTGCCTAAACAAGTACTGCAAGTCAGATTCTTAAGCTATTTTGACATGTAAAAAAACCCCAACAAAACCCAAAAACCTATCAAAAAGATTTTTCAAAAGTCTTAGGTGTATGAGTAAGTTGCAATGCCTAGTAGCTTAAAGATCTTCTGATTATATTGTGAATTCACTATTAAATCAGAGTGTCATTGCATTTATGCTAATGTCAAGGAAATTGTTCCAGATTTTATTGACCATTTCCATTGGTTTTAGAGTATACTAAAATGGATAAAACTAGTGTAGTAATTGCACTGTCAGAGAAATGTTTATGAAAGGAAATAGTTTAAAACACATTGCCAAAATATTATTTAGATGTTTTCTTTTCTATTTTTGGCATTTTTTTTAAATTTTTTGTCACACAGTTCAGTAATTAGAGGATTATGTAATTCAAGGATATATATCATGATATTTTTAGAAATGTTATGGATTTTTGGCAAAAATGTTTTGAAACTCATCTTGATGTCTTTCAACCACAACAAAATTCCCAGCACTTTTTAAAGGATGTCCTGTCATTAGCCAGTACCTGACAAATATTTTCAAATTGCGTTAAGAATTTTCACTAAAACCTGCTGTGATTTTTAATTCATCATATTTTTAAAACAATGGTAAAATAATTTGTTACTCTGAGACATTTGAAAGAAAAAATTGTAGGGATTTTGACAATCCAGCAATTATCCTTAATAGAAACACAAATCAAATTTGCCATTGGAGAGTGATACAGTTGGTGCCAATACAGTTGAATAGAACTGACACTGTACCCATTTCAGAAGGTTTTACTCCAGTTGGCCTTGAATGGTCCTATGGTAGGCAATTTCCTACTGTCACAGCAGAATATTTTATATTATACTTTAAACATTCATAATCAGATCCAGTCCTCACCAATGTAAAGTTTCAAGCCTGTTGACGGCTGTTTTTATGACTTTGATGCAAGGGAATAATAGCCAACTTTTAGATAAATGCATCACATCAAGTTGAAAATCCAGTCCTATATCTTACCTCAATTTATGAACTCAGTTGTTAATCCTGATTACTTCTAGTAACTTAAACAGTTTTATTGCATTCTTAGATCAGATAAAAATGCTTTGCGTCTCCTTTTAATAATGATGTTTGTCAATACACTTATCACTGTACGTGTGTCCACACACAAAAATTCTATGATTTACAATCCTTCTATTTTTGTGCCTGTTGTTTTGCACTGAGTCTATTTTGGGGCGAAACAGCTTGTTCTCTCTGAGACAAGCCAAGGTCTGATCCTGGAGAAAGTTAGTTCCAGCAACAGTTCCCAACAGAAAGTATGGGTGCTGCTTTGCTGTGTCTGGCTCTCTGCCATCCCAGCAGGGCACTCCTATGTGTCCTCCTGCCATTTGCAGGCCAGGGAAGAGGTTACGGTTTTTTTCATCCAAAAATTCCTCTCTTACCACTTTGATAATAATTACACCTTATCTGAGGAGCTTTGAACTGACCCTCTTCCTATCACATAATTATAATGCTGTTGTTGTACTATACATGGCTCAAAGGAGATCAAGCCAAGATCTATGTTATGTATGTTCTCAAGGCACTTCAGAGGTTTCTAAGCTTTACATAGAGTAGGCTCAAGGCACTCTGCTCTATTGACCTCCCTGGGTCTTTGGCAGAACACATACAGCCCCTGGCTAGCATCTCTAGTCTGCTAGAATGACTTGAGTGACCTTCAGTAAGTTGATTATTTTTCATGTGTGATAGGCTAATAGTGATTTCTGACCTCACAATGGCTTCAGGATAAATACCCCAAATTGAGGGTGGGTGTTGCCTTCTGCACATGTAACAGGTAGTGGCTAATATTTTTCCATTACCCAAAACACAGATTCTTCAAAGGAGCCACCTTCTAGGACTGAGTGTCTGCAGCAGAGCTACCTGGAGCACTAGCAACACATCTGACAGGCCTCATCAAGGCTACAGACACTGTCCTGACTTGCCATGAGCATAGCAAGGGACTAATGCCACCTTCGTTAGCTGTTATCTCTTGCTCCCCACACCATCATGCTGTTACCAGCTGGTGGGGAACAGCAATGCCAGTGCTATGACAGAGGAGAAAGCAGATTAATGATGGTCTCCTAGTGACTGCAGACGTGTGGCTCAGTGGCTAGATACCATGGTGGTCGGGGCAACTATAAATAGACTGATCTTCATCATTGCATTTAACTACATCAGCACACCTACATTCGTAACATTTGGACTGTATTCCAAGTGTTCAGAAAGAAGCCATTAATTAAGCCAATAAATGAGAATTTGAATGTTTAATTAGTTCACCTAATGCCTCGTTGGTATTAATAGTGCATTCTTAAATACTCGCCTGGTTAAAAGCTAGCGTCTTGGTAATGAGTAACCTATCAACCTGAGAACACTATTAGGCTCAGATGAAGTAATGACTAACATGACAGAGAATACATCTTACCATCTGCAGAAATGAAATCACTTCAGTAGTTATTTCCTTTTTATGTTGTTGGGGAATCATAAGTATTGGCTGTTGAGATGCATGCTCTCACCCAAAACTGGAGAGCGCAGTGTCTCCATATTCTGCAGGAAAAGGAGGACGACGAGGTGGAGGCAAAAAGGATGTTACTGACAGATCAATGGCATAGCCCATTTTACTGTGAGGTTCTTCTAAAACACCATGAGTCATTTACCTGAACAAGTCAGTCAAGCAACCTAAAAAGCAGAATGTGCTTTGCCTCAGGCAAGTGGCTTGTTCTTAATCTCTCTTTTTTTCCTGGTTGCTATGGGGAAAATAGACAATTATCTCTAATGCAGGGCCAAAAAAGAAAGGCCAAAAAAAAGTATAAAACCCTGCAGCCTAAAGCTATTTGTCACACTGAGGGAACTGCCTCTTACAGCTACTGCTGTTCACAGGGTTGCTTGGAAAGTTTAGAGATCTTAAGAGAAAATGCTGCCTAGAAAACTCTCATAGCTTTATTTCTTAATTGGCTTTTTTTCCCCTTTGCCCTTCCCTCTCCATTTGGCTTTTCCAACTTTACAGAGTGTTTGTGCAGAGTAATTTGTATTTTTCAGTGCAACAGTTTGGGGGTTGTTAATTGCAAAGTGGGTATTATATGTATATCTTCGGTATATATTGGAATTTGAGAACATAATTCTATATGCCAAAACTGGAAAGTAAACTGAAGAATGGAGATGTTCACCCTTACATCGTCTCTGTTCTCTCACCCTCCTTTACTTCTTTCCTTTGTCTTTCTAGATGTACCAGCTTTTACAATCACCAAAGGGCTTTTTTTCTTTCAGATTTATGATAAATCCTCAACAAACAAGCTTCAGTGACACATGTGCATGTATTATATAATCCCACATTTTCAAGGCTGGTAAGAGTCATCAGTAGCTTTCTCCCACTCACCGTACCAAATTTAGAATGTGACTATTATATAGAGAAAGTCACTTTATTCACAGCCATTCCCACCTCTACAGATTCGATACTATTACACTCTTTAACCGTCTTCATAATTTCTGTTTATTTGTTTCAGAAACTGCACTCTCAGGTGTCAGTATTATGTGGATGTTGCCCCTCTTCTGCCAGCCAATTTTAGATTCTCAAAGAAAACTTAGTGGCAAAAATACATGCTTTTAGTAAAAGATCTGGGAAGTGTGGGTGACAATAGGTTGTTGAGAATTCTGAAACTTGTACCCAACTGGGAACAAAGCTAGTAGAAGAGCTAATTAAATAGTACTATAAATGAAACATACTGCAATGCACAGAAGAAAGAATAACCTACACTGTCCATAGGAACTCAGATTTTAGAAGATTTCAGAAAAATTAGGTTATTATAATTCTAAAATCCATGTGAACCTGATGGCAAAATATAGGTGAAAACCGAGTTTGAAGAAATTATAGAGTATTCTGTATTTTATCTTAACCGCCTGTCGTTTTTGTGGTGTCATGTGAGGATATCCTGTAAACTTTCTTAATTAGAATTCATATGACATTGAGATGTACCATGAGGCATTTAGTATTAGAGGCTGATAGTTCTTCCTTTTCAAAAATAAAAGGGCCTTTCAAAGAATTATAGGGTTTTACAGCAAAATACAACTTTTGATGAAATTTTCTGGCACTCTAACAATCCCATATAATCAAAAAGATCCTGATTTTAGTTCCAATAGTGTCTCCCTTATTTTATATTTTTCAGTGATGGGGAGATGGAAGAACTATTTTTTTTTATTTTTTATGATTGTGTCTTCAGCAAAATTTGAATAATATTTTAAAGAAATTGAAGGACTTACAATTTAATTTTAAAAAATCTTACAAAATACAAATTTTCATTTAGGTCTAGCATTTTCTTCGGGCCACACATTCAAAATTACTAATAAGGAAGCATCCAGAAACAAGCATCCCTGAAATCCTGAATATTAGAAGGAACTAGCTAGCAAAAGCCAAACACATTTAAATCAGATTAAATACGTAAGAAATATTTTGGTAGTGTACCAAAGTCACCATGTTCAAAATATTTTTAGATCTAAAGTCCCTGGAAGTTAATGAAAGTTAATTTAAGTAGGAAGAGTCCTAAGATTAGCTGCTCCAGCAAAGAATATCTAAATTAGAAGAAGTTATAACAATGTCATCTTTATTTATACATTTCTTAATGCAAGCTATCTGAACCTCTAATTTCAGCAGTTAGAGCCCAGTTTTGAGATCTTTATTACCAGCTGAATGAAGATAGTAGCAATACCAACCAATTTTAAATTCTGTAGATTAATAAGCATACTCCAGAAAAATCTCATCCTCATATGCAGAACCTTGACTGCTTGGAGCTACCCTACTCTTTGTGTTCTCTCCTACTAAAAAACATAGTAGACTGGGAAATATAAAATGGAATTATTTAAAACTTTAAGAATATACAAAATTAATGCAACACTTCTGAACATGTTACTTAATGTTTACTGGTCCAGAATGTCTCTGACTAGGTATGTAAGTATTAGTATTAGTTAGTATTAGTTCCCTACCTGTCCCAATACAGATAGAACATGGTCTGTCACACCCAGCTAAAAAGGAGTTTAAGGATTGGGGTCTCAGAAGGTGGTTCACAAACCTAATCTGATTATTTGTGTCCTTTTTAAGTACTCCGTCATGCAACATTGTCAACAATTAAGACTAAGGCTACTTAAGCAATTAGTGTTGATCATAAATTGCTCTATAGGTGTTAAGAAAGGTTTTGGTTTGGATATGATCTCTAATTATCTGCCTGCTATACCTAGATGGACATGTCCAGTTCAATCTTTGCTGTCTAATATGACTGAAAACCACAGCAGTGAGGAAGAAGTGCAGGCACTAGTTTTGGGGAACCATAAAGTAAGTTCTCTGCACTATTACATTATATTCTCTGAAAAATGTGAAATTAGCATTTGCTCCAATGGGTTGTGGATAAATCTCACCACTTAGACCAGAGCAAAACTTCAGTTGAAGTCCAGTGGTTTTTATACTAGGAAAGGAAATTTTGACACTAACAAACACTGAGACTAATACATTGGGCCAAAATCAATTATGCATATAACTCTGATATATGTCAATAGAGCGAGTATTTGAGCAGTCACAAAAAATACGCATTCTTGACTGAATAAATACAAGTGGAGTGTCTCTCGTTTTCATCAACCTATTTCATTCACTATTTTTCAACTTTATGGGCTTCAGCCAAATAAATTACCTATTTTTTTATGAAACATTTTCTTATGCACATTCATAACTCATATACCATACTTTATACTTAGAAAGGAGTGGGAGGCATTCATGGTTTCTTCGCTTTGGTTTTTGCACAGTTTATGACGCACAGGGAACTGGAAGGCTGGTTAATCTTTAAATCAACTACTAAAAAAGAACGTTATTAAGATATTTAAAAGTGTTAACTGATTTATTCTTTAATAGCTATAAGGTTGTCTGTCTGTTTCTTTTTAATTTTTAACTGAGTCCATTCTGTGAGGATTTTTTCTTTTAGCCTTGTGTCAATTGTTTCTGGAAAATGGTGAAACATATATTTTATAACTTCCCCAGTAAGGATGGAAAATGCCTACAAACTGGGGACCTCAGCTGCAATTTGCAAGTCAGTAGACAAAATGTCTTTACTTTGTATTAAGTTATTTGCATCTTTTTTCTCTGATAACGTTAAACCAGCTTTTGTAACAGTTCTTTTCAATTAGTTTATTTATGATGGTGGAGCATATAATTTTTTTTTTCTCTGTTTGGAAATACAAAGTATAACACATGAGAGGTATTTTTCCTGTTGTGTTAAAAATTTCTTTCCCTGCCTTAACCAGATAATATGTACTCCTCTTTGCCTTTGGTAATGTAACAGACAATTAACTTTGAACCCATGCGGCATATAGAAATGAAGATAATTTATATAGTTCAAACAGTGTGGAAACCACATGTGTGTTTGCAGACAGAACTGACTCCATAGTGATATCTCCTGGTGCTGTGGCTAGTAATTAGTATGATTCGCATTTTTGTTTGCTTTGTGCTATAAAGTTTGGAAGTTATTATGAAAGGTCTTGCTGATGGGGTAATTTGTTAACTTTGTGTGACAAATGCATTGCCATTTTCGTGTTCTTTTGTATGTATTGTATCTTAGTAGCAATTTTGTTTGTTTAATCATAAGAAACCTAAGTACAAGTCTAGTTTCAGTATAACATAACGGAATTATGCTGATACCATTTGGACGGCTGAGTCTGTATTCAGTAAGGCAGGAAGATACAGAGGAATTGTGTTAGAAAGATGAATACTGACAAAGGGGAAGAAGAATAATAAGAAAGTAAGTTACAGTATTAAGAAATGTATGGTTATGACTTGCACTCAAAAATGAATTGCACTCAGAAAAAAAAAAAAAAAGAAAACAAGTTGTCTTTCTGCTTTTTCCACTTCCCTGAGTCTCAAGGAATATTTGGAAATAACAATTATGTCCTTAATCCTGTAGGGAAGGATCTCAGTATATCTCAGACTCTTTTTGAATTGCAAGAAATCTAGTCAATTTATCAGAGTGTCAGGAAGATTACCTCAGGAATGTTTTTGTTCCAGGGCAGAAGAAAATAATTTAGGATTTTGCCAAAAGCACCTTGTTGATAGCATGAGTTTTTCCATGGAGCATGCAGGGCTTTGAGTCAAGGAACAGCTTTCCCTTAGCTGGAACTCCAGAAAGGAAAGACAATTAAAAGACAAAACAAAACAATAGCAGGACTAGTAAGAATCCCTCAGTTTAATTTAATACCATATTAATAAATACGTTTTTTGTTAATATTTTTCAACTTATCTACATTTCTCTTTTGAGAAAGAAATTGCCTTGAACTGCCACAGGATTATCTACTAAATAGGCATAACACAGAGATGTTCCTGTACTCTACTTACCTACCACTCAGATAAGCAGAATTCAAAACAATCCCAGTGCTAACAGTAATCTAATCATAGATCACATCTGTGCATACAAGTGAAGAAATAAACTGAAATGGATTCCCAACCTGTGCAGGGACATTGCAAGCTATCAGAGACGTTCATCCAGCCCTCTTTTATTTTTGAATGCAATTTTTTCTGTCTAGAGTAGGCAAAATATTCATTTTTCACACACAGTAGTCAATTATTTATACTCAAGGACAGCAGTTATCATTGCCACTATGGGCTGTTTACTGTGTTATCAAAAATTCAGTGATAACTACTTTGCTAATAAAAATCAAAACTTCAAAACCCAATTATAATGGATGAAGTAATTAGAGAGACAAACAAAACAACTAGTTTAGATTAATTTAGTACCTGTTACTTGTAAACAGCAAAACGTATACTACTAAGATTTAAATTTGTTTTTCAGGGAAGATTGTCTTCATCTAAAACTTCAACATTTTATTAACACTGTTATTATTTTAAGATCTGAATGAAACACAGGAGCATTGAAGTAAAAAGCAATATTCACATTGGCATGGCTGCAGGCTATTAAAAGAAATCTGTGGTTAGTTCCAATACATTTCAGCAATATTTAACAGACATACCACTCCTTTCTTATGTGTGATTTAATGCCATGGCTTCTTAATGTTTATCACAGTAAATAGACTAATAGAAAACATTACCTTTTTTACAAAAAAAAAAAAAATAGGTGGAGGCCTTTTGCTTTTAGTACTGCTGATGGCAGTGCTTAAAATGGTTGTCTTTCTGTATATAAACGCAAATTAAAGTTTCAAATAACTCAAAATGGGCTACTTCATTCTGAAAGAACATTGGTTAAAAACGATGGTAAACAAAATAATCTAACACAAGGGAAGTAATCATCTAAACTTATTGCTGCCTTTCTTTCTTGATGCAAGGAGACGTTTTTCTGGTGAAGGACAGTCTTTTTCTCAGTCAGAGTATCCTGAAATAACTTTATCATATGTCTATCATTAGATATAGTAAAAGAAGTTGCAGTCAGCTTTATGTAGGAACTATACAACTATTTTTGGATAATGCTGTCATGTATAAAATTGTTTTAAATAGAATGTATTTTAATATTCAATACAACTTTCCTATTCATAATATAAAAATAAATTATTCTAATCATCGAGAATCGTAGATAGTACTGCCCCATACTTGATTCTTCCTCTGGTTTTGAAATCAGTTTTTAAATCACCCTGATTTTAAAAACTGTACTCTATTATAACAATAAAAAAAATCTTAAGGGATTAATAGATTGCTCACTGGCAGATCTTAAAAGTTAATGGTCTGTTATGAGTCATTATCAAATGAACATTTAGGTTTACATGTAGATTTAGGCTCTTCAGAAAGCAACCAACTTAGACAAAGGAAGGATAGGCATTGAGGAAGAAAGAGTACAGGTAAACTCACAGATTGTGATGCATTTAAGAAGACTGTATATAGTTTGTGGGACTACTTTAAAAAATATATTTAAAAACCCAATTAAATAGTTAAATAAAATATCTAATACTTTCAATACCTAATATTGTTACTAATTAAAGATTAACAAGAAACTTAAAAATCATCTGCTTAGTTTAACAAGAAAGTTTTATAATCATTTCTTACAGCATGGAAGTAGCTTCATGTGGAATAAACATATTTTACTACAGTGCAATATACAAAGACAGAAAATGTTGATGAAATATTATAGCCTGCGATATATCCAATAGAGTAGTTGAAAATCAAAAATTGCCACTAGTTTTAAAAAAATTTTAGGTTCCAGAAACACATGAAAGACATGAGCATAAGGGCTCATGTGAATTTTGTGAAACAATCCCAGAGAAAGAATATCATTGAATACTGATTCATGACAAATGGAATTTTTGCCTTGGCATTAAACACCTATAGTTATACAAACTGTATAACACCTCCAAAGGGAAAATATTAGATGACAGTCTCCTAGTTAAGGCAAAACCTCTAACACAAATGGAAAATCTTTTTTCAACTCTTTGTTGCAGAACAACATGTTGCTCTGTGAGTTCTTTAACGAACAGTTTATGGGCTATATTAATTTTATTGTCTCCCTTATTCTTCTGGTATTTTTAGAGTGAGGATCTGAAACTGTTATTTCTTGTTTCACTATAGATTTCCATGTTCAATTCACTGCTCTGAACCAAGCTGAAAAATTATTTGCTTCCTGATGTAAGTCGCTGTTACTTGCTTTAACATGGTTTTCATCTTGCCTTCTCCTTGTATTCCTGTGTTTTTCTTCCTCACTCCTTGACTTTTCCAAGAATTTCCTGTCTCACCATGACTAATATACTTCTGTGAAATGTTGAGTAAGAGAAAAGAAACTGACTTGCCTATAAATGTTTTCTAACGTGCTGGTTTCTGACAAACAGGCTGTCACCAGTAGGCTCTAAGGTGTAACGATACACAATTTCAAATATTTTGTAACAAACTAAAGAGTAAATGAAGCCGAAAAAAGTCTGTGTTTGTACCCACATGCACTTTTTTCCTAAAATAGATAGATAGATAGATAGATAGATAGATAGATAGATAGATAGATAGATAGATAGACAGTCAGACAGATGTGATGCTTTTTGTCCAGGAGAGTTACTCACATTTCATTGCTGTGTGTCAATGGTGCTAAACAGACTTACTTCGCCTGCATGCATGCAAGCATTTTCCTTGCTCCTCCCAAATTTTACCATGAAACTCATATTCAAATGGACACAACAGATACAAGTCAAACCCACAGAATTATTAAGCCCATTGATTGAGAAATTGTGATTCACTTATCAGATTTCTTGAGATTTGTTTCCACGCTGGGGTAATCTTGCAGGTAGGATAATTCAAGACAGTTGCAAACTACACAGTCAAAAATATTCTTCTGCAGTATAAGTCAAAAAGTGCTTTCTTACTAAATGTCTGTAATACAAGAATGTTGCAGAATATTATCAGCAATCATGGTGAGGATCTATAAAAAAAAAACCTAGTATCACAATAAACATAAATACCTTCTAAGAAAATTATAATGTTTGATGAACTTTGGATTCTTAGTTTCATTCTGGTTTTCAAGGTGAGATCATAGCTTGAGGTTTAATTTTTGTTAACTTTTTAAATTATTATTAATAATTAAGTTGAGTCCAAGAGTTAGCCAGAAGCTTTTGAGCGCTGGAGGCTTACAAACAGAAGCAGTCATTACATAGCTCATATTACTTCCCTACTGCAGCACTACTGTAGTGATTAGTGTCATTTGCATAAGATCCCAAACTGCTCATCACTGCATAGTAAGTCACAGAAATCTTACTTAGATCTACTTCATGGATGGAGGTTCTGGAGATGCGATGTGGATGACTTTTCAGTCCCTGCTTAAAAAAAATAAAAAACCTAAGCAAAATCTTCAATTTCTTGGCTGCCTTTTCCAGCCTTAATATTCCCTTTACTGTAGGTAGAACTGTGTTAAAAATTTGACTAAGCATCAGGATTATATGTAAAACTGTCTTCCACCTTTCAAATAGATCAGTTAGTATGAATGTTTAGCTTATCACTGGAGAAAGGCAAAGATTCAGTAGTGTCTTGCACAATGGTTGAAACTATAGACTTGACTAGGAAGCATCTTGGACATCAATTACTGGGGCTCGGGCAATACTCAGAAATAAGCTTATTATACTTTTGCACCGAGGATCAGATCTTGGATGGTATGATTCCTGCAAGTGTCTACATAAAGCAACTCCACTTTGATTATAGGACTGTACAGAAGTTTCAAACGGTGAACACTGAACAAATGTATGAATTTTTAACTGAACAGCAGTTTTAGCTTCTCTCTACTGTTTACTGATCTAAGCTTTCTCAGGCTTTTAATCCTCAAAGATTTAAGAAGTTCAATGAAAACCTAAATTACAGGTCTTGGCAAAAAGGCCATATTCACTCTACTCCAGAAAACAAGTCCTCATTTCCAGCAGTGACATAAGACAAAAAACAGAAAATAAAAGCAAAAAACCTGTGATTATTTAATCTCTTTTCTGAGAAAATACAGAGAAGGAAGAAACTGTGAGGGTATAAAAAAAACTTATTCATCACACATCATTCCTCATTTGTCACCCATGGAAAGATCAGGTCTCAGATAGATTCAAGGTGGGGGATGCAATATTAATCATAGTTTAAGCACGGTTGCCTAAGAAAATAATGCAGACCCAACTGGACTGAGCCCTAATGTCATTTTGAGTGCTGCAGAGTGTCCAGACCGGCTTCCCACTAGAGCTGCCAGAAATCTTCAGGTCTCACTGACACCCGTGTCACAGTGTGGAACCCAATTGAGCTGTTTTCAGTTTCTCTTGGCTAATTTCCACTTAAGACAATACTGATGAAGCTGAATATCTCACGTTTTACATTGACCATGATGACAGTTTGATATCTTGTCACTTTTAGACATGCAAATTTAAGTGTCTTGAGACAGAACTGAATCCCTCCATGAAAGCCTCCAGGTTTCAAGACGAAGCAATATTATTGGTCGATAAAAGTTGATTTTGCTAAAGCTAATCTAATAGCACCTAAAGGTGCTTTCCAAACTGGTAAACCACTTTATCCGGTGAATACCTGTACTGGGTCTGGCTAGAACAGAGTTAATTTTCTCCGTAGCAGTCCATATGTTGCTGTGTTTTGGGTTTGTGAACAAAATAGTGTTGATAACACACCAGCATTTTAGCTATTGCTGAGCAGTACTTACAGAGTGTCAAAGTTTATTCTTCTTCCCCGCTTTACTCCTGTAGTGAGTAAGCTGGGGATGCACAAGAACTTGGGAGGGGTCACAAGCAGAACAGCGGACCAAAGATGACCCAAGGGATATTCCATGCCATACAACACCATGCTAAGCAACAAAAAGTGAGGGAAGTTGTTTTTTGGGGAAGGTAGACCTGGAGACTGGCTTGGCATCAATCTATTTCTGGGAGGTGGTACATGATTGCAGTTGCATCACTGGTTTTTTTTTGTTTCTTTCTTCTTCCTTTGTTTAACAAACTATCTTTATCTTTTTTCTATTGTCTCCCCTGTCCCACTGGGATGAGGGGACTCCCTCAGTGAGCAACTGTGTGGTACTTAGCTGCTGGCCGAGGTTAGCCTACCACATCACCATACATGGCCTATAGACTTCAGCAGGACAAAGGACACAATTTTGAGGAAAACTGGCATCTTACCTTGCTGACAAAACAATGCTGTTAAAAAACCCAGTCCATTCATGCCAACATTCCATCTGCATTGCCCATTGCGGCCTCACCTTGAGCACTGCATGCAGTTCTGGGCCCCACAACTTAAGAAGGATGTGTTGAATGCATTTGAGTGATCAGATGCTGTGGTAAGGAAAGGCAGTTTAGAAATTTATGCTACTAAGCAAAACAGATTTGCTAAATCATGTCAATATCAAAAGGCATATAAACTTCATCATCCAGGTAACATACTTTTCTGTTCACAATTACCTTTAATTAAATTTATATTCATAATCAAATGTGCAATAGCAAATGTACCAACTTGAAGATCATGCAGTATCATATGAAGATCTCTGTTTAAAAACAAACTTCAAAGAATTCTTTGGAAAGCTAGTTCATTTTGTCCTTTCATTGATATTTTTTTTTCTTTTTTACCATTCAATATTAATGTACAAAGTGCAAAACAAAGTTGTCAATTATCCACAGGAGATTTGTGGCTCTTCTGGATTTAAGTTGCTTGATAATCCATATATGTTATAACCTTCTGACTATACACCAAAATTATTTCTCTACAATATTTTTCATGAAAAGTGGATACTGTATAAATCAAATGTGGAGCAAAAGTCTTCTCTTACCTTGCTTTTCACTCAAGGTTTGTTGCAAAATTGGCTCTTTTACAGACAATAACCGAACAGCTCCACCGATCCATTTTCACAGATACATTATCATTTAAATTATCTATCATCCACATTTTCACATCAATGCCCAAGAAAAACAAAGATTAAGATAGATAACCAGTGTAGAAATGAAGACAGATTCTGGGGCAAATTTTTAGTTGACATAAATGGGTGCCATTCTACAGAAGTCAATGAAAAGAACTCAGTGAATGTAGCTGAAAACCGTCGTACAATCCACTTTGCAAAACAACCCAGCTAGATAGTTTCTATACTGCAATGTGTGTGGCCTAGTTGAGTTGATGATTTGTTCCAGAAAATAAAATCTTTTATTAAGGAGGACCTGTTCATGTTTTTAAGATGAAGTTTCTCTTTAGATGTTTGATATATGTCAGGGGAAAAAAGAAAAAAAGGAAAGCAGGTTGCAAAGAACTGAAGAACTGTTGAAGAGCAAGGAAAGTTAAAAAGTTGGGCAAGGAATGTAAAATAAAGGTACTGAGTCAGGATAAGCTACTGTCACTAACAGGCTGTAGTTCTATAACCTAATGGATATAAGTAATCCTGATTCTGAATCTAGACACAAGAAGCAGGAAGGCTGAATGCAGGTGAAACTGGATGGAAAGCCTGCTTGCTTTGTCTCTTAATGCCTTTGATTTAATTTCTTCTCCTAGAATAAACCATTATACTCCCTAGACATGTAAAGTTATTAAACACACATATCTATGAAGTGCCAAATTGGTGAGTATTATGCATTGTGTTACCACCTAATTTTCTGACCCTTTTACTCATTTTATGTATCATCGGGAATCTGGCCACCAGAGAGCAAAAGATGAGTTTGCAGCCAGGAGGCCTATGAGATTAATCTTGTCTCTGCATTTCCTTAACTTCCTATCAATTCACTTTAGAGGAAAATATTTTTCAAGGGTTGTTAAAGATTACAAAGAGGAATCTAGTGGGATTTTCAAAGTGCCTAGACACCTAAATCCAATTAACCTTTATCTCAAGTGCCTTTAGGCCTTTCTGAAAATTCTAACCTAAGAAAATACTCAAACTGGAAATATTACAGTAACACATGCAAACTTTGACAGAGAAAAGTAAAAGTAAAGTTGAAATCCTTTTTTTTTATCATGCAAAATATAATAGGTTTAAGGTTTTGTTTTCAATTTTTATGCAGAAAAAATATGTCAGTTTGGCATCTACAGTTATTCCTGCCTTTCATCCTTCTTCCTCTATGCTGCAGTTATTATTGATCAGCCAGACTCTTTGCCAATGTTGAAATACAAACATAATCTTTACATATTGATTATATGAGCTTAAACCTCTCTGTGTCTTCTGATATGGACTTCCTTTTGCTGTGAATCATAGAGCAGCCACCCATTATTTCAGTTTGTAACCTAATGTTGCTGCAAATCCTTTATAAACAGGATTCTCACATGACTCCTGTATGAGTTCGAAAAAAATGCTGGAGACTAAAATCAGGCTTGACTGGAATTTATTAACCTCTTCACCAGGCAGAATAGTCCCAGCTCTCTCAGCCTTTTCTCATAAGGGAAATGTTCCATTCCCTTAGTCATTGTAATGGGCCTTCACTGGATTCTCTCCGATTTGTCCACATCTCTCTTGTACTGGGGAGTCCAGAACTGGACCCAGTGCTCCAGGAGTGGCCTCAGCAGCGCTGAGGAGAGGGGCAGGTTCACCTCCCTTGACCTGCTGGCAACTTTGTTCAGTCAGTGATGATTTTGTGCAAAAAGAAATGCAAGAAAGAGTTGTGTATTTTGATAAGAGGAACATGAGCTTATTAGTCACTGGAGTAGGGTTTTCTCATGTTTACTTCTAAAGTGATACACTTTTGTGCCGAACTACTTATGTTGATCATATTGTTTCTTTGTACCAGTTATATGCATACATTTCTGTGACAACCAGGGAAATAACATTTGCTTCATTTTTAGAAGACTCCCATTCTTCATGTGGTCCAGTCCGAGTTAAGATTTATGAGCCATCAATTACAAATATTACTAGAGTAAGAAAAGCCTTTGATTCAACTTTTGGAAATGGATCTTCAATAGAAAGCAAAGTCCAAATATCATCAGTTTGTCTACTAAGATTTCTTGAGAGTCGTGAAGATGAATATGTAGAAGATCTTTTTTGGAGTGGCAGATCAGGTCTGTCAGCAGTTGTTTATTTTAAGAGGAAGATCCAGAATGCAGCAGTTGTTGTTCTGTATGTTTCATTATAGTGGCTTTTGTCAGAGCAATTTAGTATAGAATTTTGTTGCTGTTACCATGTTCTGATGTTATTATGCATTTTTGTTTGATTTGCTTTCTAAAACAATATGTGTGGCCAGTTTAGGCTATACCGTACAAAAGAACCCTCCCACGTCCTGCCCATAAGGAATGAAGAACTCAAGTAAAATACTGAGGGTGAGGATGTACCCGAATCAATGACGAATCTAAATAAAACTCCATAAGGCTATGGACATTATTGAAAGGATCATGAACTAGTCTACTGAGTTGGAGTAGCTCTAGTGCTGCCTAATACTTCCAAATTAATCACAAGTGGACACAGAAATTTCATATAAGCTGCACTTACGTATGTATGGACACAGATTTATGCATATGTGCACTTCTTTTTCCCTTCCTGTGCCTAATCCAGTCATAGATAGTGATGCTAAAATGCATATGTTTGAATTAATTCTGTCTACCAAAAGACTCAGATTTCCAAAGTACTTATGCAAATATAATAGAACTGTATTCATCCATTTTTAGCATTATATGAGCCTTTATTACCTACATTTCAGCAGCAATTTTTATATTAGCTTCCATGTCACTGATGACAATATTGGACAGAATCAAGACTAAAACAGTCCTCTTTAAAATCTCCCTTTTGAGACTGATGTGACTGTGTCAGTCTCACTGATATTGGAGGTCATATAATCTATTCTTAAATACAGCATATAGTGCCAATTCTGTATCGTAATGCCATGTTATACTAAGTGAGCGTTTTTCAAATGTCTGACTATTTTCATTTTCTTTTTCAAACAAACTAATAATTGCCAACCACATAGTCACATTTATTTGTCAAGGTTTATGTTCTACAAATTCTCTTCCATCCTTTAGTTATTTGTTAATATCTTGTTCTATCTAGGACTGATACTCCACTGTGAATCTTTGCATAATCCAAGAGTGTTGTCCTCACTTGCTGAATATTGACATTAGTACAGTACCAATCTCTTCATATCTCTGGTGTTGAAAATTGACATCATCAGAAAAAAAGTCATCCCAGTCACTCTTTTACTGCACTGAAAGTGTTTATCTTCTCCTGCTTACAAACTGCCTCCTACGTACTTATGTGGCATTCATGCAGTAGCTTCCACATGGTTCTGTTTCTGAAAAGTAATGTTGAATATGAACAAGATGCCTCTTCCTATAATATCTCTATTGTCCCAAGCTAATGAAGTGATGATAATAGTATCAGCTTTCAAGTACTAAAATCAAATTATGCATTCAAAATCAAAGTCATATGATGTATCTGTGCAATACTGTTCTATTGCAGTCTGTAAAACTTGTATGGAAATTACTAACTTGGTGTGTTCTGAACTCAAAATATTTCAGACAGCTTATACAGCAGGGATGACTTTTGCAGGAGCTTACAAATATTCAAAGGAATTCATTTTGTAGAGTAAGAAATTTCCTACAGGATTTTTGGTATTTTGAAGTATTCAACATAATAGATAATTTACCGAGAAGGCAAATTTAACCTTTATGAGCAGGTGACTTTTTTGACCTCTTTCTTCATACCCTCTCAGCTAATGAAGAGAAGTTCTGCTATGTCTAGCAACCTCATGAATAAGTTTAGAGGCTGGAGATCCATGCCCTTTTATTCAATTCAGTCTCTCTTGGAAACAAAGATGCAGCAGGTAACACCTGGAATTTCTGACCTTTGTGCTGACATAATGCAGCTCCTTAATCTTTCAGCATCTTCATTCTACTGACTGAAGAATGATGTAGTCACACTTGAGAAAAGATTGTTATCTACCAATGTATTAATATACTACCTTTTAAAATAAATGTAACTACTAAGTAAAAAACTAAAGCTAAGAGAGAATATATACAGGTGGCTTTATATAATGTGTAAACCCATCTCATATTTTCAGGTGTTGCTACAGAAAATATTATGTCTATTTAATAGCAGTAAAAAAGGATTGGAAAGATTAATATTTTGTCAGTTGCAAGTCACGTTTTCATTTATAGAAAAACGATCTGATGTTCAAATCATGGGTTTTTTTGGTCTGTGTCTTTCAATATCATTAGACAAGAATTTGAGTGTCAGAATTTCTCATTCATGATCTTTGAATGTCTGCTATAATAAGAGATACTTTAGCATCAGATAATGCTTTGTATGTGCATAGCATTATTTATGGAGAGATTTTAAATGCTTCTTATTCATTTTTGTCTATTACTGAGCAATTTTATCACATTTATTCTGTGTAGGCCATGAAGATAGTTAAATAGCTAAACAATAGTCTTTGAGCCACAGGACATGAAGGGCAGGGATGAGTACAGAAATTAATATTTTATAATATAATTTAATTTAGGGAGATATTACAGAAATGCTTACATTCTGAACAGCCCTTCAGAGAAAATGGGGCTCTTTACCTCATTGATAAATAAGGTTCTTCATGGTGTAGATTCTGATGGCTTCATATTAAATCATCTCTTTGTAAAGGTCATATTAATTGCTGGAGCAATTTTGGTGATCTCAGTGCTGCCTGCAATCATATGCAGCTGATAGCTTTTCAGGACAAAACACCTCCTGATCACCACAATACTGACAGGGACCAGGGACACTAGTATAATTCTCCTGAGTTTTGTGTAGCTTTGGTCTTTTTTGGTCTGGTGCACCCTGTCAGTTAATTTTTATCTCCTTGCAATTCATGCAGCATCACTGGATGGCCTTGCCTGGCCATTAGTGACAAAAGAGCAGAGAAGCATCTTTTCAACTTTCCCCTGATTTTCCTTCTCTGATGGAAAGAGGAGGGGTGAAGCATAAAGAGACCCAGGACCCTTTCACACACCCGCTGAGGGTATATTATAGTTGAATAGGGCTTCCCATAGAGGAATGTTTATGGGTCCATGCAATCACAAACTACATAGTTCAGGCCTCATGTTAGCAGTCATTTCAGGTGCTGATGTTCAGTTATCAGAAACCCAGTGAAATACAGGGTGTACCAGACTAACCATGTCTAGCAAACAGTCATTTCTACTGTCATGCAAAGCACAGTCTGAAAGTAACTGGGCATACAGATACTTATGTCAATATTGGTTTCAAATAAATAATCCTCTAAGTATAATTATTTTTCAAATGTCAGTATAGTATACTTAGTATTTTTTTCCAATAAATACATCTGAAATTGGGACTGGGCAAATACAGAACATTTTACTGTGGAGAAATGAAGTCTTGTATCAGCTATATCTTCTTCCTCAGAAATGTCCCAAATTGGAGCAACATACATTTTCAGACTGAGAACAATGAAGCTTTCAATACAGCGAGGATAAACAGAAGGTAATCCAAACCTGAGAAATTTGGATCTGAAATATTCAGAAAGGATCCTAAAAATACACCAACTAACCTGACAGAGCAGTCAGCAATTCCAAACCGAAGGAAAAGCCTATGTAGTGACAAAACAGATCCAAGCTGTCAATGAATAAATGTTTTGGACAGGAAACATCTGGTGATAGGGTAACATTGGCTGAATTTACACAGAGAAGTCTTGTAACTGCAAAAGGATTTTGACCTTCTGCCTCAAGGACCAGACAAGAGTGGCATTAATAGGTAGGAAAAGAATCCTAGGAGGAAGTCATACATATATATAGGTATAGGTATATAGGCCAAGATCTAATTGCACAAATGAACAGTTGAATTAATGTGTCAACAAGCTGAAGTACCGATTGAATTTGACCTGCAGGAACAGAAGAATTAAGCTAAATCTAGCCATCTCCTTGATGGAAATGAAGCAGAGCCTTAACATTTAGCAGGTGTATGGCACTGAGTGTGGCTGTATCAGGTAGTATTGACGCAAGGTAAGTCACATCTCACACCTCCCTTGTTCCTCTGAAGTTTGGCCTGGGTAGACTATTGGACATGAGTGTTTGCTGAATAAGTATTAGAACAAGAAGCCTGCTGAAAAATTAATGGATTCAAACATGAGTTTTATATTATTATGAAGTCTAATAGTTCTGGTTGTGGTCTTCACTGTTAATTACTCTTCATTCTCTGTCAATCTGATAATAAAACTGAAAAAAGTGATCCCCACTAGCTGAAGTAAAGCTCATGAACTTTGTATGCACCACCGGCTCTGAAATTTAAGTAGCAAGGCTGATGACATGGCTGATGACACTTGATACTAGTTTTACTTTGGCTTCAGTGCAGATGCTCCTCATTTATGCAGGCAGATGTGAAATCAGAAGCAGGGCCTCAGGAGCTGTTTCTTCATTAAATAACTTCATTGTTGCAAAAACCTGCAAAGTTGCCCATCAGAAGGGGGAAAAAAAATCAGGCAAAGATAAAGTGTGTAAGGAAAAAGCTGTTTGAAAAGCCAAGTCATCAAAACATATGTATATATTTTTATGTATGGAAAATATATATACACATAGCCTAGTAATCAATATACCTCTGGACAAGTTGCCTTTATCTTTACAGCAAATGATGGGGACAAAGTAAAATCTGCAGCCAATGCTGCAATCACTAAACTTTGTTTAAACAAGGTTTCTTATCTCTATTTCAGTTACAGGCAGACAAGAGTGAAAGACATGCTAGCAAATACAAATTGTTTGCTGTGAAATTGGAAATCTAGGCAAATTCAAGAATTGTTATTTAAACTTTTTTTTTTCCCTTCTTCTGGCTTTTCAGAAGTAAAAACTAATGAGAAAGACTAAAACAAATCATTTCAGCTGTAGGCTGCTCACAGAAGTGTGACAGAGTAGACAGACATGTACCTGTTAAATACCTACTATGTGACTGGCAGCTACCTATGGTACAAAAGTGGCATTCCTGCTGCTAGCTTGATTTCCTTGCCACAGCATGACCCTTCACACATTAAAGCTTTATATCTTCCTAAAAATAACTGTAAAGTGCTTAAATGATACAAGTGCATAGTCATTAGTGGCACACTTTTTCTGTTTGGTGCCAGGAAAACAACACACATGTACTAGATAACTGGTCCTCTCTCTTCCTAAGTTCACATACTGCAACTCACATAAGATAGACACCACTGAAAATTACATTTTTATTACTTTCTCCCCAAATTTACTGATGATGTTGTGACTCTATTTTGGGGATGATGTATCCTGCCACTCCCAAGCACAGTGGGGCTATGTTTTCCAGAAGCAGTAATGGTTCCATAGTAAATTTTTAAGACAAAATTTTAGTTTTTCCCTGAACTTTGATTCCTGGTTTTGTGACTTTCTCTTTTTTAGTTTTCTCTTCTTGTCTTTCAGCCTCCTTAGCCACAAGTTACCTCTTTCTCAGTCAAAACTTATCCAAGGCCCTCTCAGTTTGAATTCTATTGAAGCTCCTTGCCTGTTTGCCTCTGTCACCTTGTCCTTTCTTTGATGTACCCGGTCCTGCACAGAGACCTCACCTCTGCAGGGAAGCTGTTATGGAGAAAAATGCAAGAGCTCCTGTCACTCTGTGTCTCACCCTGTAGCTGGCAACACCACCCCACTTGTCTCTCCTGCCTACCATGTGGATGTGTTGTTTTTTACCTTGGTGCTCCTCTGACAACTTCCTTCTCTCCTCTGCATGTTAACAACTACTTTCCCTTCTGCTACAGCAACTGTCTTCCATCCAGCTTCCAGACATCTCACACACTTTATGCTCACCCTTGGGGCTTACGTTGATGTTGCCCCTGCCTACATCTCTCCTTTCAGTCTCTATGCACATGCTCTGCACTCTGATTGATACCATCTCAGTGTTACTTTCCTCATTTTCTGTTCATTTCTACCACAGATGTATTACACACTTGACGACTTCCTCAAACGAGTCGTTTAATCCAGCCTGGACAAATAATCTCTCCATGGGTGCTTACCAAGCTACCATCTGTCTAATTGCATTTCTTCTGGTTCTTTAGTCTCACAGCCCATTTGACTCAGCTTTCTTCTTTCTTTGATATTATCTAACAACACTGTAAAGGGAACCCCTTTTTGTGGGATTCTTCTTTACAGAAAACTTACCAGTCACATGTATATTATAATATTCAAACAACAACAAATGCAAGTGAGTCTAGTGTTTCAGTATAATGAGACTAAATGAAAATGCTATACTTCCCTGTATGTCTATGGGATTTGAGAGATTATGAATCTACTTCTTAAAATAGCTTGGAAGATTTTTAATATTCCCCAAAATACATTGTGATATTCCCAGGGTTCTAAGGGGAACTAGCTGTTTATTCTCATTTTTCTTAGCTGACCTATAATTTTTACAGTCAATATCGAAAAATGCCAGCAAACAAGATTTAGTTTTCACTTATACAGAATCTTCATGAGTGTCAGGGAACACCTGTTGATGAAGGTAGTCCATACATAATGTACATGAAGAGATTTCTGGTAAAGGCTGAATCTACTCATAGGGATGCTGGAGTATATTTTCCTAGAGCAATGACATGGGATGTGAAATTATTATGAGCATTATATAAACTTACAGATTCCTTTGTTTTTGGTATAAATGGGGTGGATGCTTGCTAGAGAAAAGACAGTCACATGACAATATAAAAGAGCTGTGGGAAGTATTGTTGTGTGGCTGAAATATTCGTGAGGCAAGTGTACTATAAGCTTATAAATTATATTGTTACTAGCTCCAATATACTCCAATATATGGTTTGATATACTAAGAATATATTTATCAAAATCAAATTCGATTTAAATATTTCAATCTACAAAAATAGCAAGGCAAACTAAGATCTCACCAAGCATCAATATGGTTAATCAATGTCACTTTTCTTCTATTAATTTGCTGATATCCTCTGTTAATCTATTGTACTGGAAGTGAATATTGAAATAGTTATATTTCATGTTTTATAACTAAACAATATACCTAATTTTGGAAGAGAAAATTTACGTACATTAGCAAAGCATGTGGGTCTAAAGACAGCAAATTGATTAGATAATTGAAGAGAAATCCATATTTACATGGCAAATTGTGTCTAAAGTAATGGGGTACCTTCAACATGAACTACATTAAGAATCAGGAAAAGTAAATTTTTTAGTTAATGGCTGTGATGTGAAGTAAATATTGAATGTAAGTTTTTCCTTCAAGCTCATAAATGTTGGTTCATTTAATTATGTCCGTACTATGAAATTACTGCAATTTCTTCATCTAAATTGACAAATTGTTAAATGGCGCCTGGTACAATCTGACCTAGGACAGGTAGGAATCTCCCAGCTTTCACTGAGAATGGTGTGGTAATAAGTATATGGTATATATGTATATGTATATGTAATATGGTATAGTTCTGGGTGGACAGAGTGGCAGAGTGGACATCCCAACAAGAGCCGTGAAGTGAGCAGTGAGGATTTGGCCCACCATGAGAAAATCATTCCCCTGGAAACAACAGATTGAGTGATTCTCACTGTCTCATGAATTAATGGGCAAGTAAGATGGAAAACTGATCCCAGTAATGGTGCTCCTTTGTGTATTTTTCCTGGAATCAATTCCCTTTCAGGCTGGATTCCACTCAGCATGCATGCACAGAGAATTTCCAGGGAGATCTTTCCACATATATAGCTAAATTGCCTTCTGTTCTTTTGTATACATCATCTTTTTTTTCTAACCAGATGATATTTCTTACTGTGGATTAATAAACAATGTCTGATTCACCACTGGAGACTCCTACAGAAGACAACTAATTGAATTCCATTTCTTTTCTCACCAGTGCTGGAACAAGACATGCAGTCTTTTTCAGTTTCATGAGATTTCACTTTTCAGCACTCTACTGGGATGTAATATACCTTGAAAGAATCATTTGTTTTTAAAACATTAACCGCTATTAATAGTAACCTAATGTCCTGGCTTGAGATAGAACAGAACCAATTTTCTTTTCAGTAATTTTACATTTCAGTTAAGTCTCTTCTAACTTACGGCACTCTAAAGTAACGGCATACTTTTCAGTCAGTGTCTGCTTCTGGCAGAGATAAGCTCTGATGTTTATATACCTATACCATGCTGGAACTTCAGTATGGACTGGAGTCAAAAGCAGTGAAACGGTATGCTACAACTGACATCATTGCTAATTGCTGGTCTTCAGCAGCAGAGTGCAGGCCACAGTTTGCTTTCACATAGAGAGATGTCCAGTCCACCTGGAACCAACTGCCTCAAGGATGGAAACACAGCCCTGCTATTTGCCATGGACTGATCCAGACGGCACTGGAGAAGAGTGGAGCTCCGGAATACCCACAGTACATTGGCGATATCGTTGTATGGGGTAACACAGCAGAAGTTTTTAAGAAAGGTAGGAAAATAATCAAAATTCTTTTGAAAGCTGGTTTTGCTATAAATAGAAGCAAGGTCAACGGACCTGCACAAGAGATCCATTTTTTGGAATTACGTGGCAAGAAGGGTGTCATCAGATCCCAATGGATGTGATCAACAAAATAACAGATATATCCCCACCAACTAACAAAAAGGAAACACAAGCTTTCTTAGATGTTGTGGGTTTCTGGAGAACGCATATTCCAGGTTATAGTCAGATTGTGAGACCTCTCTACAAAGTGAGGTGAAAGAAGAATAAGAGGAATGATTTTACATGGGGCCCCGGGCAATGACACGGCTTTGAACAAATTAAAGAAGAGATTGCATGCTGTAGCCCACGGACCAGTCTGAACATCATTGGACATGAAAAATGTGCTCTACACCGCAGCCAAGGACAATGGCTCTACCTGAAGCCTACAGCAGAAAGCACCAGGGGAGACCTGAGGTCGACCCCAAGGATTCTAGAGTCGAGGATACAAAGGCCCCAAGGCCAACTATACCATAATTGAGAAAGAAATATTGGCAGTGTATGGAGGAGGTAATGCTGCTTCAGAAATAATCAGTACTGACGCACCGCTCCTCCTGGCACCCCTGTTACCTGTACTGGACTGGATGTTGAAGGCTAAAGTTGCTGCTACTTACCATGCCACTGGTCCTACCTGGAGTTAATTAATTGCATTAATCACACCGAGGGCTCAAATAGTAAACCCCAATTGTCCAGGAACTGTAGAAGTGATCACAAACCAGTCAGAAGGCAAAGACTTCAGAAAGCCATCAGAAGAGGCAGTGGCACATGCTGAAGAAGCTCCACTGTATAATGAACTCTCAGATATTGAGAGACAGTATAGTCTGTTCACTGATGGATCGTGTATTGTAGGAAAGCACCAAAGGGGAAAGCCACTGTATGGAGTCCTACACAAAAAGTCACAGAAGTGTCTGAAAGAGAACGTGAATCAAGTCAATTTGCAGAGGTGAAAGCCATCCAGCTGGCTTTAGACATTGCTGAACAAGAAAAATGGCCAGTACTCGATCTCCATGCTGTCTCATGGATGGTGGCAAATGTCTGTAAGGGGTGGTTAAAACAGTGGGAGCAGAGCAACTGGAACCACAGATGTAAGCCCATCTGGGCTGCTGAATTCTGGCAAGATATTGCTGACTGGCTAGGGAAACTAGTCGTAAAGGTATGTCATGTAGATGCTCATGTACCCATGAGTTGGGCCCCTGAGGAACATCAAAACGATCACCGAGTGGATCAGTTCACTAAATTTTTCCAGGCAGATTTGGACTGGGAACATAAGGGTGAACTATGTTTAGCTCAGTGGGCCCATGATGCTTCGTCAAGGAAGGGTTGCAACATATAGACAGGCCCATGACCAAGGGGTCAACTTAAATACAGATGCTATTGCACAGGTTATCCATGACAGCAAAACATGTGTCAAAGTCAAGCAAGCTAAATGATCAAAATCTTTGTGGAATGGGGGAGGATGGTCAAAACATAAATATGGGGAGATCTGGAAAACTGGTTATATCACACTCCTTCAAACCCTCCACAGTGCGTGCTATGGGCTTACAATGGTGGAAGGAAGCACAGGATGGTTTTAAACCTATGCCGTGGCTCATGCCACCACCCAGAATACTATCCTGGGCCTTGAAAAGCAAGCTGCTTTTGAGCTGTATGATGTTAATCGCTGCATAATACTAAAAGTGTTCAGTAAGTGTTTTTCAGGATAATATAGTGGTGGATGAAACCAGAGCTAACTTCAAGTGGCCCTCAGCAAACTTTTTTGAGGTGGACACAGTACCCATGGGCACAAACCATGATGAATTTCATACCATCTATCCTGCCCTTAGACTGCTATTATAGATGGAAACCTGCAATCATGAACTTAATGAACACTTTTGTGCAGAAAAGATAAATCATAAATCTGTATGTGTGTGTATTTTAAGACAACAAGCAGCAGTGACCTGAGGGTGATGTAAAGGGTACGTGCTAAGGGGTGGAATGTCCTGCTTTGAGGTAAAACAGAACCAATTTTCTTTTCAGTGGTTTTGCTTTTCAATTAAGCCCCTGTAAACTAACTAACTAACTCTCTGAAATTAATGGCATATTTTTCAGATGATGTCTGTTTCCAGGGTGATAAGGTCTGATGTATGTAATTAATACCAAGGCATGGTATGCAGAGAGGCTCCTGCTCATACTTATTGCTATAACAACCAAGGTCAGCAAACTGTGTTGTGTGCCCCATTTGGGGGTCAGAATTGGAAGAGTGTAGAGGGGTTGCACCTGCAGGGAGGAGCAGACAGAACAAGTAACCCAAAACTGACCAACAAGGGTATTCCATCCCACCTGCATCATGCTCAGTATAAAAGCAGAGGGATCCAAGGTGTCAGCCTCTTTCTTCAATGATCAGCATCCAAGGAGGATTCTGTCTGTTCGTCTGCCTTTGATCCTGATCCATACATTTCTGAATACAGTTCCCATCTGTCACTGGGTCCAGTCTCAGACTTTTCCAGTTTCTGCTGGTGACGTGATCATCATCCGGGAGCTCAATATTGGTTTTGTATATATTGTATATATTTCATTATTTTCTTATTAATAATATTGTATTTTCTTTTTATTATTAATATTTCATTAAAGTAGTTTTAGTTTTCTTCTCAACCCATTAGTCTTTCTCCCTTATTCTCTCTCTCTTCTCTTCTGAGAAGGGAGAAAAGTTAGAAGAGAGCATCTGCTGTTTGCTTAGTGCCCAGCCCAGCCTAAACCACAACACCTAATATTATGTTGCTGCTTAAGTACAGTCCTCTGCATATAATTGGAAAAAAAAAACAGTACTGTTTTAGCATTATCCCGCATTAAATTTCTTCCAGCAAATTGCATGCGTTCTTCAGCAAATATTTAGAAATTGTAGCTAATCTTACTCTCTGAAGAGAAAATTCAGAAACTATTTAAGAAGTGTTTTATGATCATATTCCAGGGTTTTGAAAGAATGTTACATATAAAATGTAATGCTAAGTATATTACAAAATGATAGTTTTCTTGAAATACGTATATTTTTTGAACCAAATTCCAAAGACTATTTAACTTCTGTCCACTCTTTAATAAACTTTTTATTGCAAAGCTTTTTTATCCAAATTATACATAGTCTTCTTTCAGCAAATTTGTAGTCTATGTGTGCAAGTTTAAACATTTATATCTATATCAGTATTTATAGATTTCTATTTTTTTTGTCTCTTCAGAAGTATTTTTACTGAGACTAATGAGCTTATTGTGTATGGTGTTTGGTAACTGCTATTCTCATTTGGATAGTCATTCTGCTGTAAGTATCACAACGAAAAAGAGAACATTAACAGAATGTATTGTAAATGAATGCATTACACTTTTAAAATTATAATTGCACGGGTTTGAAACAGACTTCAGAGAACGATATTTTCATGTTACACAATATAGCAATTAAGGAAAACATAGTAAAGAGGGACAATGAGTTTGTGTTTTCCTGTTATGTAGGACATAAGAGATTATTTTTATAAATTTTTTTTATCTGCTTCCATGCTCAGGCTATGACTGGGGTCCAGAGCTTCAATTCACTGGCTTGGGGATGCAGCTAAAGCGAGGTTAATGGCTCTGCAGTGTTCGTCACGATGGACCACTCTTCATCCAGCTCTTTGCTCTGAGACTCTCGTACCACTGCGGCAGGATTCAGCAGTTCTGGGAAGGCGCTCAGTTGTTGCCAGAACTTGGAAAAGCTTTACAAGAGATGGTGCTGAAGACAGATGGAGACCCTGAAGTTTCTAGGTCCTCAGACACTGAGGGCTTTGTAGTAATCACAGTGAATTTTTGCGCCTACATATCACTTTAGAAATATTAATTTTTAATTGTCAGAAACTTTCTGTGAGTTTTACCCTCACAGGGCAAGCACACAGAATAAAACACAGAAATTAAGCCAATGTTTCTGCAGCTGCCTGTGCCCACCTACGCTGGTGAATAATGATGTGCTGGCCCCAGGTGGCTCGGCTCATGCAGCCCTCCCAGGCTCTGCCCTTTGATACCGGCCTCGGGTGTTCACATTTCCCACTGCAACCTGTTGGTCCTGACAAATGAAACCTGTGTCAGGACGGGGATAATTTTCTTGCTCTTGGTTCTTTGTTCAGACTGCAGGAACTGCTGCCTCTTAAGCTGGGAAACTTCACCTTCTTGTGCCAGGAGAGGCCCAGGTGCAAGGCAAAGAGTGCCTGGTGGCTCTACACCACGCCAGGACGCCTCTCAGGCAAGGGGCAGCATTGTCTTCTGCTGCTGCCAGCTCCACGGTGGCTTTCTGAAAGTGTCAAAGGCGTCATGGGTAAGATTGTTCCCCTGGCTTAGAAATTCATGGTTATGAATAAACTCTATCCTTAAGGCTTTGATTTTATTTTTTTCTTTTTTAACACAGTTGCTGAAATAGCAAATTTGGTATGCATTATAGAATCATTGAATGATTGGTATGCATTGATTTATATTTTTTAAGAATTGTTCCTGCATGAAAATCATTGTTTAGACCATTTTTGTCTCGTATGTCTGTTTCCTCAAGGATGCATTGAAATTTCTGCATCCTGCAGAAATTTTACATTTAAAAGTTCACATTAAAAAAGTAATTTTAACATTTCTGAAATCTAGATTTCAAAGCGGGGGGAGCAGGTAAGAAGAAAAATTTGGAAGGCCTCCACAAAGGATATTACGGGTGTAGAATATTCTAAGGATGAATCACTTGTAAATTAATCTTACTTTCAGATAAACTGGTACAAAACTCTGAAAATTATCCTAGGGATTATGTTAGTGCTCCTGAGACTACTGGTAGTGGTGTCTAAAAAGTTAACTCATACCAACTCTGACAGACTGAAATGACATTGTTCAGGCTTACTGTATTTATGAAAAGAATATTCTAGTTCTAATTCTTTACGTTTATCGATCACACAAAATCTAAACGTCATAGTACACCTCAGAACCAGAGTTATGTGCACATACCTCAAGACTACCACCACTCCCCAAAGGAGTTATTTCACTGCTGTGTTTGTTCTCAAACATGATCTAATGAACCGCAGGCATTATTTCCTTACATATGACTTTACAAAGCGTGATTGTCAAGGTATTTTTATATGAACTGCATGTTTATGTTTACATAAACAAAAGTTTGTTAACCAAAAGCTGAGCCTGGTCAGGAAGAAGTCTCATGCTCAAGAGGAGTCAATGATTTCCTTAAATATTGGGAGCAATGTTAGCACTTTATTGTCTAGACAGAGACATAAGCAATTCTCGGGCTGGGGAGGGGAAGTCAATAATCCTATAGGCACAGTGTTACAAACTGCACAAACTGGCATCCTGATTAAGTGAGGAGCTACTGGAGAGTCGTGGAGCAGCGAGGACAAATGTCTGAGCCTGCACGTAACCTGCAAAAAGGGAACAGCCGCATAGAGAGAGATGCATCCTGCAGCCCAGATCTCCCTCAAGAAAAGCAATATCCAAGCTGTGGATCTTGCCATACAAATGGATTTCAGCCAGTAAATCATATCAGCATGGTTACAGTTTGTTAGCTATGTGAAACAAATAGACAACTTAAAGGGTACTTGCTGCTTTTGGATATTATATGTATGTCTCTAAACACTGCAGTGTTTCATCTTGGTTTTATCTTGGTCTAATCTAAAGATTAATTATCTATTTTTATTTAATATTTTTCTGATGCAGAGGAAATTTTAAAGGACGAGAAAACCATGGTGAGGGTTAGAGTGATTCATAAACCACTTTCACGCTACCAAATGTTCTGCCAAAATATATACAGGGTACCAAATGACAGTGAAAATTTTCATCATTTTATGTGCTTTTTATGGCCTGGTAACATTGCTATCAGTGTGGCCAAGTTTCTTCCAGTGGGAAATCCTACCCAAAATATACCAGGTATGGAACTAGTCTGGAAAAGGGCCTAAATTTCATGGGTCAGTGCTGGTCATCTATTACGGTTGTCACTCATGGGAAATTGCAGTAGGATCTGAGCTCTAACTGCAGTTAATGGCAAAGTGGATTTCTCTCACCAGGTTTCGTCCTCATCCACTGAAGCTAACAGAAGTATGATCAAATCCGTGGAACTTCAATCTGATAAAGCACTGACAAAATAACACAGTTCAATAAAATATTGAAATATTTGCTTATCACTAACCCTTGAGAGATTTTTTCCATTGAATTACAAAATTCTGTGGCTCTAGTGGGCTTCTGAACTCATCTAAAAATATCTAATGGCCTTAAGCTTCACCTAATTTTGAGTTGTCTTCATGGTTGGGTACCTACTTGTTTAATGGCATTGTCCCTTCAACTGTTTTTCCCAGCACTAATTCTGAGGGGGGGGGAAAAAAAGAAGATTTTGTTGTTGTTGTTGTTGCTATAAGCCATGGCATTAAGAACTGTAAAAAATAGCTATTATTTATAAAACCATACATTTTTATGGCTGGGGAATTTTTAAGGGATTTTACACTGCCTTTAGTAAGGAATTTAATGGTAGATCAGTTAGTGCAGTATTAACTAAACGTTTCTGTAGATCAAGTTGTTTAGTTAGTAAAGGTTAGTATTAGTAGGACAGTTAGTAAAGATCCCCGACGACTTCTCTATTTTCAAAAAGCAAAACCTTTTTTTGGTAATTAGCATTTCTAATATACCTTGCACTGTATTTGTTTTTCAGACAAAGGGACATTCTCACATGGAAAAGCTTCACAACTGTGCATTTGTCCTTTCCAGATACTGAGCACTATGTGCAAGGTCTTGACCGGGAAGTCATTAAAAAAATTCTGACAAATTTAGTACATTGAAAAATGCTGGTACATTGAGTTGAACATGCTTAATCTGAAGCACCTTCAATTCCAGAAACCCTTACAAAGATAATAACAAGTTTTGAGGAAAACCTTTGACAGATTCCTGGGAAGCCTGGCTGGGATGAAATGAGTTGGAAGCTTCAGGTCCCAAGACTGCTTGTTGGTGGATCTTTCCTAGCAATGATGAGGAATTCTTCTTCAGTTAACAGCTTTTGTTTTGTTCCCAGTACTTCCATTTTTCAAAATGCTGCCAGGGACAAACCTGACAAGATCATCAATTAAACAAAGCAATTGACTGGGTTCCAGTTTAGAAATGTTAGAAACATGTGGCTTCGGTTTAACCACCCCTTATCCTTCAGACTTGTGAAGTCTAAATTCTCCTGTGCTGATCTGAATCCCCATTAGACTCTGAATCGATCTTCTTTCTCATCTTTCTGTTTACAGGTTTTCCTTTTATTTCCTTTTATAAAAATTTTGAACGTACTGATGACTAAATGCGAAGCCCAACTCACTGGTCAAATATAATCCCCAATTTATCCATAGTAATTACAGGGAAAATACATCAGTTCTAGTTGTCACAAATGTTATATTTTATAAATACAATATCTGTATTCAACTAATTATGTGTCGAATCCTTCAGTAATACTCAGGTAAGAGCTGCAAATGGAACTCAGCTTCATGCTTCTAAAAGGAGTGACAAGGATTTCACTAGAGGAAGAATCACTCCATGATCCTCTGGAGAAATGCATAAACTAGTCTTCTCAAAATCAGAGCACCTCTTGGGGTAAGAACTCAAGTCAGAGGGATCTGTGAAACACTAGCTTACATGACAAAGGTGGTCAGAACAGGCTGTGTTGTCCAAAACAATTTACTGCATTTGTAGTAATAAAAGCACATCTGAATCTTCTTCCACTCCGCTGGTTTTTGTAAGTCTTTCTGAGTACTTGCAGGTTCTGTTTTTCTTTTCTTTTTTCTTCTCTTGCTAACACTTGATTTTCTTATTCTCTCATTTTGGGAATTTCTAAACTCTAAGTGCCATTTCTGTCTACAATGGCACCATTAAACAGTTCCTGTCCTGGGAGAAATGTGACTTTGTAGTGGGTTAGCCTTTGCTGGCAGTGAGAGCCCTACCTAGCTGCTCTCTCACTACCCTCCTCAGCAGGACAAGAGGAGAGATTAAGATGGAAAGGTCCATGTCTTAAGATAAAGACAGGGAGATTGTTTACTAATTACCATCATGTTTACCAATTACCAATCATGGGCAAAACGAACTCGATTTGGTGAAGATTAATTTAATTTATTGCCAATTGAAATACATAGAGTAGGATGACGAGAAACAAAGATGAAACTAAAAACACCTTCCCACCACTCCTCCTTTCTCCTCTGGCTTAGCTTCATTCCCAATTCTTCTGCCTTGTTCTCTCCCTGAGAAGTGCAAGAGGGATATGGATGGGGGGCTGCAGTCAGTCCATAACACTTCATCTCTGCCTCTCCTGCCTACTCACGCTATTCACCTGCGGGTATAATAGGACGTGGGGTGTGGGGCCCCTTCCATAGGACACAGTCCTTCACAAACTGTTCCATGCATTTTTCCCACAAGGCTGCAGTCCAAGAACTGCTGCAGCATGGGTCCTTTCCGTTGGTATAGTCCTTAAGGAACAGACCGCTCCGGTGGGTCCCCCCGAGGCTGCAGCTCTTGCCAGGAGCCTCCTCTACGGGCTGCAGCTTTCTTCAGGGCTAGTAGGAATACAGTAATAAACTTTATTATGTGTGAAGTCATTAACTATAAAGTTGTCTCAACAACTTAGCAGCCACCAAGATACACTGGGGAAGTGCCACTGGACTCTGCATCTCTGGCATACACTTCAAAAGATAAGGAAAGACTGGGTGATGTAAAGTAAGTGCAGTCATGTTGAATCAGTTACCTATGGTACTTTGTATTAATTGTGAAGTTTTATAATAAAAATAGTCAGGTAATGAATGCATGGGAGATAAAAGGGGTGTCAAAGGCTGGTATTTTGTAATTATTTCCCCACTGAGGCATTGTGATACCTGCCAAATATCTCTGGCAAGCTGGGTGTTTGAGTGAAATTGCATGTGTATTTTGTTACTATTACTGACTTTGATTTTTGTCTTGTTTAGTTTTCAGCTGTGAAAATCCACAGCTCAACAAGAAGCTTTTAAAGTTTGAAGTGATAAACATAATAAATGAATCTGAAATTGCACTCACTTCACCTTTATCTCAGCGGTCTTATGAAAATGGCAAAGGCTATTTTAAGGTAGAGCACCAGATTTAATTTGGATTTAAAACACAAATGGAAAAAAGTAGAAAGGAATAATTCTGTAATAGAAGGATTTGGAACAGTGAGAAAATCTACTCTGCTTTTCAGCTGAATTTCTGGGGTTTGTAACTGTTAATAATTTTTCCTTTAATTTATTTATGCATTTATTTTATTTATTTTTTCTGGCATGTTACTCTAGCATCTATTTCCATATAAAATATCGTTTCCTTGTTAATATGCTGTAATCTAAATGATGGAGACAATATGTATTGGAAAGTTGTCTGATGAGTCAAATCTACATTTTGCGCACAGGTGTGTGTGCACGTGTGTGTCGCCATGTACGTTGGTATGCTTACTCACACATTATTTGTGTTTGTATGCACAAAAGCTAATAAATATATTGTCTAAATATTTGAGTCACACAGTCACTGACCCAAGTATTTTCTTTATGATCATAAAGATTTTATTGATTTTTAAGTACACATAGAAAAATAATAGTAACAGGAAAAGTATATTCTGTATTAAAATTTTAAAACACCATATAACATGGCAATGAATGAGAATAAGAGCCTTAGAAACATTTCATATGTTTGGAAACCTGTGCTGTCCTCATCTCATTTTATTCAACAGAAAAAAATATCACTTAAAGTACAACTGCATACCTTATCTGGTTTTTTTTATAGATTTTATATACAGATAGCATTACTGCAACTTTGAAATAATGGAAAATTTTACAAGATAATTGATCAATTAAGTTCAGGAACTTCATTTTTTTTTCCCACAGTCTTGAGTAACAATGAAACTGTTTAAACACCACTAACTTTAGCTTCCTATGTTACAGGTATCAAAAGCAGTTAAAATGGCTTAGGAGATTCTGGATTCTTGATTGGTGATACGAAGTTAAGTGAATTACAGTATGTCAACAAATCCAAATGTTTTCAAAACTAAATCCTCACAAAGAATGTATTCTTTAAATAACAATCACCTCACCATTAAAAGGGTAAGAAAGAAGCCATTTCAGTCAAGAAGTAAAATTTTTTATCTCTTTTCCTGCTTGGAAGCAGGGAGGAAATGGAGCTTATTCATAGGGCAAAATGGTCTTAGATGTTTAGCCATATTACCAAATTTAGTCAATTTTTAATTTGGGCTGATGGCAAATTTCTAAACTGTATATATTGGGTGAAATGATTGGTGATTAGTTTGACTTTTTTTTTTTTCTGTGTGTATAGTACAATATAAGTAGTTTATGAGAAAAATGCTGGCTTATGTATTGGTTCTTATGAAATTGTCATTTTGCCTTGTATTGTATTGTTTGAGTTTCCAAGCCTTTGAACTTAATTCTTGTTTTTGTACTTATTCATGCCAGTGAGGTGCAATTACTTGAAAGAATACTGAAGGCAAACATGAAACAGCAATATTATGGTTCCATTGAAATTTATTTTTTAATTCAAATGGATAGTCAAGGGAATTTAAGAAGGTGAGGTTTGCCCGTTCTAGCCCCCTTTACATTTCTGAGCAGTGTCAAAGGATTTTAGATCAAGTCAAACTCCAGTTCTGAATTTTTTTAAGCTCACAGATGTCAAGCTACACCATTATGAACACTTCCCTTTACACATAAATGACTGCTTCTGAGTACATGACTTTTATAAACTTAAAGGCAAAACTTCACAGATGCTGGACTGTATAATCACCCAACTTTTACTTTGATAAAAGAGAGAATATTCTCTCACTATTTTTCAAGTATTTTTTCATGACATTGCATAGTCCTAGAATTTTTGCAATTCAATTGCAATTGTAACTCAATTAATCTTTCAGTTTTCTGTCTTGTCTTTTTTGCATGTTGCCAAGCTTAAGGAGGTCCTGATGTAAATCCCAAAAAACCAATAGGAAAAGTTCAACCAATATAGATTGTGTCTAGATTAGTGTCTTTCCAGAATCCTAATTACAGTTCCATTTCAGTTCATCCTGAACTGATAGTTACGGCTGACTGAAATAAAGACTGGAAACCTCAAATTTGAAAAGTTTGAAATTTGATTTGAAACAGACACAAAAATATTTTTTTTTCAGAGATTACAGTTATTGAATGTCTCTAGGAATCCTACACTGCAGATGGAGCTAGCTGTTTTGTCTGTTCCCTGTTAAGCATGCATATAATTTGCAATATTTATTACTGAATAGCTAGAGGAAGATTTACTACCTCACTGAAGAACTGAATTCACCACTGCTTTCATGCTTTTTACACGTGCAGCAGATGGGCAGAATTTTTCTCAAGATACATTTATTAGAGACCTGCCTTAAAGTGTCAGAAGCTCAGAAACCCCGAAAAGAATAAATAAATAAACAAGCTTGGTTTGTGTTTTGTTTGGGTTTTTTTGTGGTTTGTTTTTTGTGGGGGTTTTTTTTGGGTTTTTTGTTTGTTTTTTAAATGGAACACCGTTTTCATCTTAAAATGAAGTTCATTTCCTTCAGTCCAACTAAACTCTACCTAAGCTCACAAATTGGCATCACATGCACCTGAGTGCTATGGCTCATTTTGATCATCTCTCCGAGCACAGTTTGCAAAACAGCCTCAAAGACATTGGAGAGCTGAAGTCCAGTCCTACTTCTGCTTGAGAGAATTTCCACTTATGCTGCTTCTTAGTATTCTGCCCGAACTATGCCCCTAACATAAATCACTTTCTGATTTTCTGTAGAGAACGAGTCCATTTAACACCATTAAATATTTAAATCTTTAAATAATCAAAGAAAAGAAGAGAGCTTGATTCTTAGTTGGCTGGCTGTGACATATCCTTAGCAGAAGAAACTGTTGGTCTGGTCTTTACTGCAGTAAATTCTTAAGATAAATGGGAAAAAATGGAGTGGCTTATTCACCGACACATTTCAAGGCTACATATCTGAAGTGGCACCTAATATAAGGTGCTTGTGATGTAGAAAGATATGAAGATCAAGTTTTCACTATTTTGTTTTGCTTTGTTTTGATTTCTGTAAGCTTGGTCACCAGTTTAATTCAGGTAATTCTTGTGGGTCCATCATAAGCTTTCTTCATGTGTCGCAGAGGGAGTCAGCGCTACTCAGCATCGTAACTTCTACAAATCAACACTCCGGATGACCACATGCTAGAATGTGAAATCAGGTATTTCTAAGGTCACATATCTTGGCATGAAAGTTCACTTTTTTCCATTCTCAGGTACCTTTTATTATTACATACTGAAAAACTAATTCTTGTCTCATACACTTACCTAAACAGGTAAATATCTTGCTCTTCTGCTAGGAAGAGGCAACATTAGGGATGCACATTAAGCGAAATGATATCTCCTCCCATTATCAGATGTTATGTCTACATTATTGCCTCCTATGCAATAGTCACATAATGGATGGCTGTTGTTCCTTTGTATCAGATAATACATATTAAACACCAAACACTTCTGCATAAAGCCACAGCTGCATTATAAAAAATCCAATGGAATGAATGGAAGCTAGTATGATCTAAACCACATTGTTCCAATATAAAATGCCAAAAGAAGCATTAATTAGATTTGATGCAGAATTTTCAATTAAAATTATTTGTATACCTTAGCACTTAATACAATTTTGTTTGACAAATTCAGGTTTTTTCAGTAATTTATTATTCTTGAAATACTAAATTTCTCTTAATCTTGAATTAGGGTATTTCAGTCTTGAAACACAAATTATCTCACACTTCACAACTGTGTTAGACTGCCTTTCCCAGCAGGTAACTGCTGGGGAATCTTGGGGTCCCTGGAAGACTACATTTTTCATCAGATGTTACGTGATGGAAGTCATTATGACTAAAGCACAAGATATCATATAATCTTGTCAGAGGCAAAGGTAACAATTAATCTAAAGGTAGTCTTGTCAGGTAACAAGTCCTGACCTTTAGTGTTCAAAACAATTCTCTGATTCCACAGACTAGAATGAAGTCTTCTGGATAAATTCAACAAAACAAAATGAAATGCAATAAAATTTTTAAAAAATTAATATTATGTATATTCAGTCAATGTGATATAACTAAAAATCACCTTAGCATCATCAAAGATACATTGTGCTGATCTTCCATTCTATGAAAAATGTCTTATTATGGCCTGAAGATTAATGTTAAAATGTTGAATTTCCCCTGTACAGTGGAATTTGGAAATATTTATCTGTTCTGATTTTAACACTGTTTTCATCAAAAGAAATATTGTGAAAAGATACATAAGCATGATATCAGCTGAACTGGACTGACATTCACCATTGGCATTCAGCATAGTCGAGATGCAGGAGAGGAAGGTATCTGACTTTATTCAAAAAAATAAATTATCAGAGAATGAATAATGGTTAGTTGCTGAAGTTTAAGTGCTTATGTTTTTCTGCTGGAAGACATATACAATCTAAATGAGCAAAATGTATTAAATCTCTAATACATTTTAAAATAGTAATTTTGGAAGAGCTAAAAACTTTATGAATTAATCAGAAGGGAGAAAAACTAAATAATAAAAATAATGAATACCTGTGAGAAATGCCTAAAAGATAAGTGCAGCCAAATTCTTAATGCTGGCTGAAATCCAGGATGAGGTCCACACTCCATCCAGAGGGATCTGATGACAGCCATCATCCAAATTTTCCTACCATTAACAGTATTAGTTTAAAAGGACTGCCTCAGGCACAGGGGTTCTGAGAACCTGTATGCTCTCCAGTGTCCATGAGGGCAAGCCACAATGGGGCATGCTATGAGTATAAATCCCCCCGTCCCTTTGATGCTCTTTTTGGTAACTGTATGCAAGAGAAACTAATCCAACAATTTATAAAAAAAACCTAGAGATGAGAAGTCATTTGGGCTCTAATCTGCCTGTGTTTCTGATTCAAGGTGCTCAGGGACATGAAGGATGTGGTTCCCCAAACCTGCACACTTTTCAAAAGCTGCACTTCTCTCAGGTACACAGGGCATATCTAACAGCTGTAGACAAAACCAACCAACCAACCAAACAAACAAAAGAGTTTAAAGAACAAAAAGCACTGAGACATTATTTTGTTCATATGTTCATCACAGCACGGTTTTCATCAAAGAATGCATTTTAACTCACAGAGAAAAAAATTCTACAGCATTCTTACCATTTACAAGATTGTTCTTTCCTTCTGTTAAGCTTCAAAATTAGAAAAGCTCAAGTAATGGGAGTACTCAGCTTCAAGAAAGTGCAACACCAGAAGACTATTTCATTAAAATTACAAGCCACAGTAGAGCTTAGAAGTTTCCTTAATTGATACTGACTTGGGAATCGCAAACAGTCTCAGTATTCAGTTACAGTGATAGCACGTAGAAGTCCCCTACTTACAAAGCACCCTAATTCATGACAGTCTATTATTTTCCTGTCTATAAATACACCGAATTTCCTGTTTATGCAATATGGCCATTAGTTTCCTGGATACTCACTGTATGGGAGCGAGCCATACTGTTCTTTTTTTACTGTCTTGAGTACATGTAATTGGTGCTGCCCCTTTGAACCTGCTTGGTTCTTCGAGAAAATTAGATGGCTTGTGAGGACAAGATAGGTCAGTGTCACTGATAATATCAGCATGACAAGGCCAGACCCGGAGCTGGTGTATCACTGTAGCTGAGGTAAATGATTAGGAGAGACCAAAGACATAAAAATCGCAGAAATTCTGAATTAAACAGAAGTAGACAGGTGAATTCTTTGGCAGAGGAACTTTCTTCATGCAGTTGTGGGTAACCTGAGTTATCAGGCACCTCTTTTTAAAGAGAAAATTGCTTCTACTATTTTGTGTCCTAAAGTAAATTGCCTACCAAGTTGCCTTGGGCAAACTTCCCCTCCATTTGAATCATTAGGTTGTATATTGGATATGTTTATGGAGCACAAATATAGGGACTTGGTTGATGCCAGAAAAGAAAATATCTGAACTGGATAGAGTTCTTGAATTACCATTAGAATCTGATTAATGTGCATTAGAGTGCAACCTGACCTATGCAGTTTGTAACCGCAGCATTAATAGTTTCAGTAAATGCACTCTCTGATGCAGTTGGTTTGTGTAATTTGTATAACTCTGGGCTAAGAAAAGGTTGATTGTTCCTACTTGTATCCTGTGACTTGAGTGTAGAAGTGACAAAGATCTTAGGTCGCATTCAGACTGAATTATTTTCCATTCCACATGAACCTCTGCTTATAAACACATGTATTGCTGATATAATGCTTCAAAATATCCATTTAGTGTCTGTGATGATAGTCTAGAATCAAAAGTGAAGATTATTGATAAACCATAATGTACGTGAACAAATTCACTAGGAAAAAGGGGAGATTAAGGCATTTTGGTGTTCTCCCTGCCGTTGGGATTGGCCAATAGAAGAACTTGTTCCAATGTAATGAGACATTTTGTGACTGTGCAGCTTTATTCCTAATTTTATCTATTTGTTTTTATTACACACCTGGACAGGTAAATACACCCCCTAAAATTCAGATCTCCTTGTTGCAAGACAGCTGTACAAATAAGGCCTGATTACTTCCACACTATTTCCCCTGCAAATCTTTAACCTTTAATGGACACCTCTCTGTTACTGGTCACGTCAGGTGGAAAATGAGAGCGGAAAAGATAGGGTCAATAGCTCCTTATGTACTCCAGGGCTTAACTGCTTGTGAAGTTTCCAGGAAGAATCTGATTGCAGATTCTTTCAAACTGTGATGAACCTGGGTACCTCTACCAGACATCTTTCCTTGCAAAAGCTCTATTCAGTAATCAATCAAATGACAAATCAAAAACTGTATCGCTAAGAGATTCTTTCCAACTTTCATGTCTTCTCTTCCTCCAACAAAAAACATTTTCATAATAGTTTTATAACTTTTTAAAACTTTGAGTGTTGACTACCATTTAGAGGAATCAATGGTTGATCTAGATTTTGCGCCTGAATTTCAGTCTTTTGTTTTGACTTCTGTATTATGTTTTCAGCAACCATGTTTTCTGAGCCAGCTTTCATACATACAAATCTATATCTGCTCATATTCCAAATAAAGTAATGCCCATGGATCCTCAGCTATTTCACTGAAGAACTATTCATCAGATTTCAAAGATCTGGATGGAAAGAGCATGGTAAGGTGCTTTATACCACTGTCAGTGGTACCGGGTTTTGGCTGAATGGTGTGTGCTTAACACTTCTTGCAACTAGGTGCTCAGGGAAAAACTCCTTCAGGAAACATAAAGGACTAGAGATGTTCAGCACTGTGAAAGAAGATAAATATGCTGCTTTAGACAGCAGAAAGCCTAGCCGATTTGAACTCAGACTCACTCTTGCTCCAGTTCCCATTGAACCATAAATGCCTGCCCAGGGCAGAGAAATAAGGAAATAGGAGGAGGCTGCATTTCAAAGTCGTTCTACCTTTACAAAGAAAGAATAGCCACTGATTCAGACACTGATTATACGTGGCAGTTTTGTACTCTAAAAAAAAAAAATATGAAAATCCCTACAGATTAGATATAGCTACATGTATTTTTCATTTCCAATAGCCAGGAAACTAGGTTATCCTAGATCATCTCTCTTCCACTTTCTTCCATTTGTACCCAGAGCCTGGAAGAAGCAGCAAACAAACAAATAGTCATGGGAATGTCAGTCTTCTCATAATTAATTAAATATCACTTTAAATGTCAGCTAGGCAAACATATCATGAACATTTCTAATCTGTCTAAATAGTGCATCATAAATTGTAGCCCTAGGTATGATATTGCCTTGCATTTAGGACAGCTAATATGCCACTGTCTATTGCAGCAGGCTCATCAGCACAGGAGAGACATTCTGGAGTTTGTTTTATTAGCGTCTGCTAGAAATTTACCTAAGGGTAAATGTCAATTTCAAGGATTTCTTTTCAAAAAGGTAATAGTTTTGTAAACTTCTTTTTCCAACTTAAACCAATGAGCACATTGATTATAGTCACTTGTTCTCTGCTCCGTTTTATTGGGTGAATAACAGCTTTCCACCCACAAATAACAGATATAATGGAAACAAAATGCTGTCGTCAAGCTGTAAGTAGTTCTTCGTGTTGGCAGCTAGAAAAGTTTTAAGTCCAATCCTCCCAACACTACGCACATATTTATCCTCAGTTGTACGTGCAGTTCAATTGAATCTTCTACTTTCTGCACCACTCAGTGTGCAATTGGAACTTCTCGGGCAGGATGTAATATTTTTTTCAGGTGGTTTCTTGCCTGAAGAAACAAGGAGATGTAAGAAGTAGCCATATTCCTGGTCTGCCTACCAACTATGTTAGTCTTCCAAGTTGTCTCAAGGAAAATAGAAGGCAGAGAAGTAAAACAGCATAGGGCATGAATTTGGCCAGGAAATTAGATTTTGCTTTCTTTTCCTTCCTGCACTAGCTTTTGTGTCCCATGTTCTAAATACGAACAGGGACCAGCAGGTAAACCAGAGGTCTAAGTTAATTTTCAAGTCTAGTAATTGTACATATTTTTTATTTAATATTTTTAAAAAGTTAAATTATGTTTCCATTGAATTGTGAAGTGAATATTATTTGGTTTGGTGTCATACCCATGAAAAGTTTTTGTTTATCCTGTTCCTGAATATCCTGTTGAAGAGGATGAAAATTGGTCCCCTGCACCTACTAACTAATTAGATCCTTCTTGGACTAGAATAATTATTCAGTGATGACCCTCTGTTTCTATAACAGCCTACACAATAGAACTCGTATAGAACTAGAGTTTGAAGATTTCAATATCTTCAACTGAGGTCTGATTGAAGTGTGATCACTGGTAAGGGGAATATTTCCTCTGAGTCAGGCTAGGATAGTGGCACAATGTGAGCCACTGCAGTGGACATAAGCATAAAATTTTTAGTAGATTTTGTGTTTTTTCTTGAGGGAATTTCCTTTTTAGAAAAAACACCAAACATATAAAAGTTTTATGTTAAAAATAATGCTTAGCTTCCTTTGGATGTTCCTCCCTGAACAGAAAGTATTTGACTTTAGTGAAAAATGCTGGTTTTCTTCTTTTGTTACACTATACTCAAAGAATCTGCACTTAAAATATCTAAGAAACTAAACTTTATAAGTTAAGGTAATTTAAAAAAGGAAGACTATTAATGGAAAGGGCAATCACCTGTTGCATTACTTCTTTTCAAAGGAAACAAAGCATTCAACATCGTTATATCCCTCAGGCAAGAAATGTAATAATGTCAGAAGTTACGTAAAGACTGTCAAACAACACAAATTTTAGAAAATTGAAATCATATACAGAATAGGTCAAATTCATCCAAGATGGAACTCTAGTGATTGCATGGGCTTACAGTATCTACTACAATTGCGTGCTATACAATAATTCAGATAGAATTGTTTGTACATCAATTGTTCCTAAGAGCGACTGTACTTGAAACCTCAAGGATGCTGAGGATTACAATTTCATTATTCCCAGCTCCATTGCTTTCTGTTACGTTTGATGAGAAAGTAACTTGAGTTACATTTCAATGTTCTTATGCATTAATTTCATCGTTAAAGTGTATCTCCACCAGAGACAGAAACAAAACCTGTGATGAGAGAGTCCAGCTGCTTTTTCTTAAAAACACAGAAGTATTATTTATAGTCGTTACTGAAGAGCTGAAATATATATATTAAATCACTGAACGAGGTATGCGATTTTTTTTCCCCAAGGAAAGGATCAGTGTTCTTATTTACTGTAAGTTGAAACTAGACTTTAGCCTTAAGTTCAGATACCTGAAGCTTTTTAGGTTTAATTGTTCTCATGAGAGCTAGGATCTTAGACAGCTTAAAAAAATTTCACATAAGAACCAAGGAATCAGTATGAAGCTGAAAGATTTCAGTCCCCTTTGAAGTCAGTAAAAATCAAGCAGTCTGTAGACAACAGTCTGTACTTTGCAAGTTTGAACTGTAAGACAGCATCTTTATTTTTAAAGTTACCTACTTTAAATAAACTGAATAATAGGAATTATTGAAAAAAAAAAATCCATTTAGGAGTGAGTCTATGCAAAGTGTTCTTTAATCTTCCATCATGCCAGAATAGGGAAACACAATGCATTTAGAGCAAGATATTTTATTTCTCTCTAGTGTTTCCCACATCATCCTCATTTTCAGAAGGTCTCATTTGCTTTTTGTGATAGGGGAAACTAACTGAAGTGAAAAATAAGAGAATTTCTACAAAGGTACCAGTGTCACACTGCTAAATGTTTCAGTAGCAAATATTTTAGCACTCTTATCACCAAATGAAAGGTTCTGCCTTAAATACACTGGCCAGCTTCCTAAAAAGAACAGGGAAAAAATAAACAAAAAACTGTATATCAAAGAAAAACATTGACAGAATCTCATAGACTGAAAAATTATGTACCTAAACTAGTCAATAGAAAATGCTGCGGAGATGTATCTATTCTAGACAACAGTTCAGCCATATATTGTTTTCCCCTGTTGTTGGAGACTTCAGGCAGGCCAGTGCTGTCTTTCACAAAGCTCATGATTCACAATAAAACCAGATTTAGTGAGTATATCATTAGGATATTCACCAGGCTGAGGAAAAAGTGAGCATCATTTCAGGCTGTTGGCTGGAGTGCTCATTCAGGAAACCTGATATCCTGTCTCAGGGCATAGATTGTATATATCTGCATTTTCCAGACCCCTCTCTTTTCTCTGTTCCAAACAGATATTTTCCCCATATTATTCAGCCCTATTGTAGTCTTCAGTCTGGAAGGCTAGAGACAACATGTGTTCTTCCCACCCAAAACATTTCCTGCTCCCTGAAATTGGTATTTCTGGCCTAAGGAATGGATGTCCTTTCCTGCTACCTAGGGGGAAAACCACCCCTTTAAAAAACATGAGAAAGATATCATAGGCCACTCAAAACTTAATTTTTAAAGTTTCTGGGGCTTCAGGCTAAATAATGCATGAATATGAAGTCTTGGGTACTTGTTTTTGTTCAGTACCAGAAAAGTGAGTGCTCACAACTACTACAGGTAATATAAATACATCTAAGTGGAAATTGAATTGTTTGGGTGCCTAACACCTTTGTCGCCCTTAAGATATCAGGTACAGGCAGTTTAAAATCAGGGAGTTTCAAGAATCTCAGTGATGTCTAAACCTTGGTTTAAAAATCTGCACTGGAACATAATTATTTAAATTACTTTGTGAATTTGGCTCAGAATGATGAAGTCTAAAGTCAATAGCAGACTGTACACAGCTCAGCGATCTCAGTATCAGTGCCCTCAGTTTAGAGAAAATTATTCACTATTTACTCACAAATATCAGTTCCCTTTTAGAAGTAGTTAAAATAGTCGAGCGACCTGTATCTGTGAGCAATCTATATCTATATCTTACTTCCCTTCTAATTGTTCTCCATTTGAGCTTGTTGTAAGATTGCCAGTTAGCCTAACAACTAAGCCATTTCATAAAATGAAAAAGTTTCAGCATCTTCTGCTGAAATCTTCTTCAGAAATACTGAACAGGCTCCCACACAAACACTTCGAAGAAACCTTAGCTGACACTTTAGATCTAAATGTTGACACAGTATGTGCACAATGGATCATATAGCAGCTTTACATGATTTAATTGATTCATGTATTGACTTAAGCAGGGCTACTGCTTCATGCTGAAAACATGAGGTTTGAAAATTAGGAGGCTGCATCTGTTATCAAATCACACTTTGGTATAGAAATCAAAAATTATTCTAAGCAACTCAGTAGAGGCCCCAGGACTGCAAGGAGCACTGATGTTCAGAACTGAACATGCATGCAAGCAAAGAACAAGAAAAACATGATTAGGTTTTACTAAAATAATTAACAGCAATAAACATGAATACATATTTGAAAATCATTGGCTTGCTTAATGATCTTTAAAATGAATTAGAAACAGTCTTAGGGGGAAATGCAAATCTAGGCTGTATACTACCAGTATATTGCAAATAATGTTAATAGATTCTGTTGCTTGAAATTTTTTGAGTGAAGGTGGGATGAATACTACAATGCTAGCTCTTCTGTCTCATCTCATGAAATCAGCTATAATTAATTTCTTCATTGAGCCTTAATTACAACAATTAAGGGGTAGGGGAATATTTTGCACCTCGAGATATTTCTGGGCCACTTTTCTGTGATTACCCTTCACTTCTGTTAACAAAAAAAATACATGCAAGACAGTTAAATTGGATTGAGCTTCCAGTTATAGACACACGTTAAAAGTCCTGTTTATAATATTTTTTAAGATAGTACAACAAATTATAAACACTACAGTACCTCTTTCCACCTCCCCAGTATGCTGTCAGCCAAACTCATAGCATTTAGTTACAAAATCAAAGGATGGCTCCACAGCCTAAAATTTCCATGTGCTTTTATTAATTAGTAGTTCAGGTTTATAATCCAAGACTGACAATACACCAAAACAGAATAAGATCATACTTCATCCCCTTTAAGATGATTCTACAAAGGATTACAAGCAAGATGATATGGAAAAAATAGCCAATAATCCTGTACACTATTCCTGTGTTTGCCAGAAGACCAAAAATTATCCTTGACTCTCAAGTTTATTGAAATCAGCAACCCCCATTTTCAAGCTCAGTCTTCCAGCTCTTTCAGTCAGCCTTCCTGCTAACATTATTTATTCCTGATTGCTCATACTTTTACTTCTTTCAACTCAATTTATTGAGTTTATAAATTATATACTTGGAATGTATAATTATACATGTACAAACCTTGAAGTCCTGGAGGGTAGGGAGCACTCTACCCCTTTTTGTTAGGAAAGGTGAGGAAAAATGGCCATGGACTGTTTTTGACTGTCAGCTATATTCAGAAGTCTAAGCAGCCCCAGAAAGAGAAAGGGTGTTTGATCCCACCTTGGTCAAACAGAAGGCATCAGAGATACAGTGAGAGCTGGTGTATTAATTTTCTATAAGGAGATTTTTGAAGTTACTGGAACATGAGAGCAGTGTGTGCAGAAGAGAACCAAAAGAGAAAGGGAGAGGAGCTTCCACATGATGGTGAAGACACTTTTCTGTGTGTTAGTCCCTAGGCTGCCCTGCTATCAGGAGGGCTTTGTCATGCAAGGTGATGCAAAGCAGCTATTATCAATCAGAATAGACCTTTGGTGAAGATGCAGGGAATACATGCAGAGCCAAGGGACTGATTGCTTGCTTAAATGTCTTTTGGGGTTCTGAGATTGTCCTGTTCACAAGCCTTGACCTGTGAGTGGAGTTTATTGGATTGGTAAAGGAAAAGATATGGATAATGAATATATTGCATCAGAACATGAGATTTTTGGTAATGAAATATTATTGCCAGAAATGAATTACTGTAAATTATTTGTCATTCATGTATTTAGATGTATTTCTCCTTTGTTTTCCCATCTCAGTGTTATTATGTTTCACTTTACCTTATTATTATTCCTTATGCTATACTCTGTATGGGTTTATGAGTACTGAATTGCTACTCTTTAATAGTCCCAGGGAAGGAATTTTGGATGAGGGCTGGAACTAGTGATAATTGCCTGGGTGGTTATGACTGCATAAGGATCTGTGTCTTTAACTTAACTTTTGAATAGATGGCTACACAGAGAAATCACGTAATGATCAGCACTAGCTAATAAAGAAAAGAACCCTTTACTGACCTTATCACACCATCTTTTCCCATTGTTCTCATTGCCTGCTGCATTCTATCTAAGGTAATGCAAGATAATCACGTTAATAATCTACTTCCCATTTAAGCTTTCAGAATACATGCTGTCTTCAAAATAATAACAACAAACACTTTCTAAAAGGTCATCAGATGAAAAGCTTGTGACATGCAGGCAGAAAACAGAAATACGCTGCAGTGTAATCTCAGCCAGCACATTCAGTCCTTTCTCCTACACAATACTGTTTTCCTCTTGCAGTCTCCTCTCCCACAATTCACAAGTAAGATAGATCCTTTCTCCAAACTGCCCCTTTAGCTTCACTAAGTGCGGTGAGGGGGAGCAGAAAGGAAATCAATCTGAATATATACATTTGTAACAGACCTCTGCATCTAATTGAATTATCTGTATCCCTCTTACAGCAAATAGAAAGGAACAGATGTTTCTAGGGGCAGTTTCACTTACCACAAAACAAAAGTCTAACATATGTCAAATTAATCATCCTTAGTAGATTTCTATTGCTTCATTGCTTGTAATGGGACTCAACAGGACTCACTATAGATGTTTATATAGTAGATGTTGGAGACTGGGTAAGTGAATCCCTATCTGAATATTTATAATTGTTTCTGTTGAAGTCAATGGTAAAACATGCACAGATGTCAGAAAAGAAAGTCATTTTGTTGAAGGTTTTTGAATAGTCTGTTGATGTTCACTGATAAAACGTCAATTGATTAAAATGTAGTAGTTGAGGAAGCATCTCGGTCCTGACAGACTTCCTCCTGTTTTTCAGCCCTTCATGCAATGGGCAGTCTCCTCTGCAAAGCCTGCTCATCAGGAACAAAGTGACTATTATCTGAGTTTTCTGTAAAATGAAGGCTCCAGAAAACTGTAAAGGATTCTGTAAGAAAGCGATCTGGCTATTTTGGTTCTGTAAATTTTGAAAGAGAGGTAGAGAGGAGCTCTGGACAGGCAAGCTTGCTTTGTAAAATAGATTTACTATCTAGATATTGACAAAACAGATTTCATTTTTTAAATAGAGGATATGCAACAAAATAACCTGTTTTCCACATAATTACATACACTATTTGAGATATATTTATTGTGGACATTCTCTTCACATTCTTCATCAAAATGTCTTCAAAGAAAACCTGATCCTTCACTTTAATAGCAGTTTTACCATTGGCTTCAGTGATAGCATGATCAAGTTCATGATTAAAAGAAAACTGAGAACTACTGATTGCAGATGTACATCAAAATATTCCCAAAAGCAAAAGAAATAAACAAAACCATCACTCCAAAGTAAAAGTTCCACTACTTACTGGAAGCAGTTAATGGCCCAGAAATCAGCTAGTGTCCAAAGCTAGCTCAGATCTGTCAGGCTGAATCTACAAGTTTGGGTGTCAGATTAAACACCTGACAAAGGAACTAAGTTTTCCTTGGTACTAAGCAGTCCCTCCTGCCATGAAGGTCATCTGATCTTGCTCTCAAACAAGGTGAATTATACTGTATGAAGAATCTTCATGGCATTAGCTGAATGCTGCTATTTGATGTTGCCTAGTACAGAAAAGACCCCAGCATGGCTGCATTTATCATTTTGTTCCAAGTTTTAATTTCCCTGAGATAAGAGCACTCTCATTCCAAATATTAACAGTGACAGAACTAAGATGAGACAAGCATAAGTTATTATTAATGAAAGATGAATGATAGAATCACATTTTTCCAATAAAAAGAGAGCATTTGCTATGATGTAGATGTTATAATTAGATATACAGTGTAGCACATTATTAATTGCTTTAGTTTGTATTAATCATTTCTTATATAAACAGAAATGTTTCATCTTTCAGAATGTCTATAAAGAAACTATGAAGGTAGATGTGCCCTTAAAACTCGTTGACTATATTTATCACCTCCCATATATTTAGGAAACAGGCAAATGTGGTGCCACGTGCATTACCAGTGTAATAAAGCAGTGATTTTATAGAGTTCTATACATGCATCTGTTACTCAAAATACTATGTTTCATCTTAATTATTGAGTAAATCGAAACATCTAAGACCAAAGTTGAAACCAGTGCACTATTCTGTATTATTTTTATAACTATAAATTGTTCCAAAGTATCAGTCAGACTTCCAGCAGTGTTTGCAAGGGAAAATATTTAGTCTTCCCAAGACACAAACTGCCAAAAAATCTTCTGCATTTGTAACACAGTTTATTGCTGTGGTAACTCACTGGAATAATTTCACAAAATATATCACTACAGTGGTACTCCTTACTTTAAAAAAGAAAAGAAAGGAAAAACAACCTCCATAAAGCCCACAATATGTTTTAATTTATGTATGAAAGAACCAGATATGTACACACCAGGTGGTAATTCAGTGAAATAGTAGTGTACCAGTAAATTGAAGTCTTTACAGCTCAGGCCCTATGCTATCCATGGGTTTTATATCAGTCTAGCCATAAAGTTGCCTCCTGGAAGGAATGTCCATACCACACATGTGGGTTGAGACTGCCTTGTGTGCAGCAGTTGGTGCTTGAACTAAACCAACATACAGGGAATGGGGGTTTCTGTGCTTTCCCTTCAAAAGTAGGTTAATGTTCAGAACCAAAAGGCTAAAGTAAATGTGAAGTATTGTGGACCCATTTCTTTTATGAAAGAACACTTCTTATATCAGGGAATAGTATTATTTTTGCAATAAGCAATGCTATTCTACTACATTCAGAGAAAAATCTTTACTTGTGCTCATATTTCAATAATTATGTTAAAGGAATATTACAGTTGCAAAGTAAAAAGTGAAAAGGAAAAGTGGAAAGTGGGTTTTGCTTTTTTGAGCCTTCCCATTTTAATAATGCTTTTTTTTTTTCTAGTTTCCATGGTACTAAATGGGCCAGGTCCATTCCTTAATGGTCCTAGAAAGCATCAACAGATAACTTTAATATAATATTATCTGCTGTTTTCACAGGAAGACATGAAAACTTTGACAATTTGAATAATGTTGGAAAGACAGAAAACAGATTTTGTTCCTGGATTCAGTGACAGGCAGTCATGAGATAGACATCTTCATTTGAGTTAGCGATCCAGGTTCCTTTAGAGTGAGCATAGGAAAATAAGCATTTTTATGGTGAAATTCCTTTTGTCATAATCTACATGTCAAAAAAACCACCCCAAAACAAAAAAGATGACTCACCCCCCAGTAGTCCTGGAAGTTCTTCTCAGATCACTACTTCAGTTGTAGACATCTGCAAGACAGACACCTAACATTTAAGCTTTTTGTGCTATATGCCTTTGTCAGTCTGCATATAAAGTTGATATGATATACTTTTTTAAAATTAAAGAGGTTCTTTTACTCAGACATCTTTATTCTGTCAGCATTTTCTGGCATAGTGTTTTCTGCATCATCTGTATGTAAATCAGTACTGGAAGGCAGAACTGAATATTTAACAGTGGTGACATAGTTAGCTCTTAAAAATTAATCTTTCTGATGTTAAGGGGGGAGGAGAAGTGAGTTTCTTGATTAAGGTCTTCTGGCCAGCTCAGAAATTTCAATTATTTTTTTAAATAATCTTTCTCCTCCTCTCCCAGAAGTGAAGGAATGTGAATATAAAATCACAGTAAAAAAATTTCTTCTTAGAGTTATTTGTACATTAAGAAAAATAGAAGCTGACACTTTAATCCCAAAGATAAGGATAATCATATTCATAAACCATTTTTTACACTGTTCAAACAAATTTGTTCATTTACTTCCTTAGTTTTCCTCTTGGTAGTACTCTGCTTCAGCCCTTAGCACAACTAAAATTTGTGGGGAAAGCCATTCATTACATATTACTCTTCAGTTAAGAAACAGAAGCAGCTTTGAAACTTGCTATACTTATTTAAAGAAACAAAAAAATACCGATGAATGTTAAGACAAAAAAAGGAGAGGAGGTCTAAGTAGGCAAGCCAAAGGGTCTTCTCCAGCAACCCAAAAGGTTTCTTGAGTAACCTGAAAGAAAGCAGAACCCTGACAGGCCAGATGCATCTTTATATCACAGAATCACAGAACTGTAGGAGTTGGAAGGGACTTTCAGAGATCATCTAGTCCAACCCCCCTGCCAAAGCAGGTTCACCTAGAGCAGGCTGGACAGGAACGCATCCAGGCGTGTTTTAAGTATCTCCAGAGAAGGAGACTCCACAACCTCTCTGGGCAGCCTGTTCCAGTGCTCTGTCACCCTCAAAGTAAAGAAGTTTTTCCCCATGTTGAGATAGAATTTCCTGTGTTCCAGCTTGTGCCCGTTGCCCCTTGTCCTGTCACTGGGCACCACTGAGAAGAGTTTGACCCCATCCTCTTGATACCTGCCCTTTAGATGTTTATAAGCATTGATGAGATCCCCTCTCAGTCTTCTCTTCTCCATGATAAACAGGTAGCTCAGCCTTTCCTCCTAAGAGAGGTGCTTCAGCCCCTTGATATATTCAAGAAGGGGTTCCCAATCTGAGAGCTCTTTACTTATACGAAGACAAAACTAAAAAAAGGGAAATTATAAATGAATTCTTAATTGTTTCTGAGGCAAATTTGGAAGTACAATGGAGCCAGACATTTATACTATTTATACTCAAGTCCACTAACACATTAGTACCAGGCTGCACAGTATCCATCCAGGACAAACCCAGCCATCGTGATGTTCTCTTCTATGCCTGTGATGGTCCAGCTTCAGCCAAAGCTCCATATCTCCTTCAGGCAGCCAAGAGGACGCAACAGAGCCTGGACTATTAGGTGACTTGAGAGGCACAACTCTACCCCTATATTCAACATTAGAGAACGAGGACTAGCATGCAATCAGCTATCCCACTACAATGTTAGACATGCCTGGCTTGGTTTTACATGGCAGCAAATGGTTCCCCAGAGCTCTTTAGGAGCTAGACCCAGGAAACCTCCAAACAGGTAGTTTGGACATGGTCATTTCACCTTGGAAGCTAAAAGCAGATGCAGACCATTCTGTTCCCAGAGGACGGACCTTGGTACTTTTAATGTCCTGTTACAGGTGCAGCCAATAAATCCAAGCCCTGAGAATCCAATCAGGTGTGTGCTCACTTGAGGGAAAAATCCACAGGGTGATGTCTTTAATATCTTCAGCATTTAAAGTAGTCAGTTTAGGATTAGTGGATCAGAGAGCAAAGTTGCTTGCTAAGCAGGAGAAATGACCAACATAAAGATTCATATTTATATACTTTGTTGATTTATCTCTTTTTTTTTTTTTTAATTAATTACTTCAGGAGCCATTTCTTCTGCTTTTAGAAAAACAACTCATTGCAGCACAGACTTGAAGGATGCTAAAGAACAGTAATCTGTGCTTTTGTTTTCTTTATTTCTGTGGATACATAATGACGTTATAAGAATACTTTGCTTAACTTTAAGATCCAAAGAACATGACCTGCGTTTAGCTCCTTTGCCGCCTTCTGAGTAGTTCTGCCTCAGGGTATAATCCAAAGAGCACTTTCTGTGCAATCAGTCTTAATGGACTTCTGACTGTATCTACAGAGTCTATGCTCTTGAACTCCAGAAAGTGTCCTAAATGTTTTCCATCCACATGCACACACACAAGTCTCTAGTTCACTTAGACTTTAGATTAATGCTTGAACTCTGGCCCTCTGGGAATATTTGGTCAGCATATAACACTGCATGGATGTTAAAATTATCTACAGTTTTGGACCTGAGCAAGAATATTTTCAGGTTATGTTGCATTCACGAGTCATTTTATAGACACTGCGTTAAAATGCTTGCAAACAGCAATCTACTGTGGATCTTTCACCTCTTCTGCCCTTTCGAACTCCTTAGCTCCCCTGCTACTAAGTGCTTGCAAATCATTTCAGTCCTCCTTCTCCTACCCAAAGCCTGGAGCTCTGCAGGCAAAGAGAGAAAGCGCTAACAAATAATGGTGTCACCAGAGGAACTCACATGTTTCCTGCGTAAAATATAAGTCACTAAATGACTTGCTTCCAAACATATATTTCTGATCCTGCAGAACTCATTCTGACTTTGGGAAACAGCTGTGGAGATGACCTTTTGCCCCTTGAAATAATCCTCCCACCCATGCAGACACACACACAATCAGTTAATCATTTCAGATATCTGGTTCAGTGCCCTGCAGTGATTACTATTGTGTTTGTATGTGTGTGTGGACAATTTCAAGGGAACTCATGCTACTCTCAGGTATACTCAGACCCATCAAAGCATGGCAGGCATGATCTCAGTAGACAATACTTTAGCAGTTTGTCTGTCCTCCCTTTGAATCAGTGAGCTGCTCTGTCTTGTGACTCTGACGATCCCAGCAGGCAGTTTTTTGAGATGAGCCTGCACATGGCTTGCTAGCTGCTGGCCCTCTTCCCCCCAGGCCCTTGCTGGAGACTCCACGGTCCCTATGTGGAGTAGACAAGTAGGGCAGGGGGTGAGTGACAGAAGAGCACTTAATGAGAAACCAGGAAAAGCCACAAGCTCTGTACATCTGGGCTCCACGCTTGAGCTACAAAGTCTGGTGTGCAGCATGGACCGGGCTACAAGTCCCTGCATGGGAGGACCATCCTCAGGCTGACCTTGACAGTGTGCAAGCACAGCAAGGGAGACAGGTCAGTGAGTGACACATAATTTTACTGCCATGGGAAAGATCCATGTGAGGTGGTGCTGCACAGGTTCCTGACTGCTGCTGTGAAGGACAGGGAGCAGATCCAGAGTTTTTGGCTCCCTTATCTGACCTGGGGCACAGGAACCAGTGGTGGTTCCCCAGTGCTAGGAAGAGCCATGGGCCTTCCCTGCTGCAATGTGCAGGCTTCTCTGCTCACTCAGATCTTACATTCAATTTATCAACAGCACAAAATGATCACTGCCAGAAAAGATCTGAAAGCAAAAGTGTTTTGTCTTTGGTAAGTCAGGCTCTCTTTGCTGTGAGTTTAACATCCCAAATATTTAATTTTAATTTTAATGAAGGTTTTGATGAAGGTCAGTGCTGTCAACACAAAAAAATGCTGAAGTTCAAAGTAGCTTGTTTGCTCAAAAGATTGAACTTTTGAACTGATGATATATATTAACAGCACTTAGTGTTCACAATAAATAAACACTAAGATGAAATTTACTAATCTCCCCTGTTTATTAGGCTTCTGAAACAAATCAGGGAGGCTTTCAGAAAAATATCTGTGAGGGTTAATGGAACGGGAGTATGTACTGCCAATGGCTAATTTCATTGTAAATGCTATGGCTTAAGTTTCTGTATTATTCTAATTTGCTAGGATCTAGGAATTAATTTTATAATTTATATTTTTGTATATTTGTAACTTTCTGAGTAAGAGTTTTTATAAAGTAGTTGCTATGGAATATTATACCTAAATTCATGAATTAACTTTTCCTGGCTCAGGTTTTATAGAATCAGTGGCAGCATACCCCTCGTCCTTATCCTGCAATTTCTGGATCATTCGTCTACACGGTTAGAAGGCTGGATGTAACTCCGTCTTCGTCTTGCAGAATTTCTGCCTTCACCATCTTAACAAGGATGTTCCTCATGAAAGATGTGACTCTTAAAAGTCTCTGCATACCCACATCCATGCTAATAGGTGTTCTCATCTGAATGAATTGAACCCTTTTGATCTCCCTTTTGAGGTCTCTCTCTCCTGTGACTGTTTTTCTTAATCTTTTCAGGGTTTCTTTGTGAGCCTTTTAGAAGTACAAATTTCAGGAATGGTTACAGTGATCCAGTACCAGGATTGATCAGCCCTCACACCCTTTGTTGCAAGACTTACTGGCAAAGGTCCATTAAAATCTGTCGTTTGCGATCCCCAGCCTATTATATTTTCATCATTGTTTTTTTGTGATTTATGCTTTATGTAGAGAAAAAAAATAAAAATGTGAGTTGGTGTCTGGTGTTCAATGCCAGAGAAAAATTCTGATAATATGAATAGGAACGCCACATGTACTAGCAAAGCAAAGTGAGTTTTCTAGTTTACAGCCTAAATATGCATTATTTTGGCATGGGACATACAGGAATTCCTTCTAGAACTCTAATGATAAGTAGCAGCCATGAATATTTTTTACCCCTCTGAGACTTTCAGGTAGGACATGAGACATAATTCCCTTAACTGTAACATGACTCATTATAATGCTACTCCAGGCTATACTGTAATCTTTTAAGGGAAAAAAAAGGAGGAAATGCTGAGTCAAGTTCTTTTTTTCCTAACATAAGTAGCTCTTCTGCTTTTCCACAACTGAGAATGGATGACAAATTTGTCTGTGTGAACAAGAAAAAAAAAAGCTTAATAAAACCGATCTAGTGCTTTTATTGTAAATCTCCTTTGATGTTACCCACACAGCACTGCACCATCGATCCTGTTTAAACTTGCATCGAAGAATTTCGTCTCTGCACTGAGGACATTTTCTGAGTTCCTTTTTACACAGCACTTTAGTTACCACTTTAATAAAATAAACAAGTGAAAGAATCTGGGAACACTGGATTTGCCATTCTGGATTAGAGCACTCACCTACCAAACCCAGCACTCTAACCTACAAGATATATAATGAAAATAGGGAAGTTACCTTGTAGAAATTACCATTATACGCGTTCTACAGAGAGAGTGAAAAACAGTGCCTAGTATACTAGAAATCTTACTGCAATTTGTTCTTTTGAAAGTGACTTTTAAAGACATTTAGAAGGGTGTGCCTTCAGACTCAACCAATTTAAAAAAATAATAACAGATATTTGTACCCTAATAATTTTTATAGCTTCACAGATAATGAAGACAGTAAGGGCAGTTGTGATCTATCTAGACTGATTTCTGTAAGTAGTTAATTTCTTACATTATTCAAGGACAACATATTGTTCTGAAAAATTTTCAGAGCTTAAAAATTGTCACTGAAGGTGATCCAACTAAAAATCATGGTAGTTTTTTCAATGGCTAATTGTCCTAGTTGCTATGAAAAGTGATTCTTATTCTTCCTTATCGCTCATCTTAATCTGTCTAATTTCTTTTTCCAGTGATTGCCTCTCATTATAACTTTCCTTCTTCCATTACTTATCAACATGTATTGTGTATACAATCTTTGACAAATTTAATGAACATAGCTCCTAGAATATTTCAGTGTAGACCCTGATGTTCTATATTTTCAGCAGGTACATAGGTCTTTTCTAATATCTTTCCAGGTAGTCAAAAGATTTCTGCGTTCATGAATCCCCCCAAGAAGATGCAATATTCCAGAATCAACATTCACATTATTCATTGCACTGTTTTTTTTTTAAACTTAGAGATGCTCATAATTGTTTTCAAGTTTATGAAACTGCCTCTTTTACATCACAATGAAATATATGCATGCCATATGTTGCATAGATAGCTAGATGGGTGTGTGTGTGCGCACATGTGTGTTCGTGAGAACATGCCCTATGTTACTCTATTGGTTTATAACAAGGCATAGATAATTTTGCAAAAATTAGGTTTTGCTTCTGTAATCAAGATGATATTCAGTACAGACCTCTCAGTCAGGAGGTCAGCATGAAGTTCTCTGTGATAATTCAGGGTTTTTTCACCCTTAGTTATTATATATAGATACTTAATGAAACTGTCATTCCACTATTTAATATAATTTGAAAATTTCAAGAAACAGATTTTATAACTACACATGATCTATACTACTCTCACAATTAACTTTTTTGTGGGAAGAAGAAGAAGCAAGATCAATTTGGCAGCTCTAGAAAAGTAAAGATCTCTGTTGGAAGGTTTCTGTAGCATAATCATCAGCATAAAAAACAAACAACAAAAAAATCTCATGGATTCAAATCCTGAATATTTGTAAAGCTCTTAACGTGTATTTTTTCCATTTAATCGGTGACTTCAATGGTAGATCACCATTATTCTTCCTGATGTCTCAGCTTTCAGACACAAGGGAACAATAAAGTTGTCCTCAAAGGGCTGGTAAGTTTCCTGGCTAGAAAGCTTCATATCACTTCATTTTCTCTTTTTACACTGAGTTTGTGAGCAGAGGAAATTTTTGACAACCTCTGGCTCCTTTAATTAATTTTCAGTGTCCACACTCAAAATTAAAAATCTTATCATTTCAACATCCAGTCTAGGGAACTATTTAGCCACTGATTATCCTCAGCATTATACCTGTAGAAAATTTTCCACTAATAAGCAAAGATACAATTTCATTTGTACTATGTTTTTCCACAGCACTTTGAAATCTGGACTATGAGGACTGATAAAATATAATTCCATGGAAGAGAAAGATCCTCCAACTTCTAATCAACAATATTTCCCATGTCTTTCATTCAAAATGTCTCTATTTCTTTACCCTTTTTATACTGAAGGAAGGCACAGCAAGAAATCACCAGGAATGCATATAAACCATTAAGATACACTGCGATTGTACTTGTTCATATAGCATGTTAATGGTTAATGGAGCATTTTAATACTTTTTTAAAAATATCCTGCTGTATCTAGCTGTTTCCTTTGTAATTTAGGGAGCCTTAGCAGTAATAAAGGCAGTCATTCCCTATTAATATCCTCTGGTTTACATTAATAGTCACTGTTATTCCCGAGTAAAAGGAAAACTACAGGAACTAAATTCTTATGGTCATTTTTACTTCAAGTCATTTCCATGTAGGTCAGGTACTAAAAGACCATTTCTAGGACTACAGTGTTTATGAGTTAGGGTAAGAAACACAACCCGGTGTTGTCATTATGATGTCTACAAGTAAGCATAACATTTGTACTGTTCCATAAAACTAGAAAGCACAAGTTTGCTTTCTAACTAATTTAAACACATCTCATAGCATTGAATTTAATAATCTCTGTTCCACACACAACTTACTAGCATTGAATCAAAAATTCAGTGGAGTTTTGATCTCTGCTCCCAATATACATGTAAGAAATTTTGATAAAATAGGTTATTTGCTATTGACAGCTGTTTAAGCTTAAAATGAATATAATACAGGTATTATTTTCACTGTTTTCATTTGCAGCATTGTGTGTCATAAGCTGCTTCACTGAATACTTTACAGATGGAACAGATAAGTCTTTTTTTTTTTTTCTGTTTTCACTAAATCTAACAGGATTAATGTATTTAAACAGGAAAAAAAGGAAAAAAAAAAAGAAAGGATAATTTCCAATCTTTTTATGAATCGGTAGGCCTTCTGAAATACTGAAATAAATCTAATTCTTGGAAAACATTGCAGGAGCATGGCTTTATATTTTATATTCCTTTATGAAGAAAATTCATTCAAAAATAACTTAATATAAAAAGAATAAGAAAATATGTTGTTCTTCTATTTTTCTAAATCATATTTTAGAAGAAAATCCTAAAGCTGCATATCCAGTTTTACTACAGATGTAGAAGTAACAAGTTCATTGATAAAGCGAATTTTAGTTATGACCATTTTCTCATCTTGAAGATATAATTTAGCATAATTTTATTTGTTTGACCATATATGTAATTAATTTACTTCTCCTAAGAGTTTTTGATTGAAAACAACATCTATGGATCACTCAAATTTTCAATCTGTTTATCGTAGAACAATAATGGAGAAATTTGGTGCTTGATTAGCACAGGACAAAATGTTGTAACCAAATATTTATTAGTACACTTGACTCTGCAAGACTTCAGTATCTTCATCAAGCATTGGTCAACTTTTTTAGTCTGTCCAGGCTGTGAATGCCCACTGAGCTGGCACAGCAGTTTAATTTAGGTAAATGAGTGTGTGTCAGATAATTTCCTCTGCAGGAGGTAAGACTTTGACGGCAAGCTCAAAATAATGAATCCCAGCATCCTCACGGGTGTTATTATCTTTGTATTTCCTTTTCTAAAGCTGAGGTGACACAAACTTTTTTGCCTTACTTGCAAGAGTTTTGAACTAAATAGTAACTAGACAGAGCATGTGGTATTTTAAGTTACTGCGTATCTAGAATTTCTGTTGTAGTGTCATGGCTGAAAGGTGAGCGGGCAAGGTGAGAATTCCCCACCTCCCCTTCAAGTCCAAAGCTGGATCATTAGAAAAAAGATGGAAAAAGTAATTATTCCCTTCTTTTTTTCTTTTCAAGTTCAGGTATAAAGAACATTGTGACTATGCAACAGAAACAAACAATTTTCAAGCTTTTACACTTCTTACTGCTAAAGTCATGCAAGCATGCTAGTACTGCAGAACCTCTGACTTCTCACTCCTACTGTTAATTCCTTTGTTTTCTCAGAGATATGGCGAATAATAGATTTAGGGACAGTAGTCATTTTTATTATTTTTTTTTTCTGGAACCAGACTGTTTTGTATTGTTTTGTGATGTATCTATATAGTCCTGTAGCATGCTTAGTATGCTGGAATACCTTTCTCAGCTGCTTAGGCATTACATTTACACTTTTTCAGCATTAAAAGATACATAGCAGTAGCCAAAACCACAGTTTTTAGAGCCTCATCTGGCAAGCATCTACAAGCGTTCTGTGTTAACTTCATAAACATCATCTTAATGATGAGACTCATCTCGTGTAACATTCAGTTATTGATTGCATCTCAAACAGTAGTCTAGTTGTCTTCTGTTGTCAGCAGGAAGATGTCATTTCCAGAGGCTTACATCTCTTTCTGTGTGTGTTATGAATGTCAGTATTGCTTCCAGCAGCTGTCTCCACTGATATTAAAGAAGCCTATCTTTTTCTATTATACAAATAACAGAATCCTTAGATAATTCTGTATTTCAAGAGCTTGTTTGCTTCCTGCTTTAATGAAAACTGTAATATAGGTAAAGCTATCTAAACCAAAGTGTTTTCCACTGTTAGATTCTACAAATTCTTCTGCAATGCACAGAGGAAAACACATACTCATCAGCCCTTTCCGGTTTGTTGCCAGTGATCCAAGATGCCCATTTTATCCACTTAATTGATGTTTTTATTCAAGTTTGGACTGTAAAAGTTAATCTAGAAAAGCAAAAATTTAACTGGCTTATTGCAGCTCCTTCCAACAGTACTATGTGCCACATCTCAGATTTCTTCACTGCTCCTGTCTCACAGTCTTCCTCTCTGAGCCTCTTCTGACTTTTACTCCTAACCAGATCAAGTTTATCTCACATATTTACAAGGACTTTCCCCACTTGTTTCTGCCTTTCACTTATCTTTCCTTCAAGATAAAACCTAAAATCATTCTGTCCCAGCACCCTTACCTCCTTGTCTTTTCCTCAGGCTTCCACAAAGGAAGATCCCTACAAGGCTTGCTTTCCAGGCAACTTTGTGTCACTGGGAACCAGAAATATTAATCCAGACTTATTTGCCTTGAGTCAAACCTGTGACAAACTCTCTGATCTGTAACAGTCTTTCACCGCAGAAGACTGCTAATTTCTAGATATCTGAAAAGGAAGACTGTTTGGTAGAAATGCTATCCTTTAGATGTTTCTGGCAATTTTGATATTACCTAAGAAGAGGGAAAGCTACTCTTGTCTTTCAGTGAAAATCAGGTACGTTTATTTCAGCAAAACCTGCAGAAGAAAAAAACATTAAGAGAAAGCATTGACTTGAGAAGTTGGAAGGACTGTAATATTTAGAACTGCAATAAGTCAAGAAACTTGAATTTGTAGGCCAGATTTGACGTGAAACTATTGATTTGAAAATGTTGAATGATCCTCTATTTCCAGTCATTCTTCTCTTACTATTGCATTATTTTTTCCATCCCTCTCTTCAGATTCCTGATCTTTCTGTTCTTTGATTTTTCTGCTTTTACTATACTCCCACTTCAGCATTATCTGATTGCTTCTCTAGAGAGAATCATTAGCTCAGCTAAAAACTGCCAACTTGTAGACTAAGTTATTGGTTATATTCTGTAGTCTGAGTTGAACGAGCTTGCCACCAGAAAAAATGCAACAGTAAGTTTCTAAATTTGTGTTAACGAGCACAGAGACGTAGCCTGCAATGACGCCATGCTATGTGTCTGTGCCTAAAAATCTGGTCCTGTGAATCCATAAATGATAATTTTTCAACATATAATTTACTCTGTTTTATAATAGCAAGTAGAGTTATTAAATGAAATCATATCTAACATAACACTTCCCACACACCAAATACTACCTCTCGGTCTGGCATAGAGTAGATTTTTTAATATTACTTCATTAATCAATGCAGTAACAATGTCCTTATCATTCTGAATGAATTTAAGTCAAATTTTGTGAGATACACCATCAAAAGCTGTATGAAAATCTGTATAGATACTACAAATGCTATATTCTCCACCTCATCTACCATATTTTTGTTATAGATACATAGACTCAGACCCAATATTTTCTTTTTAGTAACAGCTGGCAACTTGGGTTATTTCACTTGCTGCAGCTAACTTTTTATCATAGTTAATGTCCAAATACTACCGTTACGTGCAAGACTTAAGAAATTAATGTGTTGAGTTTTCATTACGCTGTTTACAATTATTTTTTTCAGGTATAGCTTGTAGGTATGCAATCAATCCTAGAGTGACTTGTTTTCTTCACAAAAATTGCTAGTGAAATACCAGACAACAGAGATATAAAAAATAATCTTTCTGAGTCGTATAGCCAATCCAAAACTGTAGAATGTGGAAAGCAGACAGACAGAGAAAGAAAAGGGTAGAGATTAATGAGATACCATATTGTAACTTTAAAAAGGTCCTTTGTGCCATAAAATTTTTATTTCATACTTCAATCTGATGGATACCTATTCTGCGATAGTGTAATTCAAATTATGAGCTCATTCAAATTAATGTAAATAACATTGAAAGCGCATTTCTTGTAAAAATTATGGTCTTGTATGAACCTATGGTTCTGTTTAGTACTTTTTCATTATCAGTCTTTTATGTTAGATCGAATATATCCGTTGATTTTAATACATCTGAATTTTATCAGATCACAATGCCTCTATGTCTATTATAGCTTATCTCTATGTCTCTACATTTATTATAGCTTTTCACGGATAGTAAACACCTGTGTGGCAGGATATGGTCTTTAACAGATGCCTAAGAACCAGCTGTTCTGCATATGCTATACATATGCCATTAAAACAATTCATAATTAAAGACATAAATGATATAGCAAAATATTAATTGAGGTACTGGAAATTATTTCCAACATAGAATGCATTAAAAATAAAGTTTATCCTAAGATAAGGATACCTCTGCAAAGATGGCTATTCAACTGAAGGTCGTCCATAATGAATGACAACATCAATGTTTTCAAATGTAGTTTCTCATTCCCAATCCAAGCAACTTTATGCTCTCTGTACCATAAGTGTCTTCTGTATGGATTATACAGTTAAAAAGCAAAGAAAAGGACTAAACAGGAAGAAATAGCTGGTCTACATAATATTAATGCTTATTTTCATAGAAACAACTTAGAAACTATACAGAAAGAATAAAGTAAGCCAAGATACAGAAACATGTGACTGCCTGTAAGCCCAAACCAAGTTTGAAACATCTCTTTGTAGCACGAAATCTAGTTTAATGTTCTGTTCTGTGTGGAAATTTCTTTGATTCTGTTGGATGGGTATGATCACCTTCTCAAACATTCAAAAAAACCCCCCAAACCAACAAAACACATACACACATGTCCCTCTCCCCCGATTTCTTTCAGCCAAAGAACCTTAGGTTGATTTCCTGGTTCTTCTGCCCCAAACAGAAGGGTGACAACAGTGGAAACAGCATGAGGTAAATTAAAGGAATTATTCAAATTTTCCAGGAAGATTCACCACAAATAGTAGTATCTTTTTTGAACAAAGTAAATAGAAAATAGTCTCCATCACTGTGCCTTAGATACATAAGCAGAAATGGCTTCTTATTTTCAAAATGTGAAAAAATGGTCTGACAAATTCCAGTAGATGTAGGGACTTCAAGCACTTGTCACTACTTTACTGTATTTCAAAGACAGAGAGCTTTTTCAGCTGTTGTTAGCCATTTGTTTCAATCTGATGACCACAGGTCACTACATGATTTTCCTTTGTCTTCGTGGGCTCAAATGATAGCAGGAATACAAACTGAGTCTCAAAAGGTGTCTTAGAAACCCTTTTTTTTTTACAGAAGTTTAAATATATTTCATATTTTGAGTGTACACTTCTGTTGACATTTCAAATATACCTGACCCAAAATCTTTCACTTCATGATGAATTATAAGAATTATTTTAAATTTACTTAACAGGATTAGGATTTGAAGTAAAAGCTGAATCTCAGAATCAGTTATCAGCTCTGTATTTAAATGTACTTAATTCACAGCAAGAGATTGTTTGCTGGCATATATTGTAAAGTAATGATTTTTGTTTCTATACGTTTTATTCTTGAGGTAATAAAGCACTTAGGAAGATATTCGATGTGCTGACAGGGAAGCTATTCCATAATACAGTTGATTTTAATGAAAATTACATTCCTTTCTGGTTGACAGTGTTCTCAGAAGGAAGGCCTTGTTTCGAACCATTGATTTGATCAATGTGAATTACCCAGTTGTGTTGCCTGTCTCTCTTTGATGACTACAAAAGGGGACTACCTAACTGTGTTCCTCTAACTGAGGTGTCTCATACGGGTGGCTTAATTAGAGGAGTAAATCAATGGGAAAATGCTCTCCGAAGCACCTCTGAGGATGATTAATGTTTGTTTTGAGTAGCACTTCCAGGTTGACACAAAGGTTTGATCTTCATTTTGTTAAATGAACACACCACGGGATTACTATATTGCAAACCTTACTAGTGAAAAACACAAAGACGTTAAGAAACATAAATTGGAGGTTAATTCACAGAAAGGGAGTCAATAGAATTCATGTAAAGCATCCAAACTTGTGGTCCTGTTGCTTTCATTCAGCTGTCATTATCTCCGGAGACACCTATAAACTCTAAGTGCTCCCACTTTTTCAAAATAAATGGACATGCTACAATTTTGCTCCTAGACATGCATAAAAACACGTCAGGCTTGTTGTGATGGAGCAACGGAGCTCTTATCTTTGCCTATCTCATTTGAGGACTTCAGCACAGTACCTGAACAAAGGTCTGTTATGAAATTCAACTCACAAGGCAACAGCAATCATTACACAATTCCTTTTACAATTAATTACTGTAAAAACCTAAAGTGGTGGATGGTCCCACATGTAAACTACATACTCTCTATACAACGTAGATGGAACATGGAAGAAGGAAGTGAAGTTCTTATACAGTAAATATGTGAATTAAATGCTTTTATCATGGTATTGACTGTAAAACAGCTGAAAGAGGCAGGATAATGTCCCTCTCATCATTTTCACAGCCCTCCTCAGGATGTACTCAAACAGATCCATGTCCTTCTTGTACTGAGGACCCCAGAGCAGTGTAGAGGGGGAGCGGAGTAGATCCACATCCCTCAACCTGCTTCCAGCCACACTTCTTTTATGTCGGCCGGGGCCAGGTGGCTGTCTGGGCTGCAAGTGCACACCACTGGCTCATATCTAATTTTTCACCCACTGATATCCTGAAGTCCTTCTCTGCAAGGCTGCTCTCAATCCATTCATCACTCAGTGATGAATTACTAGGATGGGGATATTGTGGATAAGGTCTGGTCCAAAATCCATCAGAATAAACACAAACCTCTTCTATTTATTCAAAATTAGCTCTGGACTGTCTACTCCTCAATCATTTGTCTGGTAAATTCACTGTCATAATAAGGGTTTTAGGGTTTTATAATTTTTATATCATTGCTGTTTAGAGGTGATCAAATCAAATCTGTGTACAGAAACTTCCTATAAAGTCTCTACAGCTGAAAATCATAGCTAAATACTTGAAACCTGAACGAGAATACCGGATTATTTTGGTCTGATATCTTGATTAAAAATACTTAGTAAACAAAACATTTTGATTTGACAGATTAATATAAAAATACAGCAAATCCCAATTCAGAGAACCTAAAGAATAATCAAAGGCTACAAAAACATCTGAAATTAAAAAGGAGTTGGAGTGTTGTTTTTCTCTTTCCTCCACATGCTCTCAATGAGCATGGATGTCAATTACAAAGGTAATGCTGTGATGTTTAAGGTTGAAAGAGTTTTTCTAATACATACTGCTCAAAGCATTATTCTCTAGAAAACAAATTCCTATGTACCCACTGTGTATAACTCAATCAAGCACTTCCTGACAAGGTGCAAAGAGACAGTGTTTTGATGTTTCCTCCCCTGAAATATATTTTTTAAAGATTTTTTTCTCTATTTCTTGTCTCCAGCTTTCTTAGGTTTGATCCTTTATCGTTTGTGAAATATTCCTGCCCTTCTGGTTTCTTTTAAATCCTATAGTTATTTCATATGTTTGAGACATTTTCATTGAATCCTTCTTTTAATGCCAATCACACCATGTGGCTTTGAGGTGGAAAATACTCATAAGTAACTTAAAACATGGTACAATTAGTATCTTCACTGACCATGTTTTTGTTTCTATATGGAACATTTTTTGTTCCATTAGATATGTTCAGCCTTTCTTTCCAAATTCTTACCTTTCCTAACAATGTTACCAATTCCCCTAACGATGCTGGGTTTTTCATTGCTGTGAAGTCTTTGTGACTGAAAAGTAATTTGTGAAGTACATTTGTCTGCCAAAATAACAGCAGACATCTGAATGTATCAAGGGATATATAATAGGATATGTGGAACTTTCAACTTCACGACACTGCTTCAATCACCCTAGGTCAGCACTGAACAATTTTTAGCCATTTTTTCGTGGCCTGAATTGATGATCTCAGTTCGTTTCCTAGACCACATGTGGGAGAGCATTGTGGTACACTTAGTGGTAGGTTCAGTTGAAAATAATTTTTTCACCAATGAGAGAAATAGGAATATATTTTTCACCAGTATTGTACAAAACCACAATGGCTTCACACCTAGACTACCACGTCTGGGTTTGGACTTCGCACCTTAATACAAGTCTCCACTTATTGCATAAAAGTTTGATGTGGTAAAAAGCTCCCTCTTGCAACTAAGCGAAAAGGTTATGTGTACAAACTCTAATAAAGTAGCACCTAAAGGTTATAAAAAAATCATAAGTTTGAGTTTAAATACATACATTAGCCTATAGTTACAAATAGTTAATATAGATATTTTTTGTTTTGTGGAAGTAAGAGGAGGATACTTCCCAGGAGAATTCATGGTTCATTTAAGTCCCAGTGTAAAGAATACCCTAGCATGTTAGCGAAGCCAAAGCCATAACAATTTAAATCTGAAAGCACATACAGTATCATTTTAATAAGATAAAACATAAGACAACGATTACCTTGTGCACTGAAGACATATATTATTTCTGCAGGATCAAAATGAAAATTCTATTGTCCTAACATGCTACCATGAGAATTCCTCATACTTAACTAATTACTCTCTTTTTCTTCCAAAAAGTGAAGAGATTTACTTATCTGACTGTACACTATTTTGCCGTATGACAGCTTTTTCATACTGAATCTATAATAGATAGAAATAATCTCAGCTATCCTTAGGTGGTCAAAAGTGAAACATCTGAATCTCAGCTAGGATCCCTTGGATCCCTTTGTGCGCTGAAGCACCGTTCATGCTGTATGATCCAGACACGTCAGGATGAGATGAATCACCCTATGAAGATGCCCATTTTTCTCTACTGACTAAAAAGTCTTCATTGTCTAACTTTTAGATGTAGAAATTAGAAAAGATGAATCCGCTCTAACTCATGTTGTTTGTTGCCATGTTGACAGCTCATTAGTAGACTTTGTATTATGTTGCTTATTCTGAAGCCAAATAAATCAAAACAAATGGTGATATAATTGCATTGAATTTTGTAAGATACCTGATATTTGCCATTTTCTAGATCTCTGCAAGTTGCATTATTTTCTGACCTCAGGTTACTTTGTCTTCAGAGGGAAAAAAACCCAAACATTATTTGATGGCAGTATTTAGGTATGGCAACCATTTAGCAGACCATGAGAACAATACTGCTGAGAAAGGAATACAATGTAGAGCAACTATTAGGCATTCCTCCTTTTCCTTTCCCCCAGTCTCCACTTGTTTTTCATTGAAAGTGTCTCTTCATAAATATGTATAAAGTACTTCCTGATTCAAAGGAAAAACAATGCATTTTTAAGTCACTAAAAACAGCATACAATTGTTTTTTTCTCACTGTTCCTTCTGTCCTATATTTGTTATGACTAAAATTGTCTATGGAATGATTGTCTAAAGAATAAACATTAGGGGTGAAGAGAAAAGTTGTCTCTATGACTATGTCTCAGTTCAAGATGCAATGAGATAAAGTTGCATCACTGCCATCTTTATCTTACGATATTTAAAATGAGAGAGTGGGATTTACATTGTGTGAGACAGAAGGCATGATGCTATATTTGTCCTTTATATGATGTTATGATTTTACACTTTTACCTTTTATTTCTTACAGGAAAAGCAACTGACTGCCTGAATTAGTTCATGCAGGACAGAACCAGAAAAGTTCCTACTGAACTCCATGTCTCTGCTTGCAGAGACAGTGTACGCTGCTCTCAAAACTTAAATGCTTCAGCATGTCTTTTGCATAGAAAAATCTTCAGTTAACTCAAAGTTTGAGTTGTGGACCCTGAGCTCTGATACTCTAAAAATATTGAAGCTGCAAGGTCTTATGTTCTGAGTAAAAATGCCTACAAATCCTGCTCTGATAGACCATCCTGGAAGCTAATTGTATGCAAAAAATCCCTTCCTTCAAACTCTCCCCTACCTGACTCGGGAAACATTAAAGGTGCCCAGTCCATCAACTTTGCTTCCAGAGCTCTTCAGATTTTCTTTAAATTTCTCTCTCTACTTATTTAACATCTACGTTCCTTGCCCATTCTATGGCTATGGGTAAAAACATCCCCAAATCTCAGACAAGGCACTGAGATTTTAAAATAAGCAAAAGGTTGCTGTTTAGTTCATTATCACCAGTGTAAGACTGGTGCAGAGAAGACAGATGAACATGAATTATATCTTCCTGAATTTCCTAACAAGCCTGAAGGAAAAAGCAGTATGCTTTCCCATATCAGCTCATTACCAGTGTTTGTGAAATTTTGTACACAAAAATATCTACAGAACACTTACTGCTTAGTAACCTACGTCTTGCAACACAATCATGAAACATTTTAATGCAGGCCACCATACAGCTGAACCCTTAACATTATCTTTCTCATAAAAAACCCTTACAGAAATGTTGGGTTTTAAGCATAAGTCTTCCAGTTGGGGAATTATAATTGACCTATTAAGCAAGCATTAAAGCCATACTTTTACTACCAACTTCATTGGGATGTTAAGTCTATAATGCGATTTTTTACTTTACTGTTTATGTCTTAGTATTTATTGTCCTTCTTAGGTAGTAAACATACAGTGCAAGGTCATACAGATGTTATTCTACAGAGTGTTGAAATGCTACCATTTCTAAAATGCATCTTTCGTGAAACTGCAAATGATACATTTACATTAGTTTTAAAAAATGTTTAAGTAGAAACCTCTGCTGAGATTTATAGGATTCCCTGACAACTTCACATATTCCCTCTCTATCCCCCTCTAATTTATACTTTCCTGCAATTTCCTGTCTGTATTGGGTGACAGGTTATTTGTAAACATCATCATATTTATATTACCATCCTCTTTCAGCACTGAAAATTTTCACCCAGAAATACTCTGTCATACAGCTCCCAATATAGATATGTTTACACATCGGCTAATTCAAAAAACTTGAGGAAGATTTCAATTACTCTATTATGAAGACATATTTTATCCTTTTAGAGGATGTTGAAAATAATAATAATACAATGAACAAAAAAAAATCTTGTATGAATACACTATGTGTATCCACTATGAAGGTCATTATTTATATATTGTAGTATCCAGTGTCTTAAGAACCAATTATGACAAATAAGGTAAATACATGTATTAAAAACTCCCAAACAACCTAAAGATCTTAAAATCTGAAGAGCTGCATCTAGTGGTTCCTTCAGAAATAACTGTTATTTTACTTGCTCAGAAACATCATCTAGGCATCAGATTTAAAATATCTTGATAACTGACTCTTTTATTTTAGACATCTACAGTAACCTAGGTATAACTGGACCTTTTCAGAAGAAATTTTAACTCCTTTAAAAATTTCCCAATATATATATTTATTTTTTTTGTGAAGCAAAAATTGCTTTAAATAATTTTGAATAATCTAAGTCTTCGTTTTATCCCTGTCCACTGAGCACCTCCATGTTATCTTGGAAAAGATGCATTCTTTTTAGAGGCGATGGTTAGAAGAGCTTAATAATACAGATGATAACATTTACCACTCTCATCTCTGTCATTCACAAAACAGCAACAACAAGCAAACAAATAAACATAACTATTTTTAAGACCTTACAGATACCCAAAGACTTTGCATATTTCAAAATAATGAATCTTTCTTTCAGGAAATTAGTGATAATTCCCAGAAAATTTGCTTCATAGCTTGAGTCTGTACACTGGACAGTGTAAATCCCAGAGTGCTCTTTTGAAACTACAAGTTATATTATTCAAGTTTTCAGAGTTTCTTTTGATTTAAATGGGCTGGTAGTAATTATGGCTCAGTTGCCTTTCATGCAGCTGTACACAGTATTTTTTTGCTGGAAGATAAAAATATCTTTATGGGAGCTTGTACATTTACATTTTATGTAAATTATAATCATTTTATACAACGAAGTGCAGGCATACGGATACTTCCAGTCTTAGGTGCCTATTCTCAATGTGGAAACTTCAGAAAGGGGACAGTAGCTTTGAGGTAATATTATTTACATCAGAGATTCTTTTTATGGTTTTCTGAAGAAAAGGAATTCATTGTTACCAGTACTGGGTTGCTCATATTATTACTGAAAATAATTGCAGAGTAAATAAATAATAAAGGTGTTACATTTCCTCATATTCCATTGTTCCTTCTTGCTATTCTATGTCATGTGTTACACTGGGAAAATGATAACAGCAATTTCACTTGTTATTATATATAGTATGTCTACAGTAATATGTTTTGAATGTGACTATAACAGAATTTCAGATATAGTTAATTTCATACCAAAAGAATAGCACATGTTAAGGATTCTTTTATTCTTGCTCAAGTTAAAATTCTAACTACATTTACACTGTGAAGTTTGGGAACTGTCTTACAGTGCTATAAAAGGAAAAGAATGAATCTGTACTCTATAGTGAGCTACACTTCATGCATCCTTGATAGCGAAGTCAATGGAATATGGGTAGGGCTATTTTCCAGCAACAAATGAGCGTTCTAGAAACAGAGAAATAAGATTAATAAAGGGAAGCTATAAAATTCAGAAAAAATTTTGAATTTGCATTTCCTTGAAAAAGTCTACGTGTTTCATATACATGCATAAACATATTTTATTTGCTTTCAGAGGACTAACACTCTGCCTCAGACATTGTGATAAAAAAATCTAGATTTGAGCTTCCATGCAACATTGTCTTAAAATATTTAAAAGTGGACTCAGAGACTTAGTCTCAACTCAACCTCTTCTACAGTGAAGTCTTTCAAGATGGGAATGCTAAGAAAAGTTTATCATATATTCTACCATAGCTTCCTTTTCTAGGGAAATAACTGGCAGCTTTCTTAACTGCCCAGCTCTTTATACAGTAATTGAGACACTGATTTGCTATTTCACTCTGTAGGTTCTTATTTTAAGTAAGCCAGTTTAGCATGCTTCAGCTGAAAGTGAAAATGCCTATACATCATATTAAAAATAATAAACTTTATTTTCTGTCTGTAATTGCCTCTTTTCTTTCTATCAAGGGTTGAAAATCTGCAAGTAATCTGTGCTGCACAGTCTGGCCAAGACGGTACGTAAGCAGAATGGATGCTTTAGCATCAATAAAGTCATATTAGCAAAGAGGCAAGAAGACTGTGCTGGCCAAAGAGCAAATTCTTCAATAAAGTGTCTGATGTTGTAGAAGCACAAAATATGTAAACCAATGCATTAAGCTTGTCCATCTCTCTCACTATCACTGCCTAACTGCTGTGCTAAAATTTTTCTGGTGCGGTATTGCCTGACAGTTACTACATTGCATCAGCCTAATACTTTTAACTTCATGCCTACACACAACAACATACAGATGTTGTTTTTCAGGGTTATTAGTCTAATTCTCCTCCACAGCAATAGCACCAGCAAAAAAGCCATGTACCTAATCTTCTCCTTTACATGAGCAGAACGTGTTACAGAAGCAACTTGATTTTCAACCGCAGGCTCTGACTCTTCAAGCCTTTAAGCTGTTGCAAAGCAAATAGCTGAGAGATGCATGAACTCCCTTCCATCTCCCTCAGTAGTTTACAAAGAGTCCAAGCACAGGAAATGAGCGTTATGGACAGCTAACGAAAGGAGTGTTACTTCTGAACCTCTCCCTTCTCTGCTCTTGCTTTTGGAATAGAAGGAATTTTCAACATGTGTAATTCAGCACTAGTTCTGCCACTCCACATGCCTTTCAGGATACTAAAATGGCTAATGAAGCTCTTTTATCAGCAAAAATCTTCCTATGCCTTTTACTGGGCAGATGTTTTGGGCACAGAATTGGGGACAACTGAGTTTTTTGCACCATCTCTGAGCAATTCAGTGATCACAATTCCACACTGCTTGTTTTTCTAAGACATCTGAGAGATTTTAAGACTGCCTATGGTTCGGCTTTTTAAAATTTCTTGAATTTTACTGACAAAAAGTATCATATGAATCACAAAATAAATGTAGTATTTCCAACAGATCAACCTGGCAAAAGGCAGAGTTGCTGTAATGAAACCAAATACAAAGGTACATACTGGTATTATGAAGGTCATTCTCAGCACTGAGAGTGTGGTGATAGTAGGCTCGGCTCTTCTCTGCTGGTAGCAGAGCTTGAAATCTCTCAAGGGCTTTCAGTTTCTACATCAGCCCATCATGGAGGGGTTCACCAGGTTCTGGAAATCTACTGCATTCTCCACGCCACTATGGGGCTGAGGAGCTAAGCTGGCAAGAGAAAGGGAATTCATCTAATATATAATTAAAATAGTAATTTGGGCTAATCTTTTGGATAAGCTGCAATTTTCTCATTAGCAAATGTATGTAGATATTTTTAACTGCCATTTTGATAGTGTTACACAAGCAATTGAAAAGCTTGAATCTTCTTTGACTGAGTAAACACCTTGTGCCTGTACACCCAGCATGTAACTCTTATGCCAGAAGGAACAATTCTTCTATAAAGTCTGTTAATGGATGTATCCAAATCGCACATACAGAAGTGTTTTTCCTCTGCTTTTATCCTAAATTAAGAAGCAATTAAATTAAATTTTATTTAATCATAGCTGGAACAATAGGATCCTCTTCCCAAGGTACAGACCATTGTGGCAAAGTCTGAATGGAAGCTCAGCCATGGAGTCGGAACGGTTTCCTCTGAGACTTTTTGCAATTGTGATGGCTTTGGCACTGTTTTGATTACAGTTGACTATCTGAATATATCTGGGATGAACCAGAAGGCAAGCTGACAGTCAGAGAAACAGTGTGAGTTTGGTCTTGGGAGAAATAAAGTTCCTTTAAGCACAAGACCGTTTGGAAAGACGGTCTAAATTTATAAACAAGGAAACTTTTGCATTTTCTTTTTCCTTGAAAAGTATGTGTTATAGGCTCCCTAAGAGCTTCCCTATTGTGCTACACTAGAAAGCTGTGCTGGAAAGCTCTTCTGCTTATACTTGCTAGAAGACACTCCTTCCTCCTCTCTGTCAGTGGCTCTCTAAGCACCTTATTTGATTAACCAGAAGGGTATAGGGTTTTTCATTGGATACCCTGAAAATAATCCATGTGGATCCTAGCCACTGAAAAAGTGCTCCGAAAGCAAGATTATCACCCATATGAAATGAAAGGCTCATTGCATATGTTTACCTACAGTTACTCTTTGATTCCCTTTTGTCCTGGGTTGAGAGACACCGGACTAACTTTTCTTCTAATACTGGGAAAAATTGCACTTCTAGAAGACTCTAGTGTCTGAATGTGTGAAAATATTTACTTTATAGCCAGCCAGGCTCTGTGGGATTCAAGGTCTTGGTGTTTTCGAGCCTTGCCAGGTGCAGGCACAAGGAGAAGCAAGGCCTGGGCATTTGACCCAGGCTGGCCAACAGGATTATTTCATACCATGAACGTCACATTCAACATAAATTAGAAAAGTTTGCTGCATAGCTCTCTCTCCCTCGATGGCAGTGGCCCAGACAACTCCTTGCCCTGGTGCCGGACCCCTGAGGCCTTCCCTTCCTCCTGAAGCCATTGTGCTGGCAGTGTCCGCCATTTGCTGTCCACTGCTGGGAGTGCACGGCTTCCTACTGATATAATTGGCTGAGTATAATTCCTGTATCTTATATCAGTATTGGGATTAATACTGCTTCTTTAGTATTACTGTTAATTAATCTTAGTTTATTAAATCTATTTATATTTCAACTCTTGTGTTTCCTTCTGTTTCCCGATTCCCCTTTCTGGGTGGGGAGGGGTCATCAGGTAATAGAATAATTGTCTAAACGACAATAAAGTGTTATGGGTTTTTCTCAAACCATAACACCTTTTTAGAAATCAGGTTAAAATGAAAATAAATGAAAGCATTTATTCACAAAATATGTAATATAACAGGGTTTTCAAGGACACAGGTGACAAGGAAGAGAGTAACCATGTTTAATTTACTTTACCAAAGGTCAGTTCCAAAAGGCCTCCCCTCACTCTCATTTTCTGACAACTGGCAACAATATCCCAAGAATTCTACAGCTCAGGTCCTAGTTCATATTCTACATGCACACTGCAGCCTTCAGCTAAGGAAGTATATTATGTTTTGGTGGTCACTGCTCTCTTTTCTTGGGGCTCATTAAAATTCAACTTTCCTTTTTCCCTGTTAGGCTGTAACTTACACAGGAGGCTGGATACTCTCTATGTGGACTTCTTCAGAAGTTCTAATGACACATTGGCAGGCAGGTCAGAATATTTTGCATGCTTATTTGAGCTATTGGCAAATCACTAGCCATAAAGAGAAAAATCATGGAAGTGCAGAATGCCTTTTCACAGTCAGTAAGATAATGTGTAAGTAACATAAATTTGTAAATTGATAACAATGATTTCCGCAAGTATAAAATAAGATGACTTCCTATGGTCTTTATCTTCACTTTGGAGTGAGAATAGACTTACATGAACTGATGGAATCTCCAACCATACTTAAGATCTGTGATAACTATCAGGAAAACAAGAATCTTTGGACAAATTCTATTTAAATAACTTGTTGCACCAAATAAATATCTGCCTCATGCCATTATATTCTTTTGCTATTAAAAATGATATGGCAAGACCTTGCGCATTGTCCAAGTCCTTGGAATTAAGGAATAGAGTGCCCTGGGTCTGCATTTATGGAGTGATCTTCTGTACTTAAAGAATAAAGAAGAAATGGTAGTTTAGAAGGATATTAGCAAAACTGGTTGGGAAAACACTGCAGAGAGCAGATTAAGCGCAAATTGGAGGAGCTGGCAATTTAAACATTCACTATGCCCTTTTTCTTTCACTGAGGCACTATCTCCATGCCATTCCATGTTATAACTGCTTTTCAGCCAATTTACACATCCAAGTCAAAGATAATGTTTTTATTTAAATAGCAGATTACTTAGAGAAGAACTTTCTCCTGAAGTTCAACAAGTGCTTATAGATTTATAAGATGCTTGGGGTTTACTTCAGAATTCTACAATGGTTGATCTACTTGCATAAGTGACATGATCTTTTAATTAGATTAGATTTTCAGTAAAAGACTACAAAAGGCTCAGACATATTTCTCCTGCCTCACAAGCAAGTATTTCTTTGCTTTCGGACAGGGATCTTGTTGCAATTAGTTGCACCCAGATGGAATGAAACAAAGAACTGTGAATTACTCTGAATATGCAGTGTTCAGCATAAGACATTTCTGTAAGGGTCTATTGCTGCATGCTGATTGCTTATGCTTTATGCTGCATAAACAGAAGGCCAGAAACATCTGCTACTGTTTCAGACCTTTTTGCTCATGTATGGACCAGTGACGTTGTTCTTATTTATACTGTTTGCACAACTGGCAGAAGGAAGCACTTCTTGGGTTCTTAAATTTAAACAGGGAAGACAGAATTTCAGGTTAGCTGTGATAAGAGGCATCAGCTTTGAGAAATCAAAATTGGTTGGAACAAATTAACTAACTATTTCTGAGTTTAGACTTATTCATTGATTTGTTTACTTTTATCTGTTTGGTCTGTTTGTCTGTTTTCACTGTGAGGGCTTGAGACAGACATACTCATTGCTTTCCAGATAGGAATCATCTTCACTAATTTTAGTTCTCTACAATTTAAATGGTTGGTTGAAGACAATTTTTTAGACCTCTGTTTTAAGTAGAGGAGTCAGATAACTCTGGAGGGTGATTTAGTCCATTCCAAGTGAAAATTTATCTTGGAATGGGGTGAACTGTCCTCTGAATATGTCTCTGTCTCTCCTTTGATTAGAAAGGTAGTATAGTTCATCAACTTGGTTGCCTAACACAGAGACAGTACATCTGGGTAAGATACATAACATCCTCTGTCCCTCTATGATCAATCACTCTGGAACACTCTTCTGTTTACATCCTGGTAGATCAGTTCTGATTAGTAATTAGGGTGCAGGTGCAAGATCACGTTTCCCATTTTTTTCCCTACTGGTTTCATCTGACACTTTTTCCTTTCATCCAACTTGTGATCAAAGCAGATGAAGGTTTCTTCTAGGAATGGAACTTGACATATCTAGTTAAGAAGGTAAGGCTTGTGTTTTGCTTCAGGATCTTCTATCAGCTCACAAATTGCTTCTCCTTCTTCATTGAATTTCATGTCTGTAGCTACAGGTTTATTTTAAATGTCTTGTGAAACATGCATTAGAAACCATTGCTATACAAATACATAAATAAAAACCCAGAGAAGGAATTTAAAAGACTTTAGATTAAATAATATTTGCACAATTTTGCAGGTTAATCTACTTGTTTACAGTGCCCTAACCATTACGTGTCTTTGGCTATTTGATCTGTGGAGAATAACATAAGCTATGCTCAATTTCTAGTAAATTAGTATTTGAAAGCCATCTCTGTTCAAGAGAGTAATTAAGTTATAAGTTCATCAAGATAACATTTTGATTTGCCATTTATTGGTGTTTATTTGCCATTTATGTGTATTCTGTCAAGGAAAATTAAAATGTGTGTTTTTACCTAAGAATTAGATCTCCAGTAAGATAATAAATATGTTTAAATATCTATAAACTCAAATGTCTGTGCAGGAAAAAAAATTTCATTTTGTTTTTAAAGACGATTCTTTTTGCGTGAATGAGCCAGAATACTCCTTCTCCAATGTGTATGAAACCAAGTTTTCTGCAAACTCATGAGGAAGGCAACTAAAAATACAGTCAGCTGTGGGAAAATATTTGGATTTTGTTGCTTCATAGTGTGCGCCTTCAAAATTTTCAGCATAAATGTACTATTGTTATGACTTATATTACCTGGCTAATTTAGCAGCACACCAATTTCATGTGGAATGATCAGAATCAGAAATATAGCACTCTAGTAGTCAGTGTGGTGTGTAGTATTCTGGCTTACTTTTCCTTTTATGTCCTATTTTTGGTGCATCTTTGTTGCTTTCCAATCACTGCCACAAATTAGTCCTTCTTCTGTCTGGCAGCATTACTAGTGCTCTTCTGCAACCAAAGAATCCCAAGGGACTCTTCCTTGCTTGCACAACCCTATCCAGGGCTTTAAAAAGCAAAAAAGCCAAAAACAAAAACAAAAACAAAAAAACCTCCAGAGACCTCACTGGGTAAAAGTAGAAGAGATCCCCCTGAAATAAATAAAAATTATAAAAATTGCGCTTTTGTTTTGCAGTTATGACATATTATACTGGTAGCCTTTCTACTCTGTCCTTAGATGACTGTTTCAGTGTAGTCACAAAAATTAAACTGAACACAGAACGTTAATGAAAGCTGAGTATTGTTTTGGCCTAAAATAGACCATTTCACAATTCATTTCTAATTTCTTGGAATTTCAAACAGTAAAAGAAATTTTATGAAGACAGAGCATTTGATTCAAATCTGGCTTTCTAAATCTAATCTATCCATTCTTCACTCTCTCTTTATGGTTGATAACAACAGAGCATGTCCCACTGAACAGATTCACAGGTAATATGGAGAAGGGACCAACTCTATTTCCTGAGGATACTAAGCTTTTCAGGGCAGTCAAGTTGAGGGCTGACTAGGAAGAACTGTGAAAAGGACCTTTGAATACTGAGGAATTGAGAATAATTTAGTATAGACTATATGCAAAACTGTGTGAATGGGGAAAAAAAAGTCAACTTTATCCTCACAGTGATGGTCCTGAGATCTCAGGAATGAAACCTTGGCATTACAATTGGTAATTCTATTAAAATGCTAGCTCAGTGCTCAGTAATGGCCAGAAAAGCTTACTAAATGCTAGGGATTATTAGGAGAGCAATGGTGAAAAAAAAAAACCAAACCAAACCAACCAGCCAAACAAAAACCAAAAAGAAACCCCAAGACCCCAAACCAATATTTTTACTCAACATGCATTGAAATAACAGGATTAATTATGCTCAGTGTAATGACTGCAGTTTTTTCAGCTTATAACTGGAGGAAATAACAGAATTAACACTACTCCTCTGGAAAGGAAAAACTCTTTTTTGTAATAAACCTAGAATTGGCATCCAGTCTTAGGTTGTCCTGAAATAATGGACTCCATAGCCACAGCGTTTGGGTTATTGCCTAGTAATGAAGGCAAGAGTTTCACCTGGCAAGGTAACTTCTGAAACCAATTTGAAATCCTTAATCAAAAGTTTGGAAATGTAAAAATTTACCAGCTCTGATGAGTAATTTTAGCCCTTTCTGAAAGGACTAATGATTATATCTTTATCAATTTACACCTTCACGTTTTGTGTGGCATTGGCAATGTGCATTAGGACTTCCATTTGGTGGCACAAAGAGAGATTTATGTCTGGAAAGACTCAGCAGTCCGCTCAAGGAGCTGTCAGCACTGAATAGTTCTCATCTGCTTTTGCCTTCGAATTAGTATGTTGCAGTTACAGAAACCTGTTTGGAGAGAAGACAGGCTTCTTTCTCTTGCCATTCCCATCTCCATGAGTACTTGAACACAGGCTTTACATTTTTCTCTGGTAGACCATTTGAATGAAAGGAGAGGGAGAGGGGGTACAGAAAGGGCAGCTGCTGTAAAAACAAAAGGGGAAATGGCATCGCCACTAACAAAGCTACAAGCTGGAATGCAGTGGTAAGCAGAGGTTTTTCCTTAACCCAAAACCCTAACAAAATCTGAAGGGCTTCAGGAGAGGAGAGAATAAGGAATGGAAAAGTTATCCAAAATAGATCATAGCAAAGCCTGAAGGGCATTGCTCCATGTACCTCAGAGGTAACCATATGAGTACAAATATGCTGGCTTGTCCTGCCACTACTTCTTCTGCCTGTGTGGACAGACCCAGGAAAGCTGGAAGAAATGCTCCTGAAAAGTACCTCTTGTATATACAAAGACCAAGATTCCTGTTGGGACTGGGTGACATGACTTCATTTCTGAAGTCTGTAGAAGAGTGCAGGGAAATAACTAACCTTAAGTTCGTTATGTGGGATACAAAGGCAGGTTCATCACAAGAACCAAATTATATCAAACACTAGAATAGGATTCAGCCAATACTGTAGCAATATCTGTGTGTGTATATAAATATATGAGAGAGAATTAAAGCATATCATACCTATTGCTGTCATTCAAAAGTTTTAAGTTTCTCATTTTCACAGTTTTTGCTACATTTCCACTCACTATCAAAAACGCGTATTCTCTTTTTGTTCTACAGGATAGAATATACTTATTCCATGATGTGAGTTGTAAGAATACTGTTTGTATGGAATGGTACTCTCTACTCAGAATGTTCTGTTCATTTGATATGTGAACTCTCTGTGCTTGAAAGTTCAGTGTTGAAGGCTATCTATGGGCTTAACTTTGATTTGCAAATTTATTATGTAAATAAAATCACAGTGTGTATTTATACAACAGATGCTTGAATTACAGGTTAAAAAATATTTATCTTGGACACTTTATGTGCCCATATATTGCCTATAAAATTTATTTTTTTTCCCATATTACATGAGATGCTTTAGTGTCTGTTCTCTGGCTAAATGTGTTATACATAAAATAGAAAAGCTCTTATGATACTAAAGCAACATCTCGAAATTTCAAACTCCAAAATATAAAGCAAATGTAGAAAAATTCTGGGAAAAAGGATAGTCACCCAGAAGAATGTAATTCAAATGAAGCTTCTGGATAGAAACAAAAATGACTGTAAATCATGTGTTACTGTTTTGCACTAATCCTTTCAGCTCTAATCACCCACAGCAATGATAGGTGGCAGATGAAGATGTAGTGAAGTGGAACTAAGAGGATATAGCTCTTCCATTGATCCTGCTCCATACAGTATGCCTGTCCAGGATTTCTCAATGCCAAAAAGCACATTTACAGTAGTAATAGTTTTGAATGAGCTGCGTGGCTCCCAGAAATCCTAGGCAACTGCTCATTGCATGTACAAGCTGATCTGCAGACCTGCAGTACATTTCATCTGTTCTTTTCCCACTTAGTGTGAATTCTCTGCAAATGTATAATAGACAACCTCTGCACACTGTCTACCTGTGCAGTACTTGCCAGTGGAAAGGATATATGCCCATATTTCTGTTCAGGTTTACCTACAGACCATCTTAAAACATGTTCTTCCATTCCATTTGCTCCAATCTATAGCCAAGGATCAAGGTACTCCTGTTCTGAGTGGCTGGAACACATAAGAAATCGTTAAGAGGCAAGATAATTTGTTTAGTTCAGCCTGAAGTTAGCTAGATCATTGTTGTCTTCAGCTGCCTGAGGTGACTTTTCTCAAAGGCACAAGGCAGCAGGTGAAAAGGTAAAAATCACAACTTGGAGCAAGGCAAATTCCTGCTAGATATAAAGAAAGACTTTACCATGCAAATGGTGAAATGGTCAAATATTGGAACAGTCTGACAAGTTGTGGAATTTCGATCACTGGGGGTATTTAAAGCTCACCTGGACAATGCCCTGAGCAACCAGACCCACTGAGCCTACTTCAAGCAGGAGGCTGGGGACTAGGTGACCTCCAGAAGTCCTTTACAACCTACCTGATTCTGTGATTCTGTAATCTGTCTGAAAGAGATTGAAATTGGCTTCTATTGCTAAAGGTCTTAAAGTTACATTCTGTCACCTAGTCACCTAGATGGTGTCCTTGTACTGCTTAGCATAAAGTAAATGCAATACAAAGCAAGCTTTTGTTTATTCCTTTCCCTTCCAACAAGACAATAATTTATTTCAGAGACTCACTTCATCCCAATAATCATCCCCGTGCTATATTTCTCTTCTTTCTTTGGTTATTTCCAGGCTCAGAAACCCGTGTCAGATTTGAGGTTGCTTATTCAAATAAAATCCATTGCACTAGAATTACTGTGATCTGCAGTCCTTATAATTTTACAGTTGATTTGGATTTAATTGATTATGTTTGTATAAGTTAGCATTGAAAGAATGATTTGAATTAGAAGTTTTAGAAAAGCAATCCTTTTTTATTGATCTAGAATTGCCTGATGGATTATTTTGCTAATATCCTGATTCATTCAAGTGATCATTAAAAATATATTTATTCATTTTAAATAGTAGGAGTGCACATATACTGAGTGTCTTATTAAATCTTAAGGTAAGTTCTAGCAGAACTTAACTCATTGATTTGCCTCCAATGATATAGCTCTTGCACCTTCTGCAAAGAGTACAGAATCATCTTGCCCCCTCAAAGTGTAATTGAGAGACAGGATATACATTAGAAGGGAATTTTTAGGCACACAGCTCCCAGTGAATTTCAATAGAAAATTATAACTCTGTGTTTCTGATTAAATGAACACCAACATTTAGAATCAGGATTTGGATGAAAATACAGGGATCGGTTCACTCAGAATGTATTCTCTCCAATTATTCTCCAGTAGCCTTTTTCTTTTCCTTAACACAAACACCAAATGATTCATTCAGTAAAGTGTTAGTGATAACTGAACATAGAAAATAAATATCTTTGTACTCGTGGTTCTATTTTTCCTCCTGCGTGACACTTCTGTGAACAATGGTTGTTGATAGTAGCTTACACTCCTTTCCCAAGATAAACAGAATAGATTCCGAGGTTTTGTTCCAGCTCATGGCATTTGGGAAATCAGTCTTAGGTCAACATTGCTGGATTAACAAACATGTATGACAATACTACTCTTTTAATTACCTTTCTTCTCAGAAAATACACCATAGCAAAGAAGAAGAAAACGCCCAGAGACTCCTCTCTGTTCTCAGGGAATATTCTGCTGCTTTAGGGCAGATGCAAACATTGGTAGAAGTCTACACCTGCACAGATAACAGCAACAACAGGAGAGGACACTACTCTGTGTCAGTGGTACTCCTGGGATAGGTTGCTACATAACAATCACGTCCCATCTCATCAGGTGGGTGTTTGGTTGGTTTTTTTCAGAATCCTTGTCACATGTCACTGACCTATTTAACAAGTTAACTTTAAAATTACAAGTAACCAATAAAGGAGTCAGGAGTCAGTCTAACAAATACAATTTTTTCTAAGTGTATCTGTAGTGAGACCTGATTTGGGTGTAATAAGACACCAGTATGGGTTCTTTTTACAAAGCTCTGGATCCAGATAAATTTTGTTAACCCTTGAATTACTAAGACAGAATATTAAGGCAGCAGGCTAGCACTGGCAATGTTGTACTACTATCTCACAGTTAGAGCCGTGGTAGCCAAAAATATGTCCAAACAGTGACTCCAAGAGCCATAGGAAACCTAAACGAAAGAACTCAGTAGCTGTGCTTTTGCTTTTGTTATGGTCTAGAGCCGGTGCTAAAATCTGTTTGGTTTTTTTGTGCTGTATGCATATTTAGCAGCTGCACCCTGTCAGTACAAAGAGCTCCTCAGGAGTTGTCCATGGTTTTAGTAGGTTTGAATCTGAAGTACCAGAAAATGTTCCAGCTGTAAATAATTGAGCTGGCATCTTCTCTGGCAGAGACAGGCCATATTCTGTCAAATACCTTCCACTGTTGCCTCATACCGGGACTAGAACCTGATCTCAGCCCTGTGTGCAGTTTAACAGCCACTGGCCCTATGCTAACACGCCTGGACACATTGAGACATTTGGCCACAGGCTGTCACCCTGCCCACAGGATGGGAAGAGCACATTACGATTTTGTGTATTGTCTGGAAAGGTGCCCCCAATGGGCAGTTGAGACTTGGCACTGAAAAGCTGAGGCCATCTTGCTTCAGCCTCGGTCATGTAATTTAGAGGCACTTTTCTGCAAGGTTTTTGTTTCTAGTTGAGTAAACTCAATGCCTACTGGAATCAGAGAAGCAGCGTGGAAGCACAAATGCTCACTTAAATAGCTATTAAAATGCTGTTTGGATAGCAAATTTTTTAAGCTTATTATTAATAATCAGCATGATGTGATTTATTCTGAATTTGTACAGCTAGAACACCTATGAACCAGAGCTATGGAGCCAAATCCTGTTGTGTTAGTTTGTATACAAACATCAGGAAAAAAACCCACATCACAAAACCCCTACATGGTTTCTGTTTCAGCCACTTACAGTCTAAAGGCAAGGACGGTTGCAGTCTAAGGACAAAACACAGTATAGAGAAACTGGGAAAGAAGGTAACAGAGAGAAAATGGCAAAGTTTATAGGAGGTGTTAATTAAAAAAAAAAAAAAAAAAAAGCTCTGTCCATTTCTTAGATCCCCTTGGGAGCACACACAACCAAATGCAGATCATGCAGATCAGCCTCTTAGCAAAGCTTATCAGGTTAAGCAATATCCTGTATTTTCTGGCTAACCATCCTTAAGGCTGCCTCATATACAGTCAGGTTTGAATCAGGACAGAACTTGAACCTCTTTACACTGTCCACAAACATTATCTATATTTAACATGAAAGGCCACAATCTCAGCAGCACAGTCATCAAAAAGCACACCAGAGGAGGATTTAAGCAAGATGATGAAGTAACTGCAGATATATCTAGAAGGATTTACCGAGGTCAAAGAAGGTTGTTTGAAAATGTAGCAAAATTTTGGGAGAAGCTAGCATCAAATATTGACCAAGGGTAGGAAATAACAATTTGTGGTAATGACTGGAAGATTAATTTGCCCAGGAGTAAATCATGAAAGACCAGGAAAGCAAAGACAAATAGCTAATCTCTGGAAGACAAGGGAACTGATGGAGGCATGAATGGAGAGGGGATGGATAGTTTTTGCAATAAAGGGTAAGAGTGCAGAAGACTAGTGAAAAAGTTGTTACAGTAACTGAGAGGGAAGATCCTAGGCGCTTGCCTGAAAGATTTATAGCTGGGCATTTCAATAGGATGGGTAATTTTTACTAGGCTGGCAGTAAACTCTCACACTGTATAAAATCCTGAATCTTACTGAGCTGTTGCCAAGACTGCACATTTAGTCACTGCAGGGGTTTGCAAAGTTGGACGTAGTAGCTATCACAGTATTTTCAGATTGTATTCTAAAACGTGTAGCCAGTTTGATGGTTTGACTGCCAAACCTTAAGCCTCCATGTGCTATCTACTCGTTGCGCATGTAAGGATTCTCTCCTGGACCTGTTCGCATGACCTCTGCCCCTAGGGCAGAGTCATTTGGGGATGAACTTGCTCAGCAAAACGCTGGCTGAAGCAGAGATTTACATACACACAACCAGGACAGCCACCACTAGCCTTGTTGGGTGAGGCTACGGGCAGCATGCAAGGCAGAGCACGGAATGATTCAGGAGGGTTCCTAGTAGCATCACCATTAATCTCTCCTAAGGAGAAAAGGAAATCATAGAGGAAAGGACAGGAATGAAAGAAAAGAAAAAGGAAAAAAAAATAAAAATCAGCCTAACAAAAGAGCCCCTGCAAAACCCCAAAGCATTTACGAGAGTCCTTGGATCAAAAAATGGGAAAAAGGTGAATTTCCTGACACACTATCTGCTTTTACAGGGCTGTCTCTATTTGAATTAGTGACTAACTCTGTAACCACCATAACTTAATGAAAATTTTCCTTAAACAGTCTTTAATATAGTGACGGGGGAAACTCATTATTTGGAAGTTACTTCGAATGGCTTTTTGCTCATCTCACCTTAAAGTTAAACTGCAAGCACTTCCTTTCTTGGTTAAATCAGGCAACAGAGATGGGAGTTTATACTCTCTACTGCCATTTTTCTAGCCCCAAATAAGACATACTCATAGTTTAATGCAGATAATTTAAATATGTGGCACTTTTTACATAGAACTACTTGTTTCCAGAGTGTACAGTGTTACAAGGTTTGGTGTGAAACCCAAAAGTCTTACCATAATATAAGTCGATAATAAGGATAATAGCAAGCTGAAATAATAATAATTATTAATAATAAATGGCAGACAACACTGGCATTAAACTACTGGAAGAGATGAGAGAATTAAGTCCACATTATAACATCTATAAAATATATTTATAGGGTGACACATATCCTAAAATGATCACCAAGCATTTCTGTAGCTCAAGTTTTCAGCAGAATTTCTACTCCATTCCCTTGATACCTTTTCCTATTTGATAGCCCCCCATACCCAGCAGGTTCATGCAGTTTAATTCTCTTAGTAAATTCACTCTGTATTTCAACTTAACTGATAAGCAAAGACAATACAGAAACTTTTCTTCCTCCATCTATTTTTTTTTTATTTTTTTCCCCATAACATCCTTTCAGGGAAAGGATTACTGTGAGGGAATCCTTCATTATTTAGCAACAGAGATGAGACAGAAGAGGCAGAAAAAAAAAAAAACATATACATTTTAATGACTTTGAATAAAACATCTCTTATTTGAAGGATTTGGCAGATATTTACAAATGCCTAATATTTTTTAGATAATCATTTGAATGAAGAGTGTAGCTTCACTTCTACACCAGAACAGCACAAAGGTCTGTGCACCATTTAGCTCCCACTCCAACTAAGAAAACAGAACATTAACATGACTTCAGTGACGCATAGCTTTGTGCAACTCATCTGCAGAGGGTGAGGTTCACCCTAAGGGAAGGTTAGGTAGGACATTATGTATTTAAATAAATGGTTTAGTTTGAAAATTCTCAGAATATAAACATTACAGGCCATTCTGTGCAGGAATATGTCAAACTTTATTCATGAACCACACAACCCAACTTTGGGTTCCTCATTTCTCTCTAAAACATAATATGCCATGCAAAAATGTAGGTTTTGCTGATAAGTTGTGTATGTACACAAAATACAGAGTAGCTCATATGCTAGTATGAGCACAGAACATAGCTGCTCTCTCTTTTCTATGTTGGCTAAAAATTCTGTCTCTTATAATATTGTAATTTCAATTTTCCTGCAATATTTCAAAACAGTAAATCTTTTAAAAATTAAAATCTGCTTCATGGATATGAATTAACACAGAAGCTAATAATCTGTTGATAATATTACAAATGGTTGCAATTTAATTTATTAGAATGTATAATCTGTAGGGCCAGGCGAATAATTAATTAAAAAAACCCATTCAATTGACTTCCCTATTTTTGCTGTACTTGTAATATGCCTATATATTAAAACCTTCTTCAAATGTTACTTATTCAGTTACTTTTTAGAATGCACTTAGTAATTCTTGGTCTCTGGATTACTCATGAGTGATTCAAAGACAATATTGTGCATGTGTACTTTGAAGTGTTGACTGTTGATTAGTTTTGAATGAAATTGTCAGCTCTAACAGTAAACTTTATCATCAAGAACTTTATGAAAACTTCAAAATGCTCTGATAAAACAAATTTATGTAAAAATTAAACTTTCTGATAGCTTATCTCTGTCTTCCTAAGAGCATTCAGTACATGTGTGTCATCCAGATTCTTTCCCTCTTTGAAAACTACCTTCACAATAATATAGAAAATTAAAATCACAAATTCTTACACACTTTCTACAAAATCACTTTAGTGAAAGAAAAGAAAAACATTCAGAGATATGTCTGCTTTTACAGGCTATGTGATTTTGCTGTATAACAAAAACAAATTTCAAAGCTGTTTTTTTATTCACAACCAATGCTTCGAGCTAGACCTAAATTGATGAACAGGGGATTTGAGGAAAGGGGAAATTTCACATATTTATGTGGTGTTCTTGTGAGAAAGTTTAATAAGAAAAGACACTTTTTTATTCCATGTCAACCACTCTAATGTTTTATCCAGCACAAGGAAGCGAACCTGCTGTTTTAAGAAATCTTTTTAGATTCCCTCTGCTGGACTTTTAATATTTGTTAAATTGATGAAGGCCACTCAAGGAGCTTGTAATCAGTCTTGCAAATTTCTAGCAGAGTGTAACTCTAATAGGCTCAGACTTGCATCCTAAATCAAATTTTTCCTATACAGTTGCAAAATCTCCAAGGAAAGTTTCGAGCACAATCAGTTTTAAATAAATTATGAGACACCTGGCTGTCTAACAAGGAAATTAAACCACAAGACAGAAAATCTGTAATTTTGCAACTATTAAAATGGTAACTTCAGTGTTGGGGGTGGCAGGAAGTAAAAATGTGCAGTCTAGGAAGTGAAACTCTAAACAGACATATTTTTCATTTATTTTTGGCTTATTAAATTAAGAGGGCATTAAACAGTAAATATCAGTTGGTGATTAAACATGTCACTCAGTTTGATTTCTTTGTTGAATTCCATGGAAATCTTGAGGCATCACTTTTTAAAAATTTCTACTAATACCTATTTTTGGGGCTGTTGGCCCTTTGCACTTGCCAGTGACATTTGCACTCAACACTGTTCCCTGCATAGAGTTTATGTGAAAGGTGTTGGCAGCAGGGGCCTGTAGAGGTGGCCCCTGTGATAAGAGACATGGGGCTGCCCCATGCCAGACACATCTACTTCCAGCTTGCTCCAAAATGGACCTACCACTGACCAAAGCTGAGCCCATTGGCAATGCTGGTGGCACCTCTGTGAAAACTTATCTAAGAAAACTGCACAGCTGGGAGAAAAAAGTAAGAAAAAAGTGAGAGAAACAACTCTGCAGACACCAACATCAGTGAAGAAGAAGGGGAGGAAACGCTCCAGGTCCTGGAGCAGAGATTCCCCTGCAGCTCGTGGAGAAGACTATGGTGAACGAGGCTGTCCCCTGCAGCCCATGGAGGACCTTGTCAGAGCAGATATCCACACTGCAGCCTATGAAGGACCCCACATGGAGGCAGGTGGATGGGCCTAGAAGGAATCTGCAGCTCCTGCAAGACCCCATGATGGAGATTAAGTGTTATAAACTGACCACAACACCCATTCCCCATCTCCCTCTGCCATTCAGGGGTACAAGGTAGAACAGCTTGGAAAGAAGGAGTGCAGAGGAACCTGGGAAGAAGAAGGGAGTGGAAGGAAGGTGGTTTTAGTTTTGCCTCTGCTCCTCACTATCCTACTCTATTTTGAATTGGCAGTAAATGAAATTAGTCTTCCCGAAGTTGAGTCTGTTTTTCCCAGTACAGTAATTTGTGAGCAATCTCTCTGTCCTTATCTTTACCTGTGAGCTTTTTCATCTTGTTTTCTCCTCCTGTCCTGCTGAGGAGGTGGAGTGAGAGAGTGCCTGGGTGGGCACATGACAGCCAGACAAGTCTGGTCTGTAAGAAACAAAAGCTTAATAGGTTAAATATTGGGGTTTGGTTCATTTTCTCTAAACAGGCTATGATCTTTCCAGAAACAAAGTGTTAACTAGAACAAGTTCTGTAGAAGAGAAGAGGATGCTCCTGCAATTATCATGTTAGCCTTAGACTCAGAAAGAAACATTTTCTTCTTTGATGATATTGGCAAAGTAGTATGGATTATGGAGGGAGTGATGGTTCTGACAGCGAAAAATAAGGAAACGATCTCTGTGCCTTTGAGAAGAAACTACACCAGATGCTGTGAAATTTTTGGGTTTTTTTTCTTCTTCCTTTGTTTTTCTCACTTAAAAAATACTAATAATTGCTGGAGTAGCACAAAACTATCAGTTTTTATTTAAAAAGCAAAGTTTCTAGAAATTCAGTGTCAAGAATGAAAAATCCATTACTGGAATTTTCTTTTAAACCTAATTTTCTTGCAATACATCATAAAGAAATATAGCCTTTGCTCTAGATGCCTTAGGACAGTTCTGCAATGTATTTGGAGCATTTGGAATCTGCAATTACATTGCAAATACCATTTCCAATGGTATTTGGATTTTTTGTTTCTCTTCCAATTTATCCAAATATGTATTCCACAGTCTTTAACATGCTTTGTTTTCTGAAGCACAGGGATTATTTCTTTATTTTCATAATCTGATCCATCACGCCCTCCGAAGTCCTAGAAATAGAAGCTTCATCTTTTGACTTTCCAGACAGATCGCTAACTTCCTGCAGGTGGGCATAACGACTTGTATTGCCTACTGTGTCAGTAGGAAGTATGCAAGAAGAAGGAATATCCATTACCCTGAAGGACAGGAAACTAAAACATAAGACAGAAAAAAACCTTATTAGGCTTTTTGCTTCCTATAAACCTCGCTCAGGTATGTGAGGGTGCTGGCTACTTACATAAATAGATAGATACATAAATAAATATTTAGACTGTCCAGAATTAATCCAAATTTTCTAGTATAGTCAGCCAAGTACTAGAATCAATTTTCTATTTACCCAGGTCTCAAGCTATGTACTCTGTATATTAAGGTGGGATTTTTTAATGCTTTTATACGTACTATCAATGGTGGTCAGGAAATTTGACTTAACTGAGCACTGGCTATTTTTGGATTACTTTCATTTTATTTTGAAATGGTAGCATATGTTCAATTATAAAACTAACAAAGTGAATAGGGGATTGAATTTGATGATTTCCTGGAGCCCTTCCAGTCTGAATTATTCTCTGATTATATGATTTTGCTGAAGCGATGGATGGAAAGAAAAGAACTCATGGATTACAAGTATGACAAGTATGTAAAGGCTATAAGTAATGCAGATTTTCAAGAATACAGATTTTGAATGTGAAAGTCATCTGCAGAGGTTTGTAACTCCAGTTGTCTGTGGTGTGATGGTGAGGGGATTCTGAAACTAGTCATTGGAAAGGGTTGTGAGAACAGATATAGAGTAACCTCCTGAGTGATGACCTAATCTCTTTTTGTTCCTTGCTATTGATGGTACTTTAGCAAGTCTTACTGTGGGCAAGACAATGCCATCTATTTTTCAACAGAAGTCCTCATTAATATAAATGGTTTTTTCTCCTTAGCAAGAGATAAGACCCTGAGTTTTCACTCTCCCTTCACTATCCTTTTTTCTGTTTGTTTTTTTTTTTTTCCCTCCTAAACAAACCTGAATCGTTCCCCCTAATATTCTACTTCCATTTACTTTTTGCTTTAACCAATTACTTGATAAATTCCATCACCTTGATAGCTGTAACTGTCCTCCCTGAAGCAGTAGTATGCTGAAAACTGTACATGGGCTCTTCCTCCTTACTTTTTTAATTCCCTTCCTAACCCACCCTAGATTTAAATCACAGCTCCACCAGCTGTGTTCTCTGCTCATTGGAATGGAATATGCAGTAGAAATATTTGATTTCCCCTATTCATGGAATTAAACTCTTGTCCAAGTTATCTCATTATTCTTCACTGTAGATAAAATAAATAGTAATTATTAGAAAATTTTAAACATACTTTAATTATTATTTGAATCTTTCCATTTTACTTATACTCAGTTTGTAGCAAGATGTCCAAAATAGAGCAAAATACCTGAAGTGCAATCTTATCAATATCATGGAAAATTATGTTGAAATAGTAGTCATAATTTTGCTGCTGAAGTTATTTACCACAGCAGTATAAGACTAAAATAAAAGTCGCAGCAGAAATGAGAAAGTATGCCACTTTAGGGAAGCTCTTCATATGCCCTGTAAGTGTAAAGATTATATTACAAATGTTTTAACTTCTGAATCTTTAACATCAGTGATGTCCTGATACAATTTCTTGATGGTGAACTAAAAAACAGACTTATTAGTGAGTTCTCATCAGTCTCATCTTTAATATAAAATGGTTCTCTTGAAAAGGGTATTCAACATCACGGATATTATTCTGTGCCTGGTGCTCAAATCAGATCTGAAGATTTTTTGCATTGGGCAGCAGCATGTCTGGAGTTTCTAGAGAAGTGGAGTCATTACATTGGCAGATGGTAAGGACACGACCTTCCATTCTGTGCTTGGGCAATAACTGTTGAAGAATGGCAAGAAGCCTGACAAGCAATTCCCAAGTGACAATGAGGCACTGAACAACGTTTGTAACTAACTGCTGGTTATTCAGGTCTTCTAGGATGGCTGAAATTTGAGATTTGATCATGGGAGCCATCGAAGTACATAACTAGGCACCAAATCAGCTAACACCATCAGCACTTGGAGACAGGGAGTTCCAGCATTATATAGCAGGCACAACGCAAGAGCTCATACTGTTGAAGACAGCTTATCTTAAATACTGTTAATGTTAAAAGGCAACTGAATTAATATATATGCATCTATTTTTCACACATAATTTAAAAGATGTTTTACCTTATTACACTAAATTTAGAATTTTAAAACTGTTTCCCAAAGTCTAAAATTGAGGTTGGTGATAAATATATATATATACACAAAGAGAAGATACTCTTTTAAATAGCCTTGTTTCTTTCAGTTATCAGGTGAGAGAAGACTATTTAAGAGTGTGTTCAATTAGTCTACATGGTGCATTTAAAAAATCAAAAGAACTGAAACTCAGTTAAAGTAGTATTATTCCAAACAATGACTATAATTAATCTCACTTAACTACCTAAAATGTATTTAATTCTTGTGAGCTGCATAAGGTATCTATCCTAGCAGGAGAGAAAATTACCTCTGAGTGCCTATTTGTCTATACTGACTGTAAACAAAGACTAGAGCAATTCTCTTAAATGATGAAATTTACTATAGCAGTTTCCTTTTTTTTTAACAAATTGGTATTATAAAGAAGAAATATTTCTCATCTTTTTTACTTTTCGTTTTGTCATTGCTTTATACCTTTTATTAACATCAGCCCTTTAAGACCTTTTAGGAGACAATGATACAAATTAAATAGTTCTAGAAACTCCAATATGGATACCCACATAAGTTGAATTAAAGCTGAGATGACCATTTCAATTTCTGTGTTGCTTACCATATGTTAGCAAACCTGCCCTGCAGAATGAACATCAATTACAAATTAACGTTAGCAAGATTATTTCTTTCTTCCTTTCTGTACACTACATTATCTAGCCAACTTAAAAATGAACCAATCCTCCAACAAGCATCCTTCTTTACATTGATTTCTATTTTCAAAACTTCAGAATGACCTTTAATTGCCAGCAAAGAAGAATGCATGCCCTGATAAAACATAGTCATCATAACATGAAAATAAATTTAATTTCTCTTCATTATTTCATTGCTTTCTATTTTTTTCCCCAATTTAATACTTCTGCTGGAGAAAAAGCTGAACATATTTACAGAGTAGCAATGCAGACTGATTCTATTTGCATCTGTATACTTCTTGCAATTCATGCCACTCTTCATTTACAAATCCCTATCCACGGTACTTCCAAATACCATTAACAAGAGACTGCTCATTACATCAACCACTGTAATATTGCTATGATGGAAGTTTAAAACTAATTTGATGAGGTGTCATGATCAAAAAATTTTACATACAAGTTAAAATTAAAACCAGATCTCTATATGCAAGGGCTTTCTTGTTGAAAGCTCCTGAAAATAAAGAAAAAAGATTATATTTATCAGATAGTTTTGTCCCATTAGTGTGCCTTCATCCTAAAGAAACTGTTGAAAGCAGATGGCAGAACAAGATTTTTATAGGTTGCTGACCAGCATGTATAAAAAATACTTTTTTTTTTTTTTTTCCTAAGAGGAAACTCATTTAAGAATTGAGAAATGGAAGAACACTCACTGCACAGCACTGAGAATACAAATTAGGTCTAAAATCCAAAGGTGATATCATACTCAGACTCCCTTGCAGTTAATGAAAGACTACAAATACAAAAGCTAGAGCATAATATACTGTTGGACATACACTCAAGGGAATAAAAAAAGGAGTTATCTTAAAATAGCATTTCTGGGCAAGAGGCATTATCAAACTGTATAATACTAGGGCTAACAAAAGCAGACGATTAATCCGATGTTTCTAATATTGAAATTGCTTTGTAAAGCATTGGTTGACAAACATCAACCAATTTGGTACACCAAATGGTAAAAGAAAACCACAGAAGGAGGCTATGTGTAAAATTGACATACTTGTAATAGGGTTTCTGAATTCATCCCATCTGAAGTGGGAACCTGATTGCCCAATATTCCCTGTATTCCCAGGAGTAATTCACCTCTTTCTCTTCCATGAATCTACAGAGAACCAAGGCAAGCAACTTACCTTAGGTGCTTCAATACCTTTAAAAAACCTGCCAATGCAATTGGTTCCTTTTCTATTCTCTGTCTGCAGTGATATCACAAAATTACTGTAACTCTGAATAGAACTGAAAAGTTTCCACCTGTCTTTGAACGGCCACAAGAGCTGGATAATGCGCATGATTTACATACTGATAAATCACAAAAGAATATTTCATGCATGTGTATTTTTCCTTTGGCCAGCTGACGATTTCAGTGGAACTAATGTGAATAGTAAAAGAGGGTGGTAGAGATATATTGCAGTCAGTGTTAAAAATGTACAGATTTTTCAACTGCCATAGTCAAATCCGGCTTCCAAAACCAGTTTTCAATCAATAAATGATTATTTCTAGTATTATTTTTCAGCTTGCAGCCAAAAATATTTTATACATTAAAAAAATCTATGCATTCATTTGAAGCTATGCAGGTTGTTTCCCGTGTCAGACCTCACTACAATCTGTGATATATATTGTATATTGTCACTGGCAAAGACTTCACTCTACCATAACCTATCATTTCACACGTTTTTCTTTCCACTACTACTCCCAATTAATGTTTCTAGAAGATTTAGATTTATACTCCTGAACAGGCAGAATTCTGTAGATATGCTGAGTCTATGTATGTGTTCTTGAAAACTAGGCTTCTAACCGCAATTTAAGTCCAACAAAGCAGATTAATTTTAAGATTGCTTTCCTTTGTCAGGACAGAGAAAAAAACAACTGCAACATGCTAGGGAATCTGATCTTTTATACAGGAAGGTTTAAGTGTGGTCAACTTCCAAGTTTATGATTTCCTAAGAGAAAAATGCATAGGACTATACAGATAAGATAGTGGATGCAAGACAGCAGATGTTTGTGCGGGCTTCAGTATGATTCTTAAGGACAAAACTAAGGTGAATTCTTGCTTCCTATGCAAGATAAACTGATTTTAACTTAACTAACTAATTTTAACCATTAACTATTTTTTACACTTAGGTCAAGGGTAACTAAGATACTATAAGCAGGTGATAATCCAAGTCTAGGAAATCTAAGGAGTGGGATAGCGGTCAGATTGAAATCATGCACTGCTGATAAAGAAATGTTTTGCTTCTTTTGAACCTTTATTTCCAAGCATTAAATCCGGAGTCCTGCAGTGGCTGGAATCCTTCTTTTTCTTGTTAAAAATCCTGAGCAGCAAACAGGAAGAGTGTATTTAACTACTTATTTTCAGATACATAAGATTTAAGTAACAGGAAAGGATAATTTTAGTGCTTTGAAGACTTACTCCCTAACTTCCACTGCTAATTTCAGTATCTTAAGTTATCTATTGTTCTTGAACCTGTTCTAGTGGAGGTTCAGTTCCTCCTCTGAATCTACAAATATTATGCACAACAATGAGGGACTGTCATGAAAAAAAAAAAAAAACCACAACTAGATGTATAATAATAACATCCAGAGTCTACAATGGCAACATCATTGTATCATCATATGTTGTTGCTGATGCACCTGTTGGTTCAGGAAAACTCTTGCAAGTTTCATTATCATGATTTGCTCTTATGTTTATAGCTCTTCCAACCATGTTCTGTATTAGGGCTAAATATTTCAGTGAAAACTCATGACCTGACATAAAGAACATTGAACTAAGGCAGGAAATAATATATATCATCAACCACTGAGGAAAAACCCAAATGGTACTAAGCGCAAAAATTCTGTCACAACTACCTTATGACATTTTTTTTAAATAACTTACACAAATACCTGTATTTTGGAAATATTTAACTTTATTTTTTAAAAAAAAATATGTCTCACAGCTAAAAAGCAAAATCCTGCAGGCTAATTGTCATTTAAAGCAGGACAATAGTCTAAGAATGAAGCCTTCCATCACTGGCAAGTCTTCCATGACTTCCAGCATAATAATAAAAAGGAAGGTACCATGGGAGCTGTCTCTGGCCATAAGACTAGCCCCAAAAGAGAAAAGGATCCATGAGGCATCAGACTACAACTCCCAGCAATGTGCTGGCAGCAATTTGGAATTATTTCCTTTGTGCGACGAGTGGTTTTACTTGTCACTTAATCTAATCATTGGTTTCATCTGTAACTAAACTTGAAAAATGCAGGGGCTTTAGATGAAATTTCTACCATCCCCCTTCTTCTGATTTTCATTCTTTATTCTCCTTCATGTCTATCAGTATATGAGCTTCATCAAAGTTGTATGGAAAGATAAGGAAATATACACCAGTAAAGGTGACAGCAAAAGGTGACAGTTCCTAACAGGCCTTTGTTGAATTTCACACACTTCAGGGGAAAATCTGTAGGACGCAATAACTTCTCAAAGTTACTCTAAGGCACTGTATTTGTAAATTCTGCTTTGAAAAGCTTTTAAATCAACTGTACTTTGCATCTGGGTACTATTCACAAAGCAAATCAGGCAAGAGCTATATTGTTGGATATAGTTTTATAAGGCTTTCTTATCCGTTATATGTATCAGCTTATAAAAGGGCAAGTAGCTCTGTCAAAAAGTAATATGAAGTACAAGATAAAAACTGAGAAAAAGAATGAGGAATCTAAAAACTATGATGGCCTCAGCATTTTATTAAATAGTTCCATCCCAGAGATAAAATTCACAAGTATACCTAGAGACTGGAAATCTTTGAACTACACTAAGTATACACAGTTACTCTTGTCATAGACAATAGTTTTTGTCCTTTTTTTATATTATTGTATGTTATCTTCCCCCAAAGGGGTATTTGCTGAACAACAGGGGGAAGACTGTTTGCTGTGTTTTGGCTGGGGCACCCTGACCAGGTGGAACTCATGCAAAGAGTTTCCTTGAGATGAAATGGAGAAATTTCTTGAGGGCTAGAGTGTGACACCTCCTTAGGAAGGACCTTGAGCAAGTGCTGACTGGCTGTGAAACACTGCAAATGGGCAGGGAGCTGACATGAAGTCAGTCCTTACTATGAAAAATAAGTGCTGTTCTTAGAGACTTAGGAGGTCTGTAGATTCAGTTGCAAACCAAATAAAAACCCTACTGAAAGTTTCTGAACTGAAATGAAGCTGAGAAAAAGTGATTCTGTAAGATTTTGTAGAATCTATGGAACTTTCTCCATAAATTAATCTAAAACAGGCTGAAAGATATGAGAGTTTGAGAGAACTAATTTATCTGAACTGTTGCTTCATTCATTACTGTCAACATGGAATGCCTAGGGACCTAGGTAAAGAACAGGGATTCTGATCTTCCTGATTGTGTACTGCACTACACTTCTTCTTTTTTTTTTCAACATTTTAAGTTTTACATTTCTTGGGTTTATGTCCATGTTTCTTTCATGGATTCTGTGGTCAGTAATTATGCAAGAGAAATGCAGAATGGTAAAATTGGAATGAAAATAATCAACAGCGATGCAAGGAAATTAAATATAAATCATGGCAAGCTGCTCAAATATATAGAAAGCCAAGAGCTCTGTCAGAAATTACTTGAGCCATTAAAGGATGAGTGGGAAGTTAGTGACAGATACTGTAGCTGACAGCCTGAAAGAATTCTTTGCTTCACTATTCACACAAATAAATGGAGGGTCAAATCCCAGAGAGTAAGGAACAGTAAATTTTCGTGTGGAGAGAATTAAAAACTGTGGAACAGGGAACGTTTAGAGGCTTTATATCTGTACCAGAGCAGATAGTTCACAGTACTCTATTAAATGTGGTAAAGGTATTGAGTCTATATGCCTTATAGCTGTGAGTGATGATGGAAATAGTCGGGGATCTAGGAAAGCCACCACAGAGGCTTTTGAAAGTGTGTGTAAACAGCTAGGGAAAGTAGCATCACAGAATTGTTGATTCTATGTCAGTTTGTCCCTGCCAAGAGAACAGCAGTACAAATGGGGAGAGATGGGAATAGAGGGGAAAAATTTCTCTTCCTACTGGGCACTCTGAGCATAGCCTAGAAGAGGTCTCATCACACTTACTAGAGGACAGAAACTGGCTTGTTGAGGAAAAAACAAAGAGGTTTAAGGACATTAAAGCCAAAATAGTCTGAACAGGGAGGAAGATCCCTCTACCAGTCAGAGCACCCCTGCCAACTGTGGTCCCCAAAGGCCTGTCTATATACTTCCTCCCTCCCTCTTTAATTCAATCACTACTGAAACCCCACCGTTGCTGTGAAATTCTGTGCTGACAGCAAGGAAATTCACTAGAGTTCTGTTTCAGCTGGCATCCTTTCCCTTTCAGCTCAATGGAAGAATAAAAAACATGCTAAAAAATGCATAAAAAGAGCAACTGACCCCCTGATGTGGACCAAGAGAATCTGGAAGGGATTGCTGGGTTGTCCTTAACTTGCACTCTGTAGTCTCACAGCAGCCTACCTATGGAGTTTGCATTGAAAACTGGAGAATTCTGACAGATGTGCCATCAAATGTACCATCCTCTCCATCACTCTGCTGCTTCTCATGACAGCCTGCATTGGTTAATGCGTATTTCATAATACCGCTTTTGCCTACCCATTTCTTCCAGCTCAAAGGGGTAGCTTAAAAGGCTGCTCAGTAGCATTCAATTCTGAGTTCAGGTGGGACATGAGACATGGTTATGTATGTGTGAAATTACATTGTTGTGTCCTATGTTTTCCTGTTTCATACTGGCAAACTCTCATTGAAATCACAGGGAATTACTATTTGAATACAGCTTTCCAAACTGAGTTATTTTCAATGCTTGCTGTAGCTGAGACAATGAAAACAAGCTCCCTCTTTCATGTTATAGTCTTATATATAGTCTTCATGTTATAGTGTAGTGAAACAAGCTCAGGTGTTCCTCAGATGGGATTGTGATATTAATGCCTAAGATCTCACATTTAATATGCGATTTTACCTTAACAGGAAATATTTACAGCCCATCTTTGTGTTTTGCTCCAAGATTTCTTTCTTATGTTTTTCTCTTACATATTGTGTTCTATATTTAACAATATTTGTCAGCCATTGACAGGTACCCTTAAGTACTTCAAACATTTACCTGAATATGCCATACCCAATTATTAACTTATGATTAGGGTTATATCCATACTTAAAGCTACCTGGATACATAGACAATATTTATTTATCTTAGCATTATTAATGGACCATACTTAAGCTGCAAAGCAAAAAACACAGGTCCCAGCTTTGGCAACAGTTACACCTGAGCTTCATTTTCAGCACAGAAGTACTCCAAGTTCCTTTATAGGATTACTTATCTCAAAATCAAACATCTGTTTAATTGATTCCAGAACTAATGCTTCATTCTCTAGTAATGCTGGCATCTCCTTTAATTTGTTTGTTTGTTACGGCTTTTGATAATGTACTTTCAGTTTTCTTTACAACTGTCTTCTAATTCCGTATCATTGTAAAAAATGATTAATTTTCTAGCCATATGGGACAATTCCTACAGCTTTTGAAATATTTTAATGCTATTACTGTAATTCATAATGTGTTTAATAATGTAATTGAGAATAAAACAATCTCTCTTGTTAAAAATAATTGAAAACACAGTGGGGACCTTTTAAAGGAATTGTCTTAATTAAAGAATCAGACATGACGGTGCATTTCTGTTCATTTATTTTACACTCCATGGATTATAAAGTCCCTTGGTTTTCAGTGTAATAATGTTACATTGAGCTTAAAACAAATGGGCAGAGTGCATGGCCTGTACTGATTGCCTTACTAAAGAAATAGTTTCATCCCCTGAGAATATCCCCAGTCTCACGGTCTTATTCCCACACTTTCTTATTCCCATTCCTATTCTCTCAAATGAATAAAAATAAAGTAATTTTGGGAATATATTTTTAAAAAGACCTTCAGCTAACATAAAATACTGATGTCAGTAGAACTATAGTGATTTACATGCAAGAATGATCAGATCCACTCTGGTTACAGTTCAGACAGGATTGAGCCTGGGAGGGGCAAGGAAACTAAAAGTTCTTTCTGGAAAAACTGTGGACCAACTTGTCTTTCTGCTAACCAAATGTGTCCCATTTCCATTCCAGCCACGTCTAAAAAGTAAAGCAAAGCAATGCAATCTAGATAAAATGGAAAAGTTCATCATAAGGGTATAGCATGAAATAACTGGCTTGTTAGTAATGTGTTTTGCTGTAAGGAGGCATTTTTTCTTTTAGGAGAAATCAGTATGTTTGGGAGATAAAAAGGCATGACTTCTTAAATAGAAACATAGGAGGTTCTGTCTGCATAAAAGGAAAAACTTTTTTTATTGTGAGGCTGTCCAAGTTCTAGCTCAGGTTCCCCAGAAAGTTTGTGGAGTCTCCATCCTTGGAAATACTCAAAAGGTTTCTGGACATGGTCCTGGGCAACCGGCTTGAGCAGGGGGTTGGACAAGACCTCCAGAGATCCCTTTGAATCTCAATCATTCTGTGTTTCTTTGCAATGTTTATGGTCTGAAATTCTAATAGACTTTTATGTTTTGATTTATAATGGGTAATTTTCAATGACATTGGCTTTTAATTCTATGTGGGCAACTTTTTTTTTTCTTTATATAAACTAAATTTGTACATGAGGAACTGGTCTTTAAAACGTAAAGAAAGTTAATAATAAAGTGCCTCTGGCTGCTCTAAACTGAATTATTTTTTTTCTCAGCTATTAAAGTCTGTGTAAGATGGCAAACACCAAATCACTATCTGTTGTGATTGCCTGCATTAGCAAACATGCTATACACTGCTAATGCAGTGTAGCCTGCATTAGCAAATATGCTATACAAAACCAACACCCTGTAGGCAGAAGTTCTCTCTGTATACCAAAAAAGTAGTGTGAAATACAAACAAAGTGTGAGTTCTGAAATATATTAAATGGGATGGAACTGACAAATCAATCTATAGCAGTTCTAATTACTTTGTCTATTGGAGTTGAAAATATTTCTTATATATCTGGTTTATAGTGAAGGGAATCTTAGCTTTTTGTCAGACAGTAAGAAGTGAGCAACTGAAGAGTCATGAAGATGAATTTTTCATCACCCCCTGATGCTGGGACAAAATGTGTAACTTGTATTGAAGTTCTGTGCAGTCAGTGGACTGAGAATACCAGCTCCTTAACTTTGGCTAAGTGGTGTAAATGAGGTAAGGGTCATCTTGTTCATTATCAGAAGAAAATGTCTTAGGTCTAAGTTAAAATACAATTTATCTACATTGAAAAGACATTAAATGTGTCCCTCTGTCACCTGAGAAGAAAATCTTTCTGCACTGTCAAATGTTGCTCTTAGTAATGATGTCAGTAAGAAAATGAATTTAAGAAAAAGTTCATTTTCTTATGGTGATTCTCCAAGAAGACTCTTAGAATCTGCAGGAACATCTGAGACTGAATGTCATGTTTCAGTTCTGCTACAGATATTCAAGATAAAGCAAGACTGATGTGGGGAGCAATAAATGACAGTGAAATGATGTAAATAAGGACAACTCACCATGCTGATTACTTTAGTTCATTCCACCACAATGGCAGCAGAGATTATTCACAGATGCCAGTTGGAATCCATTTATGAAGGCTTTTGAGTACTCATCTAAATAATAAACAATTTAATAGGCTTAATATGGTTAACTGCTTAAAACCTGAATAATCTAACAAATCCTCAATTTCTTTGTGTAAATCTCCTTAAGTCTTAATATCATGATACACACATACTGAATGCCATTCTGAAGTTTTATATTAAACTTCCTATTTTGGTATTTAAGTGCTTCCCAACAACGATTGTTACTAATGTTGTCACAAAACTGAACTCTTTAGTCATTCTCAGTAACGTATATGAACATTACAGAATGTCTAAGAGTAATTGCTGATGTTAGTCAAAAACACAAAAGCTTTTTAAGGGTAATATTTTTCCAGAATTTTCAGGAACAGTTTGTTTATATTTGGTTCTTTTAAAAAGTCAGCTAAAAAGAACTATCATGTATCTCTCGTTATAAAGGATGCTGTTTTATTCCAGAGATTATTCCTGCCTTGTCAGAAGAAAGAAGGTGCCAAATACAAGTACTTTTATCATAAAACAGAGTTATACCCCCCATCTCCCTCTTAAAAATAGCAAATTGAGAAAAGGCAATAAAGTACATCAGATAAAATACAAAGTTGTGATCAACTTGCTCCTGATACTGTATTTCATGGCATAGAGTTATCAATATCCTATGCCCTCTGCAGCAATATGACATTCAGAATTATGCATCAAAGGCGGCTGTGGACTGTCTCAGTGAATAGTTATGAATCGTGCTGAGATTCAGTGTTATGTTTTGATGTTTATATATCAGACTCTCCTCAGATAATCACCAGACACATCACAGACATCACATCACATCACAGACATCGAAAACAAATTATGAATACCTGACTGAAAGCAGTCATTTCTTCATCACAGTGCTACTAAGACACAGCTGTTCTTGTACTTCACATATTTGAAATTTAAGAGTTTTAAACCAGTAGTTAATCTGCATTCCACCTGGTTAAAACATGTTGTGGTCATTTGTACAAACATATATGATGGCTAAAAAGGTCAGCCATAAGCAGGCACATAATAATACACTATGGCATAAACAGGGTAGCGACCAAAGAAAAAGACTGAACTGTGCTGTTATGTGGAGTGCTGGTTTTAATTTAGTAAGTTTTAATATTGCAGCTGTCATTTAATAGGAAAACTGTCCATTATATTTGACACAGAAAAAAGAATTCGAATTTAATAATATAAATTACATAGAGAGGTACATCTTACTGCATCCGATATGCCATGTATTTACAGGCTATGAAACAACTTCACCCTTAAGAGAGAAGGCTAAAGAAGAAAACATCATATGCACATAGAAAATACCACAAGTGCAGTAGTATATCCAATAAATATTCCCTCTGTCATCAATGATGATCAACTTCTAGTGGCTGAACATTTTACTGTCTCTACAGATATGATAATTAAGTTACAACTGTTAGAGCTACTTGCCCTTAATAGCAGAACACTTGAAAGTACTGCATGTTGTACTGCTATAGCATAAACACTGAGATGAACAAAATTCAACTACAGGAAAAAAAACATTCTCAAAAATGCAACAATTAGCAGAGCTGGAAATGTGTTGGCAAATAAAAGTAGATCGAAACTGATAGATGATACGGGCAGCTCTACCCAACACAATCAACACTTTTTAAAATGTGCAAATAGATTTCAGCCATTGAAAACATTGTAAAGACTTAATCGGGTGTCAAAATGCCTGTTTACAGTTTACTTCTTCATGACTCTGTGGAGTTAATGCAACTATATTCTATCATCAAGTATGCAGTGCTAATTTCATTTGCAAAATCCACAATACCATATTATGCTAGAAAAATATCACTGTTAACTTCATTTATATCTTATAAATACTCCTGATATATGTACGTATTTATATGTACATTTTACATTAAAACACACAAAACATCCTTCATGGTAGGATGGAATTGTATAAGCAAGTACAGGCATATGTAAAAGAGTGTAAAAATATTTCAGAAGTTTACAATGGCCATAAGTATACATAGCACTTTTATGTGATCTAATCCAGTTAGTATGGGATTTATTTGAATAAAATTTTAAAATTTATAGATCATGCCTCAGACAGTTATTTTTACAAAAAAAATCTCAAACTTTGATGATATGATTGTATAATTATGATGCCATTTTGTGTCATTCTAAAAGGGTTATAAGTGTTAAATCTATTAAGGCATGTGACTCTATGAAATTTTAAGTTCTGTAATTTTAACGTCAAAACTATATAATGCTGACATAAATCTTCTCCACTGCGTTGTGGTGACAGATGAATTTTGTAGAAACATATTCACAAGAAAACACTGAAATTTAAATTGTGATTTCATTTCAGTCCTACTGAGTAGGAAGAAGTAAGACCCCAAAAGGAATCTTTGAGATCTAGAAAATGTTTTTTTCCTGTGTTCTAAAGTCTAAGGTACCTGTCAAATCAGTAGATCTTTTTCTAAAATATTTTTTTCTAAAAATTTTGATTTTGTATTTATTTAGATTTTTTTCTAAAACTCATTTTATCTTTCTTTCTTCCTTTCTTCTCTTTTTCATTTCTGCATTCCTTTTCTGTAGACATTTTCAAAGCTACCCTGAAATCCTTTTTCTCTTCCTACTTTCTGCTAGCCTCTTCAGTGCTGCCTTCTCTCTCTAGGAGACAATATATTCATGAAGGGAATACTGAATTACTGCAGCACTCACACTGATACTTCTGTAAACTCCACGTGGGTGGAAATCTACTTCTGCCTAGAGCACTGCTGACTTCATGGGACGACAAAGCTGTAATACGCTAAGCAAAACAGAAGCATTGCCAATGTGCAACATTTCCTTAGGCTTTCTGAAAAATGAGGGCAAAACCTGGTGTCTGAACTTCATTTGTAATAAATGAGGCTCATAAGCTTTCTCTTCTGGATGTGTGCTAATGGAGGATAAGATGCATAGAATCACCCTTGCATTTTTTTATTGCGTGGCATTTCTAGCCCCAGGCTGCCACAAATTTATACAGGCTCATATGAAATAGTTGCTTTCAGTACTTTGAACTTCTGAGAACCAAATAAAGCAAACTGTATGATGGCTCAGAAACACCCAGATTCTTCAAAAGGTGTCATTTCATGGCATAGAATAGCGTATTTTTACTGTGGTAATTTCTTATCAAATAAGACAAGCTTTTTTACACTGTTTGAAGATTTTAAAGCAGACTCAGCCCCTTGCAAAAATGTACTCTTGCAGTAACAGTAAATTATTTCAAAATTAATTTGCAAAGCACCTGCTAGTAGACATATTTATGTTCTAGATGCTCTTACACTGCTGTAATTGTCAGCTGTCTCTAAAGGGTAATATGAGATCTTCCCAGTATTTTTCCTAGAATTGAATTTGATATTAAATCTCATCTAAAGAAACGCTAGACCTTTTCTTAAACTCTGGAAAGGGGTACATATAGTTCTTTTAAAATGAATACACAGAAATTGTAATAGGGCACATCAGCAAGAAAATTACTAGTTTTGCAAAAAGGAAAAAAAAAATACATTTGATAGAATCACATTTTAGACCACTTGCTGTGTTCCTGTGGTGTAGCACAAACTTTTCTATACAAAGAAACCTGTAATAAACGGCTTTAAATACCAGGAAAGGAAAGCTCCAATTCAAATAGAAAAAATGGCTTAATAACTTTCCTGGTTATAATTAAAAGGAATTTTCTACTCACTGTCCACAGTCCTTGTAATTATCACCTGAAGTAACATTTCAATAGAGTTGAACTACATAATAAAGCTTCTTTACCCTGATAATTAACAAGGTTAAATGTCATTTCTGTAGCACAGAAAAATTATTGTTTAAATACATTCCTAGTAAGATTGAATCAAACGAAGAGAAATAACCAGCAACAGAAGCATTTCCATGTAATTTCCATGAAAAACAAAAGACTTCTACATATTCCATAGGGATTTTCATAATCAGGTTTACTCAAAATAACAAAAATACATGTTAACATAAGAAAAATGAAAATAAACAATGTTTTTCAATAAAAAGGTGTTTTTTTGTTCTCTGTGCTGTATTTAAGACTATATGCAAATTAATTTTGCAAAAAAGTAAAAAATGCTGATGCAATGTATGGCAGATAAACTGTGAATAAATATTGCATTTTGTCTTACAATTCAAAGTATTACATTATCAAATGAGTTCACATTATTATATTATTTTAGGTCTTTGATAACTCCTGTTAGAGTCCTTTTAGACATCCTCTGGTTGCATGAGTAACTTCCATTTTGAGGAGGAACAATTTTCCCAAAAATTAAAATTCTGGCCCAGAACCACTGCTGCTTTCTCGATTCCGCATCCATTCATCAACCATTCATCTTTTTTTAGAATCTGGGTCAAAAATATAACCCTGGTCCTCGGTGATATTTCATTAAAGCTATCTTTAATTAGTGTTATACGGCAATATTTTTAAATTATGTAACATTTTGTGGAATTAAATTGAGGTTTTATTTTATTAGGAAACTAGGGCTCAGTATGTAGCCTTCAATATACAGGTAAATGAATAGTCCTAAATGTTTGACTAGGATTGTTTCTATATGGGTAAACATACCTATAGGATCTTCCTTGCATCAAGGTGAGTTCCTCAAAACTTTACACAATTTAATGCAAATTTCTAAATTGAGGTTTCTAACCTGTAATACCTAAAACTTTACATAAACTGCGGAACATTGTGTATGTTTTCACACATTGTGGGATCTTTACATGTATGCATGAACTATATACAGGATTTAAAAAAACCAAAAACAAAAAAACCCACCTTTGGATTAACTTCCATTATTTCCTCAATATCTTCTATTTAAATTGAGCCTCATTGTAAAATGTATGTATCAGCTCTCTTTAATAGCAGCAACTAGCCACCTTAAAAAGCAACTACAACAGAACTAACTTTTGGACTACATTGTTACTAGAGATTGGCTTTCCCTTCTTCCTGCTTTCTGCAAACAAAGTTTACATGGTATTGCTTTAAGCATAATCTACTGAATTGCACATCGGTCCTGAGACAAATAATCTGATCTACTTCTAAACAGAACAGAATTTTTGTCTTATCAAAATAAGAAATAAAAAAAAAAAAAGTGGCCTGGCTAAAAAAGCGAATTATAAAATTTGCACCCTTTATTTATATATTGACCTATACTGTCCTAGTATAAAAGAAAAATAAGGAAATGTAAGGAGATGAAAAGTAGAGAACAGTAAAATATATGCTTTTTAGCTGATACGAGTTTTCCTTAAGTCTTACTATCACATTCAGCTTAATACTGTTGACTTTTTTAGTCCACTCAAAATAATATTCTTTATCTTATATCCCACTAGTTGGCACGTGGCAAGTGAATGTAGCTACACCTAGAGTTCTAAGCTGCTGATGCCCAATTATGGTTACAGAGGTGGTGAATAAAGTTGTCTGCCATGTAGTCCTAGTTTTATGAAGTTAATACCGCTCTTGATTATTAACCAGTAAATTGGAATCAGAGTCCATTACTAAGAAAGAGGGGCTTTCACCTTTTTGGAGAAACACAATACATTAACTTTCATATTTTAAAGACTTTTAAATTATTTTACTTTTTTCTGTGGGAGCAAAAGCATATTCCATCTTCTCAGGGTTATAAAATTAAGGTCTGTGTACATGATAGTGAACAGTAATTGGGGTCAGGGATGCTACAAAATGATTTGGAAAGCAAGATCAGTAGGGGAACATGAGAAAAAACAATATATTCAGTCTGGAAGAAGAGAGACAAAAGTTGGGAAATCAGTATCCACAAAGAGAGAAAAGGGTGATACAGGGATTCTGTGACAAGGTTTAGATACTTCTGTTACTGAACTTCCAAAACCAGAAAGAGTGATACAAATCTACAGCCAGCTGCATTTAGATCAAGTATTTTGGGGAGGGGAAAGGGGGTATGTGTGTGGAAATCTCTGTATCAGTGTATCGGGCAGCTAAACAAGCGAACAAAGTATTATTCATAAAGTGTCACTGGATACGCAACTGCAATCTATTCAAGACATCTGACATATTCTAAAATGAATCAGGTTCATTCTGTGACAATGCAGAAGGATGGCTAAGGTACCTATCTATTACCTCAAACTATGTTCTATTTTTTTCCATGTGGAACCTGGCCTAACTTTCATTGTGATGTAATAATACAAAAAAAAAAAAGAAAAGGTATCTCAGTTTGTAAATTCTCAAGTGGGCACTTTAGGTATTACAAAAAGATGCACACATGCTACAAAATAGATATAGAAGATATGGGGTGAGAACAGAATCACAATGCATCTACCATTCCAAACCCTCTTATTGTCTCCCAAATCTCAACTTCCTGCTCTGCTGGCTAGATCCTTGTATCATGGAGGGAGGTGCTTCCTGAACATTGGTAGACATCATCTAGCAATTTCCATTGTGTAACAGGTGATAATACACAGGTATTTTTAGCCATTTTAATAATCTATCTGTTCATAGGGTCCAAAGGCGAACAAAAAATATTAATATTCCTAAATTTGGTGCCTTTTTGCAAAGAATTTCTTTTCAACACCACCAAACCAGTCATTAGCAGAAACGAAAGCATTTTCCAATGAAACACAGAATGGGAAATTTAATGAGATAACATTATTTCTTCACATCAGCCAAAACCGGACTGCTCTTCTGCCTTTAACTGTGGAAGTAGCTGTCATTCTAGGGATTAGGCCTGCAAGGTGCTGTGTACCATGAGCTTGGTGATAGGCCTTTTCAATACAGCAGCAGAAGCAGGGAAGGCGTCAGGTACTGAGACTCCATTTATTACAGTGAGTTTGTCAGGTTTAATGAAAACAAATAGCAATACACAAATGAGTTGAAAAGTCAGAGCTTCTGCCTTCTGATAATAAGACTCTAAAAAAAGCATTTCTGTGTTCACATTCTTACAATCCTTTTTAATTTAGTTTTCAGTACTAGACAGATCGCTATTCATGTAAATGTTACATGTAATTGAAATGAAAATGGTAAATAATGCAAAAGTAAATTTGGTAAGTTTGGGGAAAAGCCTATTTACTTCATACTACAATAACAGTGTGATGTATTTTATCAACATACTTACAAAAACAAAACAACCATGCCTTTGGCGAAAGTAGTTTCAATAAGGTTGGAGACAGCTGGGAATTAGTCTATACTACCACGTTTAAAAAAAAAATAATTTAGTTATATTGTATACCAGGTGTGTCCTATACTAGAATGTGTTCCATATTAGATCATTTATTATTAGGTCAGTTATTTAAGGGTTTTAATTTTGACATATTACTTAGCAAGCTGATGCAGAGCTAAACAATTAAAATTTGTGCAATATCTCTGACACGCAGTGACCCAGGCACTGGCCACCATCCGTGATGTCATGAAGTGATGAAGTGCTCTGAAGAATTAGATAAAGCAGCCAGCATTATGCGTGGAAAATTACTGTAAAAACTGGTTAATCTCTAAAAAAATCACTCTTTACACTATTTGTGTACTTTTAAAAATAGATAGTTTGTCTAGGGTAATCTGTGTCTTTTTTCTTTCTCCAGGGATATCTACTGTATCTGTTCCTACCCTTTTTGCTAGATTTTTTATGAGAACAGAATCAAAACTAAAATATCTGATCTGTTTGGTTTTTAGTGGGTTTTTCCAACACTGCTAGATGGAGATGAGCTAGCTGTGACTAGAAACAAGAGTTTTAGCTATGTGTTGTTTATCACACACATTATTTATAAGGCACTCATCTATAGCTCAGATACAGAAGGTAGGCATGTCTTGCATCTTGTCAAAATGCCACACACTCTGTCAATTACACAAACTGTTGTACCTTTTGTGAACGAACGGATCACATACCTGAAACCGGGACATCCTGATGCTGACAGTTCAGCTGGGGAACATTTATATCCAATGATTGCTGCTATCACAGTATCTGCTTTGAAGACATGCAAACACACACACAGGAAAAGCTGCAAGACTAACCTTCAGGCATGACCTGAGCCATATGATGACTTATGCCTGCTTCTCTAGCTAATAGCCTGAACTGAAATACCAATCAAAGAATATTTGTCTGAGGGATTAACAGCTCATAAAATATTTTTTAAACTGTTCTGTAGTTTTAGCCTGTATGATTGATCACACGTTTGGAGCATTGGCAACTCTTAGCATTTGAAAATTGGGAGTCATTCCTTGAAATACGTTGAGATGTTAAGCTCTTTTTAAGCAAAATGCTCCTTTTTGCCGTATGACACTTCAGGATATCTTAAGCTCTTCAAAGTTCCTCATGCAGCCACAAGGCAATAGCAAATCTGCTGTATATTAATATTTTCAAGAGAGAGCTGAGATTATGACATCGTTATATGATTCCAGAAGTGAGGGATTTACATGATATTCCAAATATTGTAGAAAAATAAATTGGAAAGTTATTGAAACAGACAATGGCAAAAAAGTATCATGATGAAAATGATACCTCATCTTGTTATTAGTAGAGCCAGTTGAGGAAATCAGAAAGAGGATGAGTCCTTCTACTCTCTAATCAGAGGAGGAAGCAGGAGGTGTGACTGAAAGCTAAGGAGATAGCGCCAAGGAAGATCTGCCCAAAATACAATTACGACAGATAAATTGGGTTGTCATCCCCCTCATGTCGGCACTGCAAAATGCTGCTGGAGAGTCCTAATATACAGTGCCCCGTTTGCCAGAAGGAAGAAGGCAGCAGTAATCTCAGGTCAGCTGCAGGGACAGGACACGTTTGGAAGTGGCTGGGGAGGTGCCACGGCAGCTGACATTGGGCTGGGACAGGCCACACATCACGGCTCCGCCATAACCAAGCCGTTAATGGCAGCCCTCTCGCCACAGAGCAGAGAACCTTCCAGAAGGGCAGGCTGAGAGCGCCCCATGGCAACAGCCAATCACCAGGCGCCACTGGAATTTCAACCAATCAGAAGGTATTCTCTGCCCATAGGTGACAGGGTCTGGGTTGCCTGGGGGACACGGCAGAGGCGCCACAGGATGTGGCCTCAGGGCCCACAGGCTCATGGTGGGGGCCAGCAGGCCGCAGCCTTGCCCATGGGCCAAGACCCCTGTGCCAACCTTCCTGGTGTGAGGTAAAACAGAACCGGTTTTCTGTTCAGTAGTTCTACTTTTCAGCTAAACCTCTTCTAACTAACTGAACCCTCTGAAATTAGCAGTGTATTTTTTCAGTGTCAGCTTCTAGTAGATAACATCTGATGTTTATAGTTAATAACCATTTAGCAATGGTATGCAGAGAGGCTCTTGCTTTTACTTATTGCTAAAACAACCAAGGCCAGCTAACTCTGTTATGTGCCGAATTGGAGGGTCAGAAGCAGAAAGGTGTAGAGGGGTAGCAGCTGCAGGGAGGAGCAGACAGGACAGGTGACCCAAAACTGATCGACACTGTATTCCATCCCATCTGCACATTGCTCAGTATAAAAGCTGAGGGATCAAAGGGTCAGCTCTCTCTTCCTTCGGTGGGCGGTGTCCAGGGAGGACTCTGATTGTTTGTCTGCCTTTGATCGTGATCTGTGCATTCCTGAATTCTGATCTGGAATCCAGTTCCCATTCATTTCTGAGTTCAATCTGGGACTTTCCCAGTGCCTGCCGGTGATGTGATTGTCATCCTGGGAGCTCGATATTGATTTTGTACATATTGTATACATTTCACTGTTTTCT